>CM073768.1:63939564-64315506 GCA_037158775.1 Hetaerina titia | reverse complement strand
ACTTTAAGCAGTCATTATTTGCGGGGAAAAGGATATCTTTAGTTTGAAATTTTACCTTCCTAAGCATCAAAACGTTTGATAATCGTCCATCCCAAGCCCCACTTGAAAATATAAACGTAATTATAAAATAAACCGTCAAAAAGTTTGTAACGGTTAAATCTCCCCACAAACCTCACGGCATCTCCCGTAAAATTCATTTCATACACCCCTGATATTTTAATCTCAGATGTACGTTTATTCCCCAAATAAACTTTCCGCCGCTTGATCTCGTGACTGCTACAAAAAGTGAAAATATACTTCAACGTGTTTCATTTTCCTCAGTTAATGAGTTAGATAAAACATCGACAAACATGGCACCACTCGACTATGAGTGGGGTTAGTAATCCCATTGCCGGCAGGAATTTCTGCATAATCAAGCATCGTTTAAGAGTAACACTCGGGTATTTGACGAAATATAGTTTCAAATCTAGCATTATTTCTGTCTGAAACAGAATTAAGAATGTGGCTCTTAAGTCATTCCTAATAAAGAAATATCGATTTCGTGTTCCCCTTTAATTCGCAGCCATTATTACCTGCCAAAAATAAACACACATGATCTCATAAGATGACATATCTCTGATACGACGCTCCATGACCCTAAATAATAAATTTATTTCAATTACTCCGAATATCACCACCTCGAAAAGGTCGACAGCTGCCTTATCCTAAGAACTTATTCTCAACTAATCCCTCATCACACTTCCCAAACCACACGTCTATCACGTGAAATTCTGGCCACTCCTTAACTTTATATTCCTCACGTTCGCTTATGGGGCCATTTAAAAAGTCCACTTAGGATGGTCTTAGAATTGGCCAAACTTCATGAAATATTAATGGGGTGAATGACCCAAGAGAATAATTGCTCACAATCCATCCCTCATTTAGGTCAGCACTAAATAACTGACGTGAACGACCAAATGAATGTATTAATGTCATTAATGAATGGAGCAAATACAATTGGATCCACTAAACACCTAGAGCTTTGGTTTCCCTTTACATTTTCGTCAGGGAATCAAACCACAACAATAGAATTACCTGCAACCTATTGCTGTGATATTTTCTTCTGATAATTTAATACTTATCACGTAAAAGCCAAGAATTACAACACATACAGGGTTCGTCCGGAAAATAAGTTCATTAAGCTCATTGTCTTTTTTGACAAAAGGGGAGTCGTCCTCTACGAATTTGTATCTGAACGAAAAACTGTAAATGTCTGTAATTTTACGTCCAAGTGCTCGACAGGCTTCGAAAACGAGTCGCCCGCGTCCGGCCAGCGATCAAAAACATCTGGCGGCTGCATCACGGCAATGCGCCGTCTCACACCGCGCTTGTCGTGTCGGACTTCTTGGCCAAGCACGGCGTGGCAACGCTGCCGCACCCGCCCCACAGCCCGGACTTGGCACCACCGGACTTCTTTCTGTTCCCGAAGATAAAGAGGAGTTTGAAAGGAACGCGATACGGGACTTTGGACGCCGTCAAAGAGGCCGTGACGACGTGTCTTCGAGAGGTTCCCGATGATGCCTTCGCGGGAGCGTTCCAGGAATGTGAACGCCGCTGAAACAAGTGTATCGACTCACAAGGGTCCTATTTTGAGGAATATTAGCTTAAGATATGTAAACGTGTAATAAATTTTTTTTCCTGAGCTCAGTACACTTATTTTCCGGATGAACCCTGTATGCGGCGAATTAGTTTCCTTGGTAGCAGTACACATGTGCCTCACCCATTAAGGTATTGTTTAGTACCGATCTAACACATTCTGGAGTAAACGCTGGTAATCGCATTTGTCCTCCTTCTCGATGATGTTTTATAAATTGGATCTTGGATTAATCTATCCCCCTTTCTCCAGCCCAAAATTTTAGAATGAACACGAATATCACTAAATTCAGTAATAAATATCGATGATAAACTAAGAATAAATATCATATAAAATGGATTGAGCGTGGTTAAAGAAGATGGAGGACTCTAGTTCTTTATGCCTACTCATCCTTTTTCCAGATTCAAGGCTAATACACGCAGTATTGTAATTTAAAAATTACCGACGCAACCCTGCAAAAAATAAAACACCAGTAGCCATTCAAATATTTTGGCCACGTTCCTCTTCGCCGGTTTCCCTCCTCTCTCGAAGACCCCATTTTTCACCCCCTTCGCTCTATCCCTCCCTTCCGTCTCTTCCTACCTTCGCCGTTCTCCGCATTTTTAAGCCCTCAAAATCCTCTGGGTGTGGGCCCCTAATCTCCTCCTTTCTATTCCCGCCCACCCCAATCTCCACTCGGTCCCATCTCATTTCCCCGCTTCCATTCCTCTCCATTACCCCGCGCCACCCGTTTCCTTCCTCCCCTCTGTGGACGATTATTTATTTTAGCATCATCCGTACTGCGTTCGCTCTCTCACGTTTACGCACCAATGTATTGGTCTGCCTACGGTTACCGATGTTGACGTCCCTCTCGAGGCAAGGGTATAGTAGTAACGATTCGTATCTAGGTGTTTCAACCGGTGTAGTTTGATCGCGCCACGCACGCACCCATGCACAAATCTGCAGCACACAGCATTCATGACCTAGACGGGAATCAAATCAGATGCCTTCTGCCGACCGGAAGGTCTGCTATATGTTGAACTGAGTGGATGTCTACGGAGGTATGTTTATAAATTTTCGCGAGTTGATTGACCGTCGAGGCATAAATATACGAGGGTCATCCGGAAAGTAGTACCCGTTCGTGAAATAAAGACACAAAAGTAAATATTAACAAACATAAAAAATTTTATTTGAAAGAGGATACTTTAAACTACTTCTCAACATAATCTCCAAGCAAATTAAGGCATTTGTCATAACGTGTGACAAGTTTCTGTATTCCTGCTGCATAGTCCTTCGCCGCCAGCTCATTGAGATAGAGGGTCACTCCTTCTTTAAGTTCTTCATCGCTGTCAAATCTTTTTCCTGCCAAAAAGTCTTTAAGCTTTGTAAAGAGATGAAAATCTGAAGGGGCCAAGTCCGGGCTATACGGTGGATGGTCGAAAGTTTCCCATTTGAATTGCTGCAAAAGTTTTTGTGTTATCTCAGCTGCATGAGGCCTGGCATTGTCATGAACGAGAATGACACCAGTAGACAATAGACCTCGCCGCCGATTTTGTATTGCCCGCCGAAATTTCTTTAATGTTTCACAATACGCATTGGCATTAATAGTGTCTCCACGGGCCATAAAATCAATAAGCAATACACCTCGTCGATCCCAGAAAATGGTTGCCATGAGTTTCCTGGTGGACAGAACTGTCTTGAATTTTTTTGGTTTGTTTGGTGAATGAGCATGATGCCACTCCATTGACTGTCGTTTACTCTCAGGTGATGCATAACAAACCCATGTTTCGTCACCAGTAATTATGCGAGTCAAGAAAGAGTCTCCTTCATCAGAATAACGTCGCAAAAACGTCAGTGCTGCAGCCATACGCTTGGTTTTGTGCTCATCTGTAAGCATGGGAGGGACCCATCTTGCACAAATATTTGCATAATGCAGATGGTGTTTAACAATTTCATGAACAATTGTTCGAGAAACATTGGGAAAATGCTCACAGATGTCATCAATTGTGACGCGCCGATCTTTCCTCACGAATTCGTCAACTGAGCTCACCAGTTGGTCTGTAATGACAGACGGTCTCCCCGAACGCTCATCGTCGTGTGTGTTCCCCCTCCCCATGTTGAAGTTGCGACACCACCGCCGAACAGACGACTCGTCCATTACATTGTCTCCATACACCTCCTTTAATTGGCGATGAATATCACATGGGCGAACGTTTCTTGCATTGAGGAATTTAATCACTGCCCTCACTTCACAACTGGCGGCGTTCTCAATTTTTTAAACATTGTAAACAATCACAGAAACAACACAGGCAATGCTAGCGTCGCGCAACTTGGCTCAGAGAAGGCAGACAAGCCACTGAAGCTATCTGACCTCGTCCAGCGGCTACTCGCGTCGTCAGCACTTCATGCGGCACGAACGGGTACTACTTTCCGGATGACCCTCGTAGTAAATCTTTCGTGGGGAAGTTTTGCATTAACTGTGGTCTTTACGACGCTCTCTGGTTATTATTCGTGCAAGTGTGATCAAAATAAAAGTTAATTTTCACAAAATAATGTGATATTTATTTGAATGACCAAATAGATGTGCCTATACTCTCCTACTAAAATGGATTGGATTCATTTTAGTGCCGCATTTTTTATACAAAGGGAAAACCTTTTCAACGCAAAAAAAAGAAGTTAGAATCCAAGAAATAGACTACACTAAAATCAAAAACATTAAATTTTTTCCTCATTTTCAATTTAAATTTGTTTTGTATTATAATGCAACAATTTCAGAGAGTAAAAATCATTCGCCTTGACCGGGATTCGAACCCGGATCCCTCGATATCCGGCCGAGTGCTTTAACCATTTAAGCCTCCGAGACGTCCTCTTACACTCTGAAATTTTGGGGGTGTTCCTTTAAAGCCCCCAAAATTTCAGAGTGTAAGAGGACGTCTCGGTAGCTTAAATGGTTAAAGCACTCGGCCGGATATCGAGGGATCCGGGTTCGAATCCCGGTCAAGGCGAATGATTTTTACTCTCTGAAATTGTTGCATTATAATACACACGTAGCGGATGGCTCCGTTAATAGTTACTGTTGCGGCATCTCCCGCAGTTTCTTGAATTATTTAGGATTGCTGCATGATTGATACAGATAAGTTGAACATAGATCTAATTCCAAGGTTCCACAATATTCGTACCCAGCGAAATCTCCCCCCAATTCACTTTCCCTCCACCATCTCCCTTCTTCTTTCTATCCCTCCACACGCGTCCCAATCCACCACAATCCACGCCCCCACCTCCACAGATCCGCCCCTCCAAATCCATTATGTTAAAACACGCGACACATTCGCAGCTGCTCCGCCACGAAACCTGTTTTGGACGACGTCTTCCTTCCCTCCCCCTTCCCGAGCGCCGCGCCGGATTGACTGTGCAGCGACCGACCCTTCGTGTAACTCACAAGAGCGTGAAACGAAAGAAATTATTTCTTTTAAATTTAAGAAGTTAATATATTGAGTCATGATTCACGGGTAACCTCGGCCCGGAGAATCACTTATGAACTCTATGGCCGAGTGCGTGAACGTTAAATGGGATTTCGTGGGCGGGAGGCACTTAAAAAATATACTCTTCTTCGTTCCTTGGGCGAATTTTAAAATGTCAATAGGCAAGGTGTCACTGCGGAGTTCGCTTTAGCTGGGGCGGTAACTTTTCTCGTGGAATCCATTTGATAAATTGGTTAATATGTGCACGAGCGTGTAGTTTCTTCTGACGGGAGACAATAAATCAGTGCCTTACAGCTTGTGGGACATAAAATATGTAGATGATTATTTGCTCAGATATTCTCACTTTTTGGGAACCTCACTTTCCTAAATGCTATACACAAATAGCCTCATCTTCAGAGTCATAGCTTTTTCTCAATCACTCTTAAAATTTCGAGAATCTTACGCGAGAAAGAAACAACAATTGTATGGTTTAGTGTTCCAAATACCCGTTAGTGACAATGCTCACGACGAAGAAATATTTCACATAAATCAACACTTAATAAGACAGCAATGTAATCTGAAATAATCAACGAGAAATGTACCCAGAAATATGTTCTACATTTGAACGAATTAATTACGAGTGTAGGCGGCCTTGGTTACACACAAGGCTGGTCTGAATAGTTTCCGACCTAACATGGATATAAGACATTTTTTTCTGAAATTTTCTGAGTCGGAAATTTTTCAGACCACCCACGTATATAGCCTCTTAGAGAAGTAGATTTGGCATTAACCCAAAAATAAATACTTTAATACCTATGACTAAAAAATTATTTTCACAATTTTATATCTAAAAAATACAAAATTCTGGCTTTTGACTTTATGGATAGGATGGTTGGAGGGATAATAGTACGTTTGTTTATGACCAGGTGAATATTTATTCCTATATATGAGGGCAAATGTATACATAAAAGGCTAGTGAACTAACACTCTCACCAACCCTTGTAGAGGCTTACGGGGTACTACGTTATGGTAGGTGAGAGTTCAACTCATAAACTTATAAACTTAGGAGTAGGATCTCTAAAATTAAACGTTCAGGATAAGAGTATCATTACTTCCTTTCGTCAGGCTGTCAACATTTTCCTATCTTTTTTCTGATAGTCAGGAAATAAATTAGCCTTAATTTTTCCAAGAACATCTGGGTCTATTATATTTCGATACACGTAAAACCATGGATTTGCATTCCAAATCGCTTAAACATATTTCTCTCTTGACATAAAATATATAAATCTCCCGACCAAGCAGTTGAATACTAGGTTCACTACCCCTTAAAAGGCCAAGTAACAAATAGTATCTGGTGTATTGCTCCTACGGAGATTGTAGGGCAGCATGTAAATACATCACCAAAATTTCTTAATTAATTCAAGAGAAGTAGCAAAATATCCAATAAGGATAGAGACTGTTCATATTTTAGCCCACACTTTTGTGAACATTTACATCCTGTTATATTTATGCAACACTCCAAAACTTGTTTAACCATTTCATATTAAGACGTCACACCGAACTCCTCGCCACCTTACAATTTTTCAACGATTGGGCATAGAAATGCCTATCTATGATCCCGTGGTTGATGATTGCTCCTTGCGCGCGCTGGAGTTAAGAAGTCATTAATTTTATTGGTGCATGTTATGCTTAAGTGCAAAGCCCGACAAATTTTTACGTGGGTTCGAGTTCCCCCCGCCCTTCCCCATGTCATGGTTTGCATTATCTACTCCCCCCCTATGGGTGAGGCGTAAGACGTCAAAAACCCCCTTACTGCGGTACGCACGAGCACATCCTACATTTACTAATCATCGCGAAAGCATTTTCCACGGAGAGGATTCTCGCTCACGACACTTAGGATAGATTTTATTACAGATGGCATAGCTGTCATGCTAGCAACACTCATCGAGTCATTCGCCAGATTTCACAACTTCTAAAATCTTTTATTTGCTGAGAACCCTCATTGCTGCAAACCTAATAACTGAATTCATTGAGTTTCTGAAGTAAAGAAAAAATGAGGCAGTGTTTTGTTTTACCATCTATGTAAAATTGTTTCTCTTCAGTGCGATGATTTGGCATGACCTTACTATCTCAACTTACTCTTATTAATAAGAGAGAGTTTTCCTACGTTCTCCTATAATATGTCTTCCACTTATAGACATTGATATTTAACATGCCTTTGATGAACCAGAAGTGTCTTTGCTTCAGCTACCGGAACTAAATATTATCACATACAGCCAACTACAACGTAAACAGAATGAAACGAGGGCGTCGATATCAAAATGCTTCAGAGAGGATAGCACCGATTACCCGCTTATCACAGTTGCAAGTCAATACGCATGACCTCTAATAACAATAATCAATGGAAAATAAAACTTTCCACCTATGCACTTATCCTTGGAAATGAATTTGTGCTAGGAGTTGGAAAAAACTATTGTCGTATTAGGGTTTTGAACGACCAAAATACAGGAAATTTTAGCTTTGAGGGTCAGGTTATTGTGGCCATTATCGTGTGCATTTAGGTGGTTCTGAAGGGCGCGGTAGATAAAGAATGTGGCAAAACAAACCAGACGCAATATTTTTTTTGTCGTCAATTAAAGGGTAGAGGTGAAGTCTTTGTGGGTTTTTCACTGTGTCCGGGTGTAAGCAGTCGACGTTTCAATGACTAACCCGTCTCCGTCTTCAGAGTGTTGATAAGTTTAGAGGTAATTTCCCAAACAAAATCTCTTTCGCATTACTCAAAACAGTGGTGGAATGGTGTGCGGGTTAAATAATCTCAAGATATCTATCCAACGTTTGGTCGTGATAAATATGAGTACAGAAAAACCCGAACCAAGACCCAATTATATGAATTTCACATACGCAGGGGGAGGGGCAGATCCATACACCACATTCGGTTCCCCTTAAACTTCTCAAGCCAGAAAATAGCATAGCTTGGATTGTAGAAAGTGATGTCCTAGGGCATTCGTCAGGATTTGAACCTGAGAATTTCTCTCAGTAACAGAACGTTCTATCTACTGGGCTATCATCGGAATACTAATACCTATGCCATCGAAGAAATTTAAGATCTCTTTATCAGGTATAACAAATAGTTTTAGAACTCAGGGCGCGACCGCAAACCAATTAATCATTTGAAAAAATAGAATAGCTCATATGTTTAATCCATGGGGGTCCAGATCCCTTGGGACCAGCAGACATAGTTTACTGACCTCACTTTCTAGAAAATATACCTTTGAGCAATCAGCTTTATCAAACCACTTCACTCTCTTTCCCAATTAACCCCGGATAGTTTGATGGGGCAGAAACGTCTAACGAGGGAAGAATTTTGGTTCACACCCCTACTATCCCATCTGATGCACTGCCTCAGCCCATATGTCACCATTTACTACACTACCATACTTTTCATCACCATTGCAACGGGATGAATGTGACTCGACCCCTTTCGGGACCGAGCGAGGCCCATAGGGATTGGTTGTCGGACAGACAGCTGGATGATGCTGATGATGGCAACAGTGAAAGGGCCCTTCACTGCTACTCAGCTTCGTAAGAGGCTGGCGGAAATGTGAGGGAAGGAATAAATGGCGTATCTCGCGGGGAAATAGGATAGTGAAGGGAATAAAGAGGATTGGACGATGGGGAGAGGTCGGAAGGGTCGCTCGGAAGCGCCATATGGCCTTCCGAAATCGGTGGCTATTTCTCAGTCGCTGCGACGGGATCGCGAGGGCGCGGCGGAGGCGAGGAACAGTTATCGCTGGAAAGAGAGACGAGGAGGCTGGTGGAGGGGGTCGAATGGTAAACATCACGAGTGAGAGAGTGGGGAGGGAGAGGAAAGGATATGGGATGGACGGAGGTGGGACGGGCCGAAAAGGAGTCGGTGAAGTATTACGGGAAGGCGTGTTTAGCAAATTACGCGAAATTACAACAGCAAGAGAGGAGCAGGGAAGGAAGGATGGGGCGATCGAAGGAGATAGGGACCCCATGAGGTAGTGCACCCAACTAAAATCTGTGCCAAAGCGTATAATTTTTTCGTCCGGAGGCACTTATTTTCCTATCAGATGAAGCAGATGATTCGATTTTAATTGGCGTCTCACTTTTGCAAACAAACACACGGTTTGGCAAATATTGCGAGATTTAAACCATCTCTGCCAATAATTTCGTTCAAATCGAAAAGCACCAATTTGCTAAAATTTGACGTTATCTAACATTCAAACCAAGGGGGAATCGGGAAACCGCGACCTACACCCGAGAATTACTGATACCACGAAGGTATTATTTCCGTGATCTGATTAACAGGTTGTAGGGTAGCAGTTCACTACGTTAGTTTACTTTTCACGTTAATAGGACTCTTGTGCCCCAATCCTACCCATAAGGAGCGACTATTGTCGTGCATTGCTTATCTTATCTGTCGGTCTCCATCACGAATACAGGCTCCCTCTTCATTTTACATTTCCAAGGGAAGTAACGAGATTAACACATTTGTTAGAAAACGTCGCTTTCGTGTATCAAAATAATTGCAAGTCCTCGTCTACCACCCGTTCTCATCCGCGAAGAAGCCAACATGACTCGCAAAAAAAACCTCAGTGAAGGAATTTCTGACTTCCGATTAAGTTATCAAACACGAAATCGCACATCAATAAATATTTCCCTCTGAAAATCACCTGATAAAGCCAAACACGCAACCAAGTCCACCCTCTTCGAAGGGAAAGGGAGTGGAACCAAATCCTTCTCTCAGAATGCAGTCACGTCAAAGACTCCTCGACCCCGGATACCCTCCACTTCCACAGCCATGTTTTGGTAAGCCACTAAACACGAAAATATGCCCGACCCACGAAAAAAATAGCATCCGATGAAAAATTAAGTCAGCGCAGACAGGGCACGCGGTAAATTTACATACAATAAAAAAGCAATAATAAATGGAAAAAGGCCATTTGTCACTCAGTTGGTAGAATTGATGTCATACTGTGGCGCCATAAGTCAGGAACCCCTTTTATCAACTGATGTTGAGAGGGAACAAGGAGAAAGAATGCTAGCAGGTGGAGGTGAGATAGGAACGGAGGAAAGGGAGAGAAGAGAGTAAATGCTGGAGGAGGAGGATGATGGCATTTTGGCATTTCTTCATAATGAGATAAGACATAACGGTAGACTCGCTGAAGGGAGGAAATTGAGGATTACGAGGGTGATGAAAATGATGACTCCCGGCCAAAAGAGCCTCAGGAGCACGATTGACCTAGGGATTTATATTGCCATATACCTATAACAAAAAATTACAATTCCACTCGTCCAAAAACATGACCACGCCGCCAAAACGGTATCTATTCTTAATCAAGCGATAATATTCTGTTTGTGTATGGGGGAATACAACTTACAAAAAACAGTCTCACCCCGTGACATCTTTTGTCCGAAACCAGCATGGGGCCATAAAATGCACTGTGAGAATTTACAAATTTCTATCGTCAATGTATGAACGTCATAAGAGAATGATTCCATTGTATAAAGGGACTTATCCGCATCCGGCGTGTTGAGTATTATTCAAGGTATGGTGGCTAAGTGAACAGCGTTTGGTTACACTGATCCAAAGTCTTGGGTTCATACCTATGTGATTCCTCTTAATACCTCCATATAAGCTCAGGTTTTGTGATCCATTGATTTCCAAATCTTTTTGAGCAATAATTTTCCACAGTCGACATAAAGAATGAAATTTTTCCCCTTATCTTGAATCCATTGCAGGGATTCGGAGTGTTTGAAGTATTTCCTCGCCAATCGCAGGGATCTCTTGGAAGAATATGTGGTTGAAGCTGATACAATAATATATATTTTTGCAAATTGAAAAGAGAAATAATGCTTAAAGAAGAGAATCTGTAAATTACAAGACTATTTTCTGATATATAAATAGGATTTGAAACTACTCGACATAATAATATAGTATGTTTACTCAAATAAAATTTAAGTTACGATATACTAACTCATAAGAAGTAGTAAAACAGCTGAGCACAGCATGCATATTTTGAACCAAAAGATAACGTACGAGAAACGACGCTAATGGAAATTCCATAGTTTTTCTTATTCACTAAAAATCAACATTTACACGTATAGTCATATATTTTATGTATTAGAAAGCATTTGGTAAATCTTTGAAAGCGTTTTTGTATCGAATTACAGAGGTATCCACCTTCTCCGGTCAGCAACGATCTACAAAGAAAGCTTCCGTTAAGCTACTGTGATGTTAATTGAATTCAACCTCAATTTTTTCCTATTTACGTGTGAGGAATCATTCGGGAGAAAATATAAGGCCGATCTGATCGGACAGGTGGCAAATGTACGTACTTTCCGTAAAAATCACCATTCAGAAATCCACTTAGAATAGTGATGGGAGTAGATCCAGAATTCCGTTCTCCAACGAAGCTTTAGAATATGAAGTATTTTAAGATCGCGATTGAGTTTTGCGGTAAGAAATATCATCAGCTGTAGACATCACCGCCAGTAGAAAAGGAAAAGCGGCAGCCCAAAATAATTCATCACGAACCTGATAATTTACTAGAAGTATTGTATGGAAAAAGACCAATCGAATCTTATTATCGTCACTCGGTTGGAAAACAAACTTGATAATCTTGGCAGACGAACCATTGAAATGATGTCTTAGTTCTGCAGCTGGATGAGAACCAACACCACCTTCAACATTCAATTTTTCATTCCAAGAGAACGGTCGAAAAAGTCAATTGAAAATTCTTCATGAATCTAAATTTTATGACGAAACGTTTGAAATTCACTTTGCTACTTCAATAAATAACAAGGAAACAACGGGAAGCGAAAGATTAGGAAATACGAGTTCTCTCACGAAACATATGTAGGCCATTCCTATAATACCACCCATGAATACGCCACGCAGAAATATCTCTGGAATTAACCAAAACAAACATGCAGACTTCACGTGAGCCGCGAGCAATTTCAATTGTAAATCTGCCGCAGATGCCAAATCAGTCGCAGAGCGATAACTTTGACGGAAATAATTCGGCTCTTTGGCCCGAAGCGCACCCATTTAAGTCTCACAGTCGTGATTCTTCACCCCCTTGTACCCCGATACTGGCCACGGGTTTTTTTATTTTTGCTTCTCCAATGGATTGATTTCCTTACCATTCACATCTATGCGGAACCCTTTGATGTGGACGGGGCAGGGGAGGGGATGTGAGGGAGAAGAGGGCCTTGGGAGGGGAGGGGGGAGGGAAGGGGCGTGTGAGGAAAGGAGAGGGTGTCCAGGCATCGGTGGGTGGATGAATTTGGGGAATGGAACTCAAAATAGGATATGTGGGTGGGATGAGGGGGGAGAGGACTGGCGCGTGGGCCAAGGGGGAGGGGCAACGGATGGGAAAACTCGAGGAGAGAATATGCGCCCGTGGGTGGGTTCATTTTCGGGGCGAAGAGGGGAGAGGGTGTTCGCGCAAAAGAACTCTGGAGGAGGGTGGTAATGGGAGAGGGTGGAGGGGACAAGGAAGCGGGGGGGAGGGGGTGGTCGCTCAACTATTGAGAAATGTGCATTGTCTCCCCCAACCCCCGCACCGAGCGTCACGATGGCCCATCCGGAGGAGTCACGCGCGCCGTGACCCCCGTCCCCTCACCCTCTTCTTCACTCTATCTCGCACTCTCCGCCCCCCTCCCCACCAACGGTCTCATCCTCCGCTGTTTACACGCCGATGACGGAAACGGACGGGGATGTTTCCGCAGGCCATTTTCCCATCACCTACTCCTCCCCTTCCTGGTCGGCGAATACTGTTGAAACCTTTCTCCACCTCACTCCTCTCGGCGCCTATTTTCTAACTTTTTAGGTTTTTCCTCTTCAAAACCGGGTCACTTCACTCGGTTCGATTAACGTAAAAGTCCAGCCCCACATTCAACCAAGCTACTTTGATCAAGGTGTAACGGTATCAATACTTCTACTGGCATTTTTTCACTGAAAACATAAAATTAACATGAGAAGGAATTTTTTCCCTCAGTTCCCCATTAGATTCTTTAATAATAGCGTGCGCTCTTCGTGTCTGGAATGAACGTAGGGGATCCTAGGGGTAAGCGATCTTGATTTAGGTGATACCCTCCAAGCAGACGGCACGGTGTGGAGCAAGGGGCTCATACACACTAGGAATTCACAGTGTATAGAGAGATAATATTATTAGGAAGTCTATCGTTTAAGGTAGGTCGTGGATGGGCCAAAATTAAACCATAGCACATGTCTCTCTAAGAGAATAACCTGATAACGGCATTACAGTAAGCCGTTCCGTATGTCCGCATATTTCCCTCCTTCCTTCATTCCGTCCAACATGCCTATCCTTTCCTACAACTTCCTCGCTTGCCTAACGTTCTTCTCTCTATCAAATTCTGCCATCACAATTGTTAGAGAGATCATGCAAGCAAAGAAAAAACTTACTGTCCCTAAAACCACATTTAGTGTATTATGGAAGAATAAAATCCTTATCATTAGGGAATAGAGAAAATGGAAAAGAGTATTTTACCTCTAAGGAAATCACGTGCTTGATTATTGAGTATTTCTTGTTAAAATCATTTTACTATGTTGGGTGAATTCTTCTCGGGTCTTCCACCGGGTTAATATCTCCATAGCTGCCGAAGTTTCGATTCCCGACTTGGTCATCGTCTTCAGGGCTTCTTTAACTCAGAAGCCCTGAAGACGATGACCGAGTCGGGAATCGAAACGTCGGCAGCTATGGAGACATTAACCCGGTGGAAGACCCAAGAAGAATTCACTCGCCGGGAAAGCACCAGATCTTTCATCATTTTACTATGATTCACAAAAGTGTGTGCAACGTTAAAGGTTAATTTATGAACTACTTACATTAAGAGCCCACTTATTTTTTTTATTCTGATAAACAGTTTTAGCATACTAGAAGAGCTGAAACAATTACGAAAAATTTATTTATTTCTTTCACATTAATCCGAAAACAGCACTTCCGCCTTTACATCGAACTTTTAACCGTAATACAGAAAAGACAAATATAAACACCCTAGATGGATTAAAAAAAAATGATGATGTTATGCTTTAATGAAACCTGGGTCGTGATAATTAAAAGTTTATGTGGAAAATCAAAGTGGTTTGATTTATAAAAACGTCAACCCTAGATGGAAAAAACTCACAGGACGGGAATCGAACCCACTAACACTGGATTAGCAGGCGAGAACGTTACCCCAACATTTTCATCATTAGTTATTCCCCGTAATGGGGGTTTCTCAACGAACGTGCCCCCCTTTGACGTACATGTACATAAAATTAGAAATTACATTACAAATCCGATATAACTGAATAATTCGAATGCCGTTTCATCAGTATCAAGGTTTTTTGTAAAAAATAACACAATATTTTATAATAAATCAAGTTCAAATTTTCATCAATAATTTCGAGGAACACCAAAGGGGCTGTATTAAAGTGTTCGACGAATCAACCCCTTAGATAATATATTACACTAGACTGTGCTTATTAAATAGGAGGATAAATTAAATTTAAAATCCCTTAAGTCATCATCTCTTTAATTACTAATACCCTTTAATGAAGACACGAGAAAATTACAACACCTTTGTCTTGCCCCTGCTTATTTAGAAAGGAGAAAGGGCTCACACCGTTCCGTGAGCGTCGGCACTAATACCAATAAACAAAGGTTATACTTACTTCCAGCCACTCGTGGTTGGCTCTTTCAGTTATCGCTTTCGTGTTCTCAACAAGATTCACGAGTTCTCCAGTCCTTTCTCAAAGGTAAAGGTTAATCCTTTTCGTGATCCAAAGGTGCATCTACTTAAGGAAACTAAAGACCTGGACCTTGCTTACTTCCTTCCTACTTTGGACTAAAGTACCCACGACATTGATTAATATACCTTTGAAGAGGACCGATAAATTACTCATAGGTGAGTTGACACACACAAAATTACCAATGCTACATTAGGGTGAGCATTTTATCAATCTTGTTAGGGCATGAATCATTGACATGGTCCATAGCATTCATGAAAGTTGACAGTGAACAAATGCCCAGTTGAACCGTTTCATACATGGAGTTCATCAAGAGCTTTCTTCACATCGTATCACGCAGGACTATGAATTGAAGGAGCAGTCTTAAAAAAATCTTACTAGTAATTGCAATGATTTCTTTTTAAGTGCTCAACAGGCACAGTTCACTTTGCACGTTCAACATTTCAGAAAAGCATGGCATTAAAAAATAACATCAATGCCCAAGATGGGATTTTAACGCGCGACCTGGGACGAAGGCGGGGAGGGTGCCACTCACCCCACTTATCGCGTCAGCAATAATATATCCAACCTTAATTCTTTGAGAATTTACATCTGGCTCCTAAAAATAATTAACCCTATGATGGTTGAAGCAAAGTGAATAATGATAGATGATCGAAGGGAAGCCCGATTTGAACCAGGATATTCCAGAGTTATCAAATTTACGTGCCTCGTAATTGAAATAGACACTTTGAATCAGGAGCCAAAGAAGAATAGTTCGTTAAGATTACTAGCCACCATTTTTGGGAGAAGACATTCACGAACATATATTTTATGGTAGCCTAAAACAATGCCAGGAAGACAAGTACATCCGTCTCAAACGCGTCAAAACGAAATAGCGTCGGTGATACATGACTGGCTACATAACTTCGCCTACTATAATGTCAACGACATCATTGTAACCACAATTCTAAAAAAAAATCCGTCCCGCTATTCCAAGGCCCTCGAGTGATATTGCCAAACCTTTATTATTCTTCCTCAAGACTCCTCGATTTCTTTTCTCTTACCCGCTCTCACATCCCTTTCCCTCCACTACTCCCTTCTCTCTCGTCAAACACCACCGGGAAAATGTTTTGGGACTCTGATCGGAAAATAGATTCAAGGAACGCGAAAGGACAAGTTCGCAGCAACTTGAATTACTGCATCGCTGAGATGCAGTCATGACAACACAGTGCGTATCCTCCTGACAGAGGGAGAGAGGAGCGGAGGTACATCGCGAAAGCTCACTCAATGGAACAGATTATGAAAGAAGCCGAGGTCCACGCTAAATAGTCAGACCTATAGTATGTACTCTCCTGCACTAAATGCAATGCACTGCATCGCCTGTTTATAGAGAAAAATAACCTAACGTCCAATATTATCCCAAATGTCAAGTCCACTTGTTATCGTATATGCTTCGCAATTAATGTTTGCATATTATTTACGCATAATTAATATGATTATATTAACTACATCATGCCAAAGACAAAATTACCCAAGGATATTAATAGAAGAAAAATGAAAAAAGAAATGATTTTATTTTCATGGGCTAATATTATGCTAGTGATAATTTTAAGTAACATTAGCAGCGTCCTTTCTTAGTTAATCCAAATCATCACTTCTTAAGTTCCCTTTTATGACTTGCGATTGTAATGTATCTGAATATATCATGAACTATGCTCACTAGAAAAATCATAGTCATAACACCATAGGTGGCAATATTGATATATTTTCCTAAATCTATTAAACCAACTGGGAACTAAAGTTTAAACTACTTTCACTTTCTTGTCATACCATACGTGGAAATAATAAAAGGTAAGTGTAATTAAGAAATGATTGAAAGTGAATTAAAATCAATTAAAATACCGTTACTCTTTTTGAATAACCTTCCCATTACTCCATAATTGAGATTTGAAACAAAGCTTCGCAAACTAGGCACATATTGTGTTTACGAGAAATATAACAGGATCTTTTCTTACTTTTCCGCTAAATTAGGGACATCAAAATAGGTATTTTTTCCGAATCGCGAAATTTGAAGATGCTAAGCATTTAATATTGGTACGGCATTGATCGTGGGGATCGGGATGATGCAGTGGCTAATGTACTGCCTTCCCACCAAGAGGGCACAGGTTCAAATTCAGAAGGTGGCATATTTTTAAGTGGAGTCCCGAACCCTACTTGAGGTATGGAGAATTTGAGTGAGTACGCCGTCCGTCGGATGGGATGTTATGGACCCCATGGCGCCTTCTGTTAAGAGTAGGGTAATTCGCCCTTCCTCCTTTCCCATCCATCCCTATTGGCGCAAATGACCTCAGCTATCGTTCGCCTCCCCTAAAGCTGCAACTACTATGGAATACACAGTACTGCTTTCCACAAATGGAAGTAATTAGAGCAAACTTTTTGTTTAGCACAAGATTAGCAAAATAATGCATCAAGTATATAAGTTGCCTGAAATAAATAATAATGCTTCCACTTTGATAATAATGCAAATATGAATCAATAAATTAAGTTGGCAAAGATATTAGTAGCGTATTTCGCAAATACAATTTCCAGAAGACAATTATAGCTCCGTGTGCACCGATTAAGCAGAACAATTCAAGCAAATATTATTTACGTATCAACATTTTCAAAGGAATTATAGAATTTGGAATAGGAAAGTCAGTTTTATCGTTCAATTTTTCCAGTTCCCAAATGAATTATCCGGTACCTACACAAAATAATTCGCGTGAGTAACGAGAAATTCATGGCTAGGTAGGAGAGCAAAAGGATTGACTGTCTGACACACGGTCTTCTGATAGTCATATGCAACTATACCGATTCTTTGTAACACACACATAAAAAAGTGCACTTGTAAATATAAACCAATTAATGGCATAACATTTTCTTAAAAATTACAACCATACCTTTTCACTACCTTCGATACCCGCAGCTCTAACAACTTTTCACCCTAGATACCTCGAAGTATATTGAAGCTCACGAAATAAATAGAACACAATCACGTATAATTCACCATAATGTTTTTTACTCTATTAAGGTATACTGCCCATCAAGCCCGTCACGTCGCTACGATATTCAATCTTATTATAGACTTGAGGTTATCAAAGTGGTTCGTGAACACCTTGAGTGTTTCACGAGAAAACTCGGGAGAAAAAATTACCTTTCTGAAAAATCCTTCAATCGGTTGATCTTATTTGATAAAAAATTCCCTAAATTTAAAAAGAACTTACATTGTTAGGGAGACATTTATCAATTATTTGAATTGATGTAGTAAGATTCGACTTTAAAAACAGAATTATTTAAACAATTAAATATTAAAAACAATTATGTTATGCCGGATTTGACGGACCAAAGTTCTTTCATACTTATACGATAAAAAGAAAAATACAAGATTATCCGCATTCGATCCTTCGATTAATACTCACCCTCACACAATACTATCAAAAAAATTCCATTTACTTGCTCCATCAGTTAGAAGATGTATGGGAGCCTAGAAATTTGCAATTTTGTGAAATTTTCGATACAGCTGTCGACCAAAGCACCTCACTTTTATGTGACTCCAAATATCATTGGCAGGCCAGGGTATGATTTTAACATAATGACCTCAACTGAACATATCTAAAACTGAAAATAATAAATATATATCTTATCATGCGACCATGCGTCGCGGTGGTCTAGGGGGTAGAGCGTTGGACTACTGACCGGAGGGTCCCGGGTTCGATTCCCGGGCAAGGCACTTTGGGCACCTGCAGCTCCACCCAAGCTAGTTGATTTTTCGGGTACCAGGTCTTCCTGGGAAACCATAACCGGCACAGGGAAAGGAACTGGCCCCCCTACCCTGATGTGTGAATATTCAGACGCCGTCGGGCTTGGTACATGGGTGAGCTCTACCATCACCTACTAAACCGACCTTCGGGTTGATTACTGTGTTTATGGTTTATATCTTATCATATAAATCCTTCATTTAGTAAGATATTTTCATTATTTAGAATCGTCACGGTTAAACATTTGGATGAAAAATAGGTATTATAGGCTACATGATTTAACACAAGTGGCCAGATAATCGACGATCTACATTAGCTATAATTAACGATATGAGAAAATTGAGTGAAAAAACTACTGAAGAGAACACAAGTATTACGAATTATCTTCCACCCTTCATCGAATTTTCCAATATCCTGCTTCGATTATTTACAGAAAAAATTAAAGTACTTACGAAATATTATTTCAAATCCTTGAAGAATTCATGCCCTGAGGGAGGGCGGGTATTAATGGTGGAAGGGACTAAAAATACAAATTTCCTTAAACGACACTCAAGCTTACGACGCAATTCAATTCGCATTCAATGCATCCCTTGAACAAGCTACCCTCGAGACACTCCTTCCCCAACACTCCCCTCGCTTTCTCAATACGGACATCCACGCTGCCCCCCAGGATGTTCACTCCCCTCACCGCCGCCCAATTGGAGGAGGAAGCGCTCCCCTTCATCCCCATCTTCGACCCTCACCCGATAAGATCTCGCGGATAGCCCGAGGGACCCAACCCCAGAGACGAACACGGACCCCCCAGCCCTCGTGGCTCGAATCTGGGAGGTCACCCGATTCAAATCGAAGCACGCCCTCTCGATCGCGGGAGGGTAGGGGTAAAATCAACGGGGCGGAGGATGGGAGCAGTGATCATGGGGAGAGGACCGGAGGCACCTCGTGAAGCGCGGGCGTCCTCGCTTCTCTGATCCGTCCGCGACCTCGACTCCATTACGCACCTCCCATTACCTATCCCTCTCCGGCGGCTGCGTTCGCTCCTTCCCCACAAAGCACACGGTTCGGGACCGGACGTTTAAGTAGCGTCTCGCCGCCTCTCACCACAACCAGATGTTGATGACCTCTTTCCGTCGCTCGCCTTTTGTCCTTCTCGCAGCGACGTCTATCGCCCCAGGGTGTTAACGGATCTTCGGTCCCTGCGTGGGAGGGGAGGAGACACTACCTCCGTCAGTGAGTAACTCTCGCTGTAAAGACTCTCCAACGACCCCTCAGAGGCATGGTCCACGGTATTGGGAGAAATATCGTCTATTCTTAATTTTATTCCGCACATGAACCCACGGCGGAGGTTAACACGCCTTAGGAAGACGTGTTAACCTATTTGGATGGAGTATTCGGCTCTGGCTAAGCAGAGGGTGTCTGTTGTAGTCCCGGGTGATGAATGGAGTCAAATTTAGTCTAAAAGTTCATGCGGTGGAGCTTTCTGGTTACCAGGATTTCGTTGAATTATGGTACAGGAAAAGGATTTGCCACTCCCTATTCGCATGTGTAAATTTCACACGCCTTATGGGAATTACTGCTCTTGAATATGAAAAACCAACGCTCGGGTTGATGGTAATGAACGGAGAGGTATGGATAACCACTCGCCTCAGTTAATCACCAAATTTGAATGTTGGAATTAACGGGAATTCAGTTGATTCAATCACACGCAATCTAAAATCCTTTAGTAAATGTGGCCTGGTACCGAACACTGATCTACTTTAGGACTTCAGCTTTCAATTTCATTGACTCTCGATCGATAGTAAAAGTACGGAAATGGTTCGTCAACTAATTGCCAAATTCTTTACTTCATAGGTATCAGTTTATCCTCTATCTAGCACAATTTATTTTCTTTTAGTAACGCTATACACCAATCTGATGATCGTATCTGATGTACTTTAATGATTTATCGTAATTTCAGTTTTCATAACTTCAAAAGATAATGCTAACCACATATATATCACAGTCAGTATTTTTCGATGAAAGTTCTTCGGTAAAGGTTAATATTATTTTTGCTGCGGGCATACAATGAAAAACATAAACATATCGCTATATTGAGAGATACAGGGAAATCACAATTAGGTTAAAATCTGATCACGGACGGCCGGCTTAAAAACCGAAGGCTTCCAGTATTTTGTGTTGTGTGTAACTGTTGAAAACTGAAGGAATAAATCAAATGAAGAATTATTAATAGTAGTCTATGGGTCAAGATATATTTTTGCTGAACAAGGGGACTAAACGCTGCTATATTTAAAGGCCTCGCCTAGCACAGTATTGAACAAGGTAACACCGCACACCCCAATAAGTCATTCAACTCCACATACTTTCCGTATCCCTTCGTTCCGTCCAATATGCCTATTTTTATAATAAATGGCGTGGTCTACATTCTCCCATCTAAAACTCTCTTCAGCATTCCACTGCCTCTAAATATGCTCTGAATCCACCTTTATTGCCTTTTTTTGAATTTCTTCCGGCAACCTATTACCGTCCCATACCATATGCAAACCTTCGTTTGTTGTTTTTATTCCGTCTTAAGTCTATTTGAAAGAATGTTTTTGATCGAGGAGCATTTTTTTCGGCGACAAAAACATCAAAATATCGTTGTAATACGTTGCAACGTGTTTGTTACGTGATGGGTTACGAATTACTTTATCGTGGACTTAAGGGAAATTATAATCATAGGCTAAAGGGAAATAATCTGCTCTGTTTCTCTTTTATATCATAATACGCTCATGTGTCCTGCTGACTCCACACTTTTAGTTATACGTATATGAGAATCTACTCACACTACTTTCTTCCGGTATTCCGGGAGTGGCTGACTCCTAAAGGTGACCCGCTTGCTAACTAAATGTGAGAGTATGTATCTGCACGCTTAGTACCAAAATATAAGTAATAAGAGCATCCGTAAGCTGCAGTTCATCCATTTAAAATTGGTCAAAACATATACGCTATTTTAATATATCTCAAATCCGTATCACTTTAACTACCAGGGGCATATTTATTAGGTAATCTACCGGTTAAGGTAGTATCAAATAAATATTTTCTAACTCCAAACAAAACCCAATCCAGCAATCCACTCTACGAGTACCTACTCTCGCACATCAGGTCTCTCTTCGTCTCTGTATACTTCTTTCCTCCCTTCATCCCGTCCAACATCCCTATCCTGTTCCTGCCCTTTCCTCGTTTGCCTAACAATCTCCCCTCTATTACAGTCTTCAACATCCCACTGCCGCTCAATACGCCTTTCATCCATTTTTCCTGCCTCTATAGGATTTCTCCCAACAAACCCCTCTCCTAACCCACC
The DNA here is from genome assembly GCA_037158775.1 of Hetaerina titia. Taxonomy (NCBI): domain Eukaryota; kingdom Metazoa; phylum Arthropoda; class Insecta; order Odonata; family Calopterygidae; genus Hetaerina; species Hetaerina titia. Next base: position 64,293,539 of record CM073768.1, on the reverse strand, counting down.
ATCACCAGTATTTCCTCAATTGTTTTCCTTTCGGTCCATTTCACCTTCTCCATTCTTCTCCACACCCACATTTCAAAAGCCTCCAATCTACGTCTATATTTCTACTTCAGCGACCACGTTTACGCGCCGTACATAGCTACGCTCCATATCAAAGTTTTTACGAGTCTTTTCTTAACCTCTCTACTCAACGTCCCCGTCATCAACTCCCTCCTCCTTGGGAAAACCTCCTTGCCTAGCGCAATTCTTATCCTTACGTCCCTACTACTTTGACCGTGTTTTTGTCCATCAAAAAAATCTTGGGAATAGTAATTGAGGTGGTTTCCCGTTGCCTTCCTCAATAGTGTTTTTAACGTGACACCATCACTTAATGGCCACCCCACTGGGGTCAGACGTCTTTGCAGCCGCCTCACTGAGGAACAGACGTTGCGTGGACTACCTTTCGTCTGGCTCCTAACCTTCGACCTATCTGGGTCTACCACTATGGGTCACCCTACTAGGAGCAATTATTATTACTCCCGCCAGCACAGCTCTAGGGATCATCGGAACGCACAAGCCCTTCCACCACGTCAAGGTTATAGTCCATGGGAGGGACAGGGGCATATATGTCCCATTTTTTGAAAATTCACCACGATGGAGTGCCTGAATCGAACTAAAGACTTCCGTGTTAAAAGGCGATAAGAGTCTCGATGGTAGTTTGCCTAGATCACGGACGTATAATACACGTACTTTAATAGTAATGAGTTACATAGGCTCCTTGTTCTGAGATCGAAACTCACGGTATGCCCTATAAGATGTAACCATTTCCTAAAAGGCAACCGATTTTCAAGATTGGATTCGAGCCAGAAACCATGCGAATAACCAACGACTGTGGTACCCGATTACAAACCAGAACCCAGCTTCAGTACTATGCCGTCTCAAACCGCCTGTTATAAATTCAACTTAAATTACCAGCGATTTTAGTTGACAGCTACAGAGTAACAAAATCGATCATTCCCAGTGGGATTTAAATGACCTGCATGTCTAATCTCGTATCGCAGTTCTGAACACCATTACCCTAATTTCTGCTTCATTAGTCTCCTAATAGTCGGGAAATAGCGAAATCATATTAATTTCATCGTCCACTTCGACAATTAAACGAGCGCACATCATTATTAATTACTACTCTTCCCCATCCCGTTCTAGGGCCATTACAGACTCCGTTATTTCCTTTTATTATGCTTCCCGGCGCGCGCTGATGGAGGACGCACGCCACATGCGTGGCGTTGACCTTGACAGCGTTTACGAAAAGCACCGAGGCGGAGGAAGAAGACATTGGATGCTGGAGGCTGGAAGACGCGTTCAATAAGAAAAAAATCTTGGCAAGAGTCCCGCGGGGGAGGAGGAGGGTGTGATGTGATGGGAGTGGTATAAAGGGTGCAGTTGGTGTCAAGCGAGGACAGGGAAAGGGGAAATGCTAAGAGCTCTTCCTCAATTAAAGCGAGAGCGCTAATAGAGAGAGTAGGAAAAGGGATGGAGCAATTAATCGACCCGGGGGGAAGCACGCACCCCTCCGCCCCATCACAGCCGCTGAGCCCTGCGGGGGCCGGCGACGGCTGCCGCGAGGGGTCAACTTAACAGTGACACGAGATGAAACTCCCAAGCGGTGGACGAGGGAATAAAAAAAAGCTGCGGGCCACGTCGGATCGTAATAGTGCGAGCTTATGTCGTTCGGCCCATAGAAAATTATTCCGGTTCGGAAATATCAATTGGAGCGATGGTCAAGTTTAGAATGGTGGAATGAGACACCGCTGAGAGCATAATCGGCATAAATCACGTTGCCCCCAGGCCCTGAGACTTGAACAAGTGATATACGACTGGGGATTGCTCGGTCGGAAATGTTTATCACTGGTGAACAAATACGTGTCCCCTTTGCCGGTGATAACCGTAAATATAATTGAGCTCTAATGGACTAATAAAGCGTTCTCACGATTCGAGCGAATTTATGGTGTACGAACAAAATACGATACATCAGCATTCATGATAATTAATGTCTAGGAACAATTCCTTCGTCATCGTTATCTTTAAGGGCTTTACATCACTGGGGCATTATTTTTGGACCCAGATGAACGCGGCAGCAAAGATATGAATAAGATAAATATTACGAAATATTTCCACTCATATGTTTCAAGAGAGCCGCCCCTTTGAATGTTTCCTTCGTTTTTCCTAAAATATAGCAAGGAGAAAACCCATCAAAATTTCTAGTTACAGATACACAATAACTCCTCGCCCATCTTTGGATTTACCCATGGCCTCACCACAAAGACCCTAACGGGAAGTTTTTCTTCACAATTTTCCTCTACTAATGAACGCCTGAGGCAGAAGTCTTTGATCTAAGGAATAATAAATTCTCGTCAACTGCTCGTAAAAACATTGGAAAAGAATAGGTCCTTCCATGTATCCAATGTAAAAATTTATCGTGCCTAATTTTGGCTCAAAAGAATGGAAATATTGTGGCTCATATCTGATATATTTAGCAGTAATTCATTTTCGTTTTAATGTCTGTATGCGTACGCAAAATACCTATTGTTAATTATAATTTTCAAAATATGATAAATAAACTGATATTCGTTATCAAAAGCATAACAGTGATATAAATTGTAAGAAGAAAACGACTTATTTTTTTCTTCATTAATTCTTATTAACAGACGGACTTCTATTGATAGAATATATGGGACCCTTGCAAACTTACAAGGAAATTTTCATAGTTTAATTTTACCGAAAGTTCAATTTTGTCCAGTTAACTGGTTTTATTGCTGATATTTGTGTCTCATTCGGCCACCAACTAGTTTAACTTAAGTAAGTTCATATCCCAAATCACGAGTTATGCAAATCTATTTTCTTGCTAGAGGGTATTGGGTGAAACATCTATGAGATGAGCGGTAAATGCCCCCTTTAATCTGAAACCATTTGATTGAACTCGCTCACTATATCACCCAGAGAACTCCTTATGCTCTTATTCTTAGGAAGCGACCTTAATCACTCGCCAACAGCTCTTGCCATGATGAAAACTTTCACAACCGTTACAAGCGGAAAACAAGAGAATTATGGCATGTAATATGTAAACGTTCACGGATAATGAAACTCAACAAACTTCACCGGTCCCTACTTCTAGAAAAAAGAACCTCAAATTGAAATTAATATCGCAGATTTTCATTTATAATGTAGTGTAATAATAATTACTCGACAAGGTAATAAATAGATAAAAATAGCAGGCACCAACAGCGTTAAATTGGCATCAACTTTAACGCTGGTAAACAGGCCGATGACCAATAACGCGGGTCAAATTAGCACTTCGAAAGGCAATATTCTGCCGCGCTACATACTGGATAAAATCAAATCATATAAATATCTTTGGATGAATTTCTTTGAAACATATTTATCTTTAATATAAATGAGATAAATATCTTTGAAGTGGACCGCTCTCCGGCGACGCACAAACACATAAACACAAAAATAGAGAATATTTAAAATAGAGACACAAAGAAAGAACACTCACATATGTAGTTAACGTTTCGATGGCACCACCATCCTCATCAGAATATATAATTATATGTATGTACATAAACACACATGAACAAAAACAAGTATTTTATTTGGAAAGATGAAATAGTGTATTGAGTGGAGTGAGTGGAGTAAGGAGTAGTGTCTTGGCGCAATCAAAGAATAATAGCAAAATATGGACGTTTGAGTGCCCTAAAGAAGTCGGAAATCAAAGCACTCCTGGTTATGTTAAAACATCTATGAATTTTGGACCGAGTATTGTGCACAGAAATTAATTGGGCGTAATACCTCCAACGATTAAGGATTTAGTTTTCCTTGAATGCAATGAAAACAATAAAACACAGGGTGAAAATTGAATTGGTAGTAACGGTAGTCGAATTTTTTTCAAGATAATTGAATCCATCTAGCCAAGGCGGAATGGAATGGGTCGAAAGCATAGATCGAAAGAAGCACTGAAGTTATGACCAATGCATAAGCATTAGCGATTTTTGATGGTGACGATAAAAAGCGTTAAAGCTTATGACAAAGGATTTCCAAAAAACCTAACCAAGCCCATACTCAGGGGAAATAAACGATGGAATCCTATTTTCACGTCCCTTCAAGTCCAGTGCAATCGCAGAGCATAATTTAAAAATACGGATGGAACCAAATAGATTTTTTTCCCGCAGTAACTGCTTGGGAATGCACAGAGAGGGCGAGAGGAAAGTTTTCACTTTCCGTCATTTATCCCTGTGGAGGCCCATTGAAAACTCCTGAGACCTGTACAATTTAGGCGGGGAAGTAAAGTAACGAATGCGGAGAAGGAAATCAATGGGGACAAACATGAATACTCCGGTCGACCGGAAGGTGTAACAGGAGGAATGGGAAAGAGGTAGAATGCTACTTTTCTTCTTTTCCTTGAAAGAGAGAAATCCGTAATGCACGGATGCGGGAGGAGGAGGTGTGGATGGGAGAGGAAGAAAGTGGGCACAAGCGCGCCCACACCGCCGACACACGAACCTGGAGTCCATCCCATCTTGGAGCGAAAAGAGATATGAGGGGGAAGGGGGGGGGGAAGGGGGGGGAAGGACCACGGCGAGGGTGAAGGGGGAGGGGCAGAATAGCTCTCTCTCTCACACACACACACGAGCGCTGTGTTTGTGTGTGACTCCCGCCCCCGCCCGGGTCAATGTTCGCCCGCGCCCCGGCTTCCCTCCCCTCTCCCCCCGCCCCGCCACCGTCCCACCTCCGCCGCCCTCACGAGCATCCCCCCTCCCTACTCAAAGGCCCTCCTGTCTTACTCAGATACTCCTCGTGCATTTAAAACTGAGGACATGAAAAGATTCTTCATTAATGGACTTAATAATATGCAAAGCAAAGTCGCACGGTACGTTCAAAATTTCTCTGAATGGAAAGAAAGCGTCGCGCGATTACTAGGAAGCCCAGAACGGCAGCTTCTCGATCTACGAATATTATATGCACGGCTAAACGTACAAGAAAAGTACTACTCATCCAAATTTAATTGTGACCCTGAGGAAAGAATTTTTACACCAGTTTTCAATGGTCACAGAACAATGGTTACGATTCCTCGAGAGAATTTAAGTCTGACTCTCAAACTGACCTATACGTACCAAGGATCTTTTCCCCCATTTGAGAGTAGAAGAAAGCATTAAGCAAGACTAATCAACACACTCTTTAAATGAATTTCTGATTTTATTCTGAGCCTACACGACCAGGTCACCATATTTTCCTTCATGGCCGGTACCCTACCACCTCTGGCCATTTAACCTGCGATGGCATGAAGCGTAACATACAGATGCTACTCCGTTTCCTTTACTCCTTGAATTCTCAAACGCCACCTCAAACAACCATTGGTGTTTTTAAAGGTCTTTTCCCCCGGACTCCCTCATCATCCCACGCCACGATTTCCTACCCCTCCTACCACACCAATCCGTATCAATCAAACTGCACACCCATCCCTCTCCGCCTACTCTCCCTCCTTCCGTCCACTCCCAATACCCCTCTCGCTCGCCCCGATGGAACCAACCAGCAAACCACCTGACAGCCGCTCCCCCAGCGAGAAAAATACCACTCCTCTATCCTCCTTGCCACTATTGCTTGAGGGTGGCCCGGATTGTGGACCCTGCGGTAAGAAAGATCGCGAGGAATGGGTGAGAATTCGTTTTTTTATTCGACGAAGAAAAGAGGGGAGAAGAGAGAGTTAGAGGTTAATGGATATGAATAGGAATGATTTTGCGACAAAAATTTCCATTTTTTTCATGAGCATACGTAATCTTCTTTTTTTTGGAGTGGCTCAAAAATTTCTTTGCCACCGTGGTGAATCGCAAATGACCGCCATTTCTCTCGGGAGTTTGCGAATATCACGATAGTGGTATTCAATTTTCCATTCGTAAAAACCCTGGGGAAATAGATGAACCCCTGATATTCCCTCGAAAAATCTTGGATTGTAACTAAAACTGGAGGAATTATTTCCCCGCGCCGCGCGAATTCCGAAACTCACGAAGAGGTAGGAGTGTTGGGGCGATAAACGTTTCCGACTAAAATGACACGTGAATGAATGGAAATGCCAATGGAATGCGTAAAAAGGAAGAAAGGAGTACTTAAACTTAGCGGCCCCATGCCTCACTTACGGCAATTTAAATATTAATTGTACCTGATAATGCCGTTTCACGGTGAAACGTGTCTTACAAATAAAGTTCTGAGGAAAACAGCACGATGTACATACCTGTTAACCTCGTTATTATGAAATAGTATACTTAATTATTAAAACGCTAACTTCCGCAACCGGGACATGAGTATGTACGTTTCCGACGTACGATTTTTTTCTTCTGTACGTATCTCATCTTCATGACACTACAATGAGCCCTCTACAGTTCCGCATACTTCCTTCCTCCCTTCATTCTGTCCAACATGCCTATCCTATTTCTAGCTCGCCGCCAATCAAAACGCTCTTTATCCACCTTTCCTGCCTCTTTTTGATTTTTCTCATCATCCTCTCTCCTCCCTCACCATAACTAGCGCTTTCTCGTTTGTTTTCCTTTCTGTAAGTTTCACCGTCTCCATCCATCGCAGCCACATTTCAAAAGTCTCCTATATACGTCTGTCCTCTTGCTTCAATGGCCACGTTTCCGCGCCGAACATAGCTACGCTCCATATCAAAGTTTTGACAAGCCTTTTCTTAACATCCTTACCCAACCTCCCTATCATCAACTCCCTCCTTCTCAAGTAAGCTTATTTACTTAGCGCAATTCTTCTTCTTATGTCCCTGTAACTCATACCAATTCGGTCCAAACACTGCTGAGAATTTCTACTTTAATATTTATCTAATCGTTACTATTTATAGAAAATCCCATAAATTCGGTTTAGTGTACATTGATTCCCATCCTATTTTTATCGTATTGACTTCCCATTGCGGTCATCAATTCATGCAACACCTTGGCTGACTGGCAAGCTAAAGGATAATCATCCAAAAGCTTAATATTATTATGAATTCCTCACCGAATTTCATTCCTATCCCCAGTTCTTACCATGTCTCTTTAAAAATTTCCTCTACATGCACGCTAAAAAGTACCAGTGAAAATGAACACTCCTGTCTTACCCCTCTTCCTAACTCAGCCCTTTCTTACTCTCCGTTCGCCACCCCCACATGAGAAGATACGTTTCGGATAGGTCTCCTATCCCTCCAACGTAATCCTATTTCTTCCAATACATTCATTAAGTCTACCAAGGCGAATGATTTTTGCACTCTGAAATTATTGCATTGAAATGCATGTTAGCGGATGACTCCGCTCCGACTGTTAAAAGTTACCGTTGCGGCATCTCCCTCTGTTTCTTGAAATTTTTCAAAATTCACAAAATTGAATGTCTACTCGAGATCTACGGAAAAACAAATACTCGACTGTTTTCTATAAATGACCTCATTATTGTTATAGCATCACGCGTGCCTCCCCTTTTCTGAACCCAAACAGATCATTCCCTAATTTACCCTCCTCTCCATTCCCTTAAAGATGGATGGTACTGAGTACCATTTTACCTGCGCGCGAAGCCAAAATTATTGTGCTTTAGTCCTCACATATGGCGTTCATTTCCTTTAGCGAGATGAGAACTCTGACCTGACGAAATATTATGCACAAATTCCGCCCTCATAAATAGAACAAATTAACCCATAGAAAATGTCCTTCCATGTTATATACGTCCCGGTCAAGGAAATATTTTTACACTAGTGATTACTTGATTCCGCCTTACTCACCTCTCCTATGTTCGTCTTTTAAGCGTGTCCCTATCCTTTTTACTTTTATCTATTTCCATATGAATGAATATTTGTTTGCCATATGACGGGTTTTCGTGTTTGAACTTGTGTATATATATTCAAATATGTATGATGTGTTTACCATAAATAAATAAATATGCACATATATATAATATATATAGACACACACCCACACACTATGTACTCTTTCCATCGCTCTTGAATCTTTCCTGGTTCCATTCATTATTTTCTTGATGACTTACGCATTTTTGATTTTCACGAATTTTCCCTTCTTTCATCCTGATATTGCTTACATTTTCCTGTAGAATCGACCCATTTTATCCCCCCATTGTATACTCTCCATAACCTTGCACTTCGTCTCTCACCACGCTTTTCTACTCTATCATTTTTTCAATTTATTAATTAATTATTGGTACTTTCTTCTACCAATCAATGTATCTAAATTCTTCCATTTCCTTCTCTCGCCTGTTTTGCAAATCATCTCGCCTTTATTCCATGGCTTCCTTGTCCTTTTCGTATTTACTTTCCCATTAGGATTCGCGGCGTTAAGTTCAGTGGCAGAGAATTTCCATAATAACTCAAAAGTGTGAATTTTAACAGTAGGACTATCTAGTCTCAATCTCGCCCCGATAAATACCTTTTACTATTATTATTTCCTAAGGTTTCGTTTGTGACTTTCACTCTCCCTTCTTTCATATGATGTCATTTTTCTTCCATTGTACCCATCTTCAGTTCCTCTCTCATGATTATCTCCATATCCTTCCGTGCTCCTTTCTTGTAGTACTTTACTTGAAATACTTTCTCATCCCATTTCCTCAACAGTCTTTCCTGTTTTATCCCTTTATCAAACATGATTCGCAATCCTCAATCTGTTCGGATAATGTGAAGTGCGCACTCCCTACTTGCTAGCTCCACATTTTTATAACTATCGAAAATTATTCCCTATTAACCTGCCTAAGTCTCAGCTGGCATAAGACATTCCATTGCGATTGGCGAACTTAACTTTAAGGGCACAGTATTTCCACAATAACCCAAAATGTGAATTACCACAATGGATAACTATTTATTAACAATTGTGCATACTCCTTTTCGTTAGACGTCTGACGCGCGACTGCAAACGATTATCTACCTGAGGGCATTATTCCCGCCGCGCCGGACCCTATAGAGCCACTCGATATGAATCCAGCTCGTTTGATCACCGTCTCCCCAAACTCCTCCCTTTCACTCCATTAAGGAAGCCCTCCTCCGACCCCAACTCATTCCAACGCGGGGTACGATTCACTGTCACCCCGCTCTCTTCCAACTCGGATCCATTAACCTCCATCTCCATCACTTCTCCGTCACCCTAGTCCCGCATTTTCTCCCGTAGTATTTATAAAAGGTTCTTCGACATCCCCTTCACGCCACAGCCCTAAAGAGGTCACACGGGGGCCGCCAGGATGGGACTGGAACCAGCGGAATAGGCAGATAGAGATGGGTAGGATTTCTCTCTCTTCTCTTCATTTCTTTTTTTTCCATATGGCCCAGTACCGGATCTCATCAATCTCATCACGGGATAGAGAAAGAGAATAAGTTATAAATGGAGCAAGGACTTTTGTGGGATGAGAACCGGACCCACGTGCCATTACTGTCGTGATTTTACACCCTTCATCCAATTGTTAGGCGTAACGTACGAGACGCTCCGTGGACGAAGACACATCATAGAAATATTGAAATTAGTTTCCCACCCACTCACGCATTCCTCCTGAGTGAAAAGATCGTTTCTTAATTCTTATTGACTCCGTGACAAATGAGCATCATTCAGATTATTTGATGACCCCCATGTGAGGCTGGGAGAAAGCTTTCAATAGAGAAAGGAGCCAGAAGGGCGTATAGGAAATATATTTTTTCATTTAGAACAATTACGAGTAAAGGAGGCATTGGATACATGCCTCTGTTGTTCTCAATAAAATCTATCTCTGCACTTTTTTGATTAGAAATTTAGTGGACACTCTCTAAACCCCTGAAGAGGAAATACTGCAATAAATCAAGTGATGAAACAGTTCCTGCGAGCATATTTCATCCCATGTGCTATTTGCGTCCCACTAAAACAAATATCTCAATTCCAAGAAAACTTTTTCCATTCGGTCCCCTGTGCATCAGCGGTAATATTTCTCCTTGATGCCGTTTTCGTTAAAAATAGCCGCGAGACGGACGCTAAGGTTACCGACATCACCTGTTCGCGCTACCGGGTACAAAGTGAGAGGGGCAAATGATTGGAAGCCAACTGTGCTTTCCATCGAACCTGTAATTTTTAAGAGTGTCATTATTCTCGTTGCAATAATTCCGTCGAAAATTGCGAACAAAGATTGATAGAACGGAGAAGAGAATCTTGAAAAAAATACAATAACCGAGGGCTAAATGAAACACCATCTCCCCTTCCCGTTCTCCGCCCGACTCCTCGCATTCCATGCATAGCACCCCCCTTTCCCTCCGATATTAATTTATCAGCTTTCCGCTGAGTGCACGATTCTGGACTGGAATCCATTCCTCCCTTTCTTTCTTCTCTCCGCCGCACCGCAGTGTGTCGTGCATCCGCAGATATTACCTCCCACCCTCGAAGCCCCCACTCGTGATTGCCCTCAGAGAGGGTGGGAAAAGAGGAGTAACCCTTATACCACAAGGCAATCTCCTCTCCTACACCCAGTTGCCACCCCTCTCCCCCCGGAAATCCAAAGCGTACAAAAAAAATATATACATATATATGATGTATACACAGACACACAAGCTTTCCTCGCCCTCCTTCCCGATCCTTGCAACCTCCTTCCTCCGCGCCTGGACGTCACGCCAAAGATACGGCACCGAATAGGGGAGGGGATCTAGCCCGCTCTTGTTCAATAGCCACACTTCCCCGATCTCGAAGGTGACCGCTTGGCGTAAGGGAACGGAGAGATGACGCCGACGTCTGCCGTAGCAGCGTACTGCGATGTATATACTGCCAGGCGTTCGGGGAAATAATGAGCCTAAATGATTCTTCCAAATTTTTGGTCGGCCGAAAACATGAAGCGTCACCACCACGGAGTTTCGTCCCGAAAACTAAACCGATTCTACTCGAAGAGAGATGTCGGCGCGCTAGGAGCCAGGAGAGAAGATGGTCGAGGCATAAGTGATCAGTGTTCCCTCGGTTTGAATGTGGTCGATCGAATTAAACTCATTAATCATCACAATAGTAATTGTTTCATTGATTTTAATCATGATTTAACCTCTCTGAAAGGTGTCGCGTCATATGTTTTATCATTTGAGGAATCAAAATTGTCTTGGAAACAATAAATGAGAATATTCTGTAATTGAGTCTCCAGTACGATTCAAGGCTTGAGACGTAACACATTACGGAAATTTTATCTCCTTTAGATCCGTCGAGAAATTGAGCACAAAAGGAATTGTGATAGATTTGAAGAATTGACATGCGATATACAGGTCTCTGAAGTGAGAATTCAGTGAAATAAGGTGTATAAGGAATGCAGGAAAGAATTTAAATTGATTAAATATAAGCTTTACAGATGTAGCGCAATACCAATCATTTATGTCAACACATACCGTACAAGTACATCAGTGTGTGAGGACTATTGGCCCATAAGTTTGAGTCTGTATGTGGCAAAGGAGTAGTAGTACTTAGGATATTTAACATAAGGATGGAGTAAAGGCGAATGGATAACTGTCCTGGTAAGATCACTTAGATTTAAAAAGGGTAGAGATACGCGTGTTGCCATAGCAGTAGAAACCACTAAAATAAGGGTATTTTTTTACTTGTATTTTCCAGGTCTGAAAATACCGTTAAATCAAGAGGTTACGCATTCGAACCATATTGGATCAATCTCTTCGGGAGCTATGCATTAAACATATGGAGGCAACGCATTAAACATACGCACGTGTCAAACCTATGGCAAACAATGTCTTTAAAACTTGAGACTTTAAAACTTGAGCAAAACTATCATATCCTAATTACACTAATATTTTGATCGTGCACAAAAAATATTCCGTTGCTCTCAGAATGAATAATTCCATAAAAAAATTTTGTTTGTGAGAAGGTAAGTGTTTAAAAATAGTGTTTCAATAAAAATACGTTGAGAGCTCAGGATTACAGGTTATTGAATCAAAGACTTGAAAAGACATTTTTCAAAAATGCTTCACAAATGGTTCACAATTTTTATCGAGATTCAAAATTTCCGCAAAATTAAGAGCAGCTAAACGTGACAAATAGGGACCTTATTAAAAATAACACCTACCAATTTTCAAAACGCCACGCCTCCACGATCCTTTAGGAATTGGAAGTTTTACGTACTGATTTGAAGCAAAAAAGATACTTTCACTCTTGGTTCGCTCTTAGTCATAGTGAAGCCGTTTGATTCCAAATATGTCCAGCAAGTGGATACGTTGGACGGAAGCTTTCTTCTTGTGAATGAATCAGTGAAATATCTGCATTAAGTCGATGAAATTTAAATATTTTATCAGGGTATAAACGCAAAAACTCATGCCATCGCTTAACACTTAGAGAAAATATGAGTTTTACTATTATTTTGAATTTATTTTCAAAATGTAGACTTAATAAGCATCTCGTAAACGAGAATTATTTTTATACATGAGGAAAAACCGTCGATGTAGCACATTCTAGTACCATGCTCTTTTATTAAGACGACATCATGTAATTTGGCAAGAGCTCATCAATTTAGCTTCGTCAAAGCCTCAGGTAATGTTTAGAAATCAACCATGTGGCCCTTTTATCATGCGTCAGCTGTTTTTTCACCTTCATGTCTCACTAGGGACAATTCCAACTCTCGAGATCAGTAAAAGGGAATGACGGGTGGGCAAGACTGCAGAGAATTCATGGGCTAGAGGACATAAAAATAATAAGCGATTCAACAGTCATATGCGGTAAGCCACAACATGAGACTATTAAGTGGGATTATTCACCCTTTCCGCATTTCAAGAATACACCGCGACCTTTAAGGCAAGAATAAACTGCTTCTTTGACCGGAATCAGTTTAAAGGTTGAAGTCGGGGCCAGTTGTTAAAATTAATGGAATGAAGTGTGGCAGAGGGTAAGAATGAAATTACGCGAATGGAGAATGAGGCATGCATGGTATATAAGGGTTTCTATAAATCTTTCGATGCGAATGACCGGATGATCCATCGTTCGCGGGTACATTTAAAATGGTGCCTCAACCAAACGTTTGGAAATAGAGAAAACTATTTCAATAAATAATGGTGAAGGCAATCGCCATTTCCGTCGCAGTCCTCCATGAGTCTCCATTGTGCGCAATCCGTGCTGCTATCAACCCTGGCGCCAGCCCGTAGCTCATGCATTAAATCCATTTCGTCTAGTACATTTCCATCTCTACGGAATTACTTACTGCCTCTTGTGAATCAGGGGCTGTGCTAATGATAAAGCGAGCAAAAATGATGTTATTGTTCAATAATTTCCAAGTAAAGTAATAAATAGTGAACTTATGGTGACTGAATGTATTAAGGGATATTACACTTTTAGCTGATGTTTGACGATTTTAAACAAATACCCTGTCGATGACGAACCATGGCGATGGTTAGAATTTTACTCGTTCGCGGTCACTATCTATGTATACTTATTAGAGACACCAAACTTTGTTCTAAATTTTGATAAACCATAACGAAGGTAATTTATCTAACGTTGGAGGGATTTTTCAATAACTGCTCACGTTGATTCTCCATTGGATAATAAAAAATATCAACAGCACAAATGCCCTGAATTTACCAAACCCTCAACAAATAATTTTACAGCAACAGAATATTCCACCTTGATTCGAGAAAATTAAATATAGTTTAAGTGATGGCGAATATTCGATATTTGTTAAAAAAAATCCATTGAAAATATAGCAGGAAGACGGACGAAAAAAGGGTTAACTTATTGAAAAAATCACACAATGCAGCAAAAAAATACCCACGCGAAATATGCCTTTTCCGGGAAACACTGATGACTTAAAATGGAAGGTGTGAAAATCGCGCGAGAGCGAATCCAATTTGATTTACCGCCAGCTAAAAGCGACGGAAAGTCGATTTCCTACGACTAGGGGAGAAACATAATTGGTAAATATGAATCCTCTCGAAAACGCTACCGGTAAAATTTATTGCTCATGCACAGCGATATAATATCGACTTCCTTTACGCATTTATTGAGGAAAACCTGTAAATTGCAGAGGGTGTCGAGACCGTTTTAGTTTTTTTACCCGTGGGTTCGTAATTCATCCTCACTCCCATCCCTCTCTCTCTGTATAACACCGTTCTCTCTCTCTACCTTTTCCATCAGTCGCTTGCTTTCCCTACCCTCCTACACCTTCGCCTCACTCCCACAACCTACGCTAATGCATTCACGAACGTCTACACTGTGCCCCACGGATTCTTGAGTGAAGGAACCACACCTGAGCACGTTTACCATTAAGTAGCAACGCCCACACCTCCGACGAGCACTAATGAAGATCACGTGACTGAGGTCAGTTTGGAGTGGGGCAGTCCATACGCACGCGCAGTTTTCAACCTCTCACGCCTTTCACAGCCTCGCTCTCCTTCCTCCCTTCAACCACCCTCTTTCTAACTCGCTCTATATACAATTACGCTTCCCAGAAAGACTACGTCGACGCCAAAGGGTTAGTGACTGAGGCGGGGGTAAAAGAAACTAGTCACAAGATTATTCAATTGTCCACCATTCTTTCGCTAGAGATTTCAAAAGACCAACTACCAAAATTCTGAATATCACAAATGAAACTAAGGCAAACCAGGAACTCAGATAGACCAATGGTAGATAATACTCAAATACAGAAAGCTTTACTCGGTCCGTGGCCGCGATAGGTTCAGCGGCCATTTCAGGGATATATTAGAGGGAATGCTGAGTGCCCAAGATGATAATGAATAGGTGGGTCAAAGCTTTGTAAAGAGTTTCTCAAGAAATGCTTATGCAGTGCTTAAGAAATGTATGGGCAGTAATTCCAGGCGTCACAAGGCTTGTAATATTCATATGTTGACACGATTTTTTTCCTTTCACAAGACTTTTTCTGCCTAATTCCACAACTATTCCAGAAGATAACCAATCACCGAACGATTATTCTCAAATTACGGCGTGTTTCAACCTAATTTTCTAAACGCATCACTGATCTACGGGTTTCAGTCTTTTAAAATACAGCAAACACACTTGATTTTCAAGCTGGCTTTTTATCAAATTTTATCCCACGAAACTCTCTTTTATAGCATACAATTTTCTATGAGCAGACCGACCTTTATGAGCGGTTGTTGACACTATTAATAAAATGAACCCAGAAATAAATGTTAAAGTAAAATTAAGAGAACAGAGCGGATGGCCTTTTAGAGTAAGTCTCGAAATTTATAATTCAAAGACAGAATGGGAGCGGCATAAACTGAGACAACAAACTTGGAAGAGGAAGATCATAACGAAGGGATTAAACAATATGAGATTCATCAAAAACATGAAAAAAGTAGAGGGTAAATGTAAAATATTTCATCAAACATTGAGTATACTGAGTATATTTCAAGTCAACTCTTACGTGCCGCCTATCGTAAGATATATTATACAAAATGTATTATATTACCTGACCACAGAAATAATAGTATTGGAAGGTTTACAGCTTAAATATGTGAAAGTTAATGCCTATGAAAAAGGGGACAGAATGTATTCGTCCTTTGAACTGGAAATCCAGTGAACGAATACATAGTTTCTTATTTCATGAAGAGTATTTCCGATTATCAACAATGATTTGATAACTCCAAAGCAAGTACAGCTTATACAACCTATTTTAGCTGGCACAAGACAAAAATAGGGCTAGGACGCCGTAGAAAATTCTGGTGTTGTCACTGCGTCAATGCAGTTGCAATCATATTCCTTCCCCCATGGTTTGATGATCACGGCAGTCTTATAGCTAGACGCGGTAAATAAGCCAGCGCAAAAAAGCATCCCCTCACTAACTCTCCGGCGATTACAGGATAGTAGTTCTGAAAAAAGGTACCTATCATCAGCACATTAATCTACTGGAAGAGTGGTTACGGCAAGTGAGGATAGAGCCCATCCAAACCTACCACAGCGTTTCGAATTCACACGACACACCGCTTGGATTGTAGAGTTGATTGTTCTTAGTCAACCTCTAGGATGGAAACTAGGACTATGTGAGCAACACCTGAACACCTGAGACATGAATGGAAAGTGAAATCTGAAATATAATTCGGTTCACAGGAAAATTTCGGTATTCGTATCGTGAATAAACAACTATTTATTAAGATTAACGATAATGCCAGAGGCCACCACAATCTATGCAAATGGAGGATAATATTTCATTAATTACCCTACCACCTTAACTCGGTAAGGTTCCGGTTTAAAGCGGGATTTATTTGATGCCTCGCAGACGTAGAGTGTATCATCCATTGTATTTGGATAATTTACCAAGCAAATAAACGTTATTTGAATGCCATCACCTTCCTTTCCTTTGGCAAAAATCCTTCCTCTGCTCTTTTGAATTCTTCGAAATTTATGGGAAGGTTTTCATAAAAAATTTGGTAAATTCTGAAAATGGCTAAAGAGAGTACAGGGGCACAATAAAGGAATCTATGAGGAAACGTTAGTGCAGCCAAATCTGCAGCGAAAGAGCCTTGAGGGGAGATTACAAAATTCAGAAGAATCGCCCTCAATCTTTTCTTCTTAAATTCACTTCATCAGTTATTCATGGATTTTCTTTGACTCTTGTGTAAGACTTCTCCTTTCACATGTTTCAAAATCAGTGTCTTATATAGTAAAGGGAGGACTGTCAGCGTAGAGAAAAAGAAATTCCTTTAACGTAAATTTTGCAATAATCCAGGATCAGGAACGTAAATATAATTAAACGAATGATGGTTGGAACATTTTGTGTTAATGGGTACATATGAATTATATCAAATAAGATCACTGAAAAAAACTTGGTTATGCATATTCGGGAATTTTATGAAATAAGGTCGCTAAAAAAAGCTTCATCCTTTGAGCAGTTCTGAAGCAATCCATGCACGTGATCCGAAGTTTTAACTTCTTATTATGTCTACTTCACTTCCTTCATAATATCTAAATTTCCTAAATGAATTCAATTTCTGATTTCATATTTAAAAAGTTTTATACAACTGTGGTCGAATTTAGAAATGATTCAGTTTTCTTTCAGAATTACCACTGTTGATAAATCAACATACATGTGTACGTATGTTACAATTCTCACCATTTCAATATTCCTTTGCCTTTGGCATCTAGACGATCCCTTTTAGAATAATTTATTTGTCCAAAAATTTTTGAGGCCACACAACTCATAAACTGGAATTCACCCTACTATCATCAACCTCGCATTGTGCAAACACTAATTAGTAAATTTCCTCGATCTTCCGCCGGCCCCGGTGGTGGCGAGATAACGTCCTCGCCTGCTAATCAAGGGGTCGCGGGTTCGACTTCCGCCTAGGTGGATTTTCTCCTCTTATGGATTGGGTGCTTGTAAATGTCTATTGTTATGGTATTGTTAAAAAAGTCCGAAGGGCTGTTTTCGGATTGATGTGAAATAAATAAATATTAATCTTTAATATAAACCATGGTTACAACCGATATCTTTCATTTTCATCCTTGAAAATGGTAATCAGAGATTGTGCGAAAAAACGATTATGAGTAGGAAAATACTCAGTAGTGATTTGTTCATATGGAGGTTATTCTACGTTTAAACATATTTTAGCGTGAATAAATTCGTTACATTGAATTATCATAATTTCCAGTTTACATAATTTAGTTCACATGAAGATAATTTTAATTCTCAAAACACGGGTTTAGTTTTCTTCAGTATAGTATTTTTGTGAAGGTCTTTAAAACAAAAATTTGCGGCATGGAAAGGAACAAAGTTAGCATAGAAGGAATTTTATTGTCTTCATGTTGACTTATGAATCTCCTAACCATTGGCTTTTAATTGGGTCCTTATGTGGAGATGTTATACTAATTATTGTCCTCTATATCATTCTCGACTATATGCTATACCCGAAATTTTAATGACACTTTATATTATTTTATAAGGCAAAAGAGGAGTTAGAGTTATTATAAATTTTTGATGAATCAATCTGGAGGAAATAAAACAGTTTTCCACCCGATATATGAAAGCGTCATAAAAAAGTTTAAACAACTGTGACCACTGACGGAAAATCATTAACCATTTCATAACAGTAAAAAGAACAAAAAATAATAGGTGACAGAAAAGGCTTATCAGAATCGGAAATGACTTATGCGATAGAATATACCGTTTCCAAGCGTTCTGATTCAAAATACACGCTCGAAATAGATGCTCAAGAAGAGCTAGTCTACAGGAGGCCTTCAGAATCAACGTTCAAGATTCAACAGTATGAGGGAGAAGGGGCACATATTGGTAATTATGTACTTGAGAAATTGATTGGTTGGGTTTTTCTCTCTCTTTCTCCCGTCCGCTTTCCAAGCTCAACAGGATGACAAAGGGCTCAGCCGGTCATCTCCCCTTCGCAGTACGCTAACCTTCAACCCAATGATCACTAATCACAGTGACTTACAGTACAATTATGAAGATAACACTCTTCTCTCCTTCGAACCCCGCCTACTTTGAAAACAGCTTTTCGTCTCAACGTACCCTTCCCTCACCAACTCATTGTATTTGATATGCAAGAGGTGTCACGGACAGAGTCTATAGACAAAAGAAACTGAATAGACGTCGTGAATCCCGAGCCCAAATTGTATAAACCTACGTATAAATAACCACAATCTAGCCGTAATCCTGGAATACTATTTTCCCTTGAAAACCGACATGCTCTCCGGCGAGGTACACACATCCTCTCTCCATACTTAAGCCAATTACTCAGTAATGGATAGCGCGCACACATGACGTTAATTCATCGGGAACTCCCCCTCTTAGCACAACATGTCGATTACTTAACCGCCCCTAGAAAAAAATCCTTGACCGCCTAGCCTTTTCTGCACGACTCCGCCACCACACCCGTGGTCGCTTATGAACGCCACATTGAATACTTCCCCGACGCGATGTCCTGCGCACATATCCGCGTCCTCTGGCGCGCCCTCCGCGCACGCACGAGACCCCTCCCCGCTTACACCTTCATCCGTCGTGGTTAATTGCCCGTCTCATAGTCGTAGAAGATGCCGCTTTGAATCGCCTAGGTCGCAGCAGCCGACCGGTGAGGAGCCGGAGAAGAAAGAGACGGGGGTCACACGTCGGTCGCGAGGAGAGCAGGTCGGACTTCGGTCGTATCCCATCCATCGATCAATTGCGGTTCTTCAATTCCGCGGGAGACACCCGCCCTCACCATTACTTACTAATTACCACTGAGCTATTATATTCATCAAAATTTGGATTGGCAGGAAGGCTGTAAGCTAGGAACTTGGCCTAAGGATCACTTCAATTTTTTCTCTAGGAATGCTAAAAATGACCAAATCGGTGAATGATCGTTGATCAGAAAATAACTTTTTTTTAGTGAAGCCAGGTCTTAAATTCCAGAAAAGAACGGGGCACACGAATTTACTCCTTGAAGCGATAAAATAATTAAGAAGACCCCCTAGGTCCCGACGTTTTCAATTAGAAGACCTTTCCCTTTGTGAACCATAATGAATGGTGGTCTTTTGGTTGGGGCAGGTTTTGAATGAACACAAAAACTAAGAATTACTCCATTTCTAAGTATCGCCTAACATTACACTGCAATAAATCGTTCTTCAATTCTTTCCATACCTCACCTTCGCTTATCCAATATGTTCTACCTATCACAGTCTTCGACGAAATATTGCCCTTCAAAATGCACTTCATCTATTTTTCCAGGCCTCTTTTATTTCTTGTATTCCAGAAATCTTATCCCCTTTACTAACACGTGTAGTACTACGTTTGTTTTTCTTTCCGTCTATTTCACTTTGTCTATTCTTTTCAATGACTTCCCATTTATGCTTGTCCCGTATCCTTCCAAGACCAAGTTTCGGAGCCACGTAATACCAGGCTACACATTAAAGTTTTAACACGTATATATACATTTATTCAAGTTAACTGTCATAAACTACCTCTTCTTTGCAAAAATACCTTTACCTTCTGCATGCTTTCAATTTAATGTCGGAACTACTAACCCACCTTCGTCTGAAACACTAAAACACTTCCTTTAGATGTGAACTGCCCTAATCGCTCTAGTTTATGCCCCCATGCCCATATGTGTACTCCGCAGAATAGGTCAGTAACTCCATGCAAACATATGAGTATCCCAATAACCCTTAACAAACGAAAATAGGTTGGCTGGTGGTGGACTACAAGTATAACTACGCATTACCTCTTACCTTGCTTCATGTAGTATTGGTGGGGATGTTACGGTTTTGATGCTTTTTATGTATTAATATTCGCACACATTTTTCTACACACATGAACGATTACATCCTCGGGACTCCAGTGGTCTCACCTGGAATTATCTCGCGTGTGCGCACACAAACACACACGCATTTCGACGCCTCTCTCGCTTCTTCCTACCGCTCTTCGCCCCCCCCCCCAATCACCTCCGCTTCCACGCACGCTCATTCACCGCCCTCTTCCCTTCCCCGCGCGGGGCCGCCCCATTCCGCGGGAAACGGGGGGCGGTTATTATTTGAACTGCGGACTTGTCCTATACATCACTACCCGGCCCTCGGCGCAGCCGCTTCTTCTCTTTTCAAATTAAAAGTGCGTCGGATTGAATGCATGCTAATAACGAACCCAATCCTCGAAGAGTGCTTGCTCAAATTAAGTGCGAAGTCGACCCCGGGAAGAGACATCCGTTACACCGCTCGCGTAATTGGCGACGAGGAGAGCATTTAATTGAGGTAAAGCCTTTTCCATTTCTCGGGAGCCGATAAATTTCTGACCTAATCACCAATTTCAGAGGCCGGCGGAGCTCTTTAGTTATAATAGGATGTCGGAAGGAAGTAATTGATGAAAAGTAATCCAAGGGGGTAACGGTAAGAGATTTAATTTCTCCTCGGACGGCCCCTTGAATGTCAAGGCGCCATGGTTGGAAGTAACAAGTCGCACGGTTAGTAAAATTAGGATCCAGATTGATTAATTGGGGGTTTTACTATCATCGTCCACCGAATATTTTATCAAACCCATTAGCCAACTTAAACGCCATCAATAACGTGAACCATCACCGTTTATCAGAGTGTCCAACGAGTTAATGGTCATTTTATGCACACTAGGTAGACATTAAGGACTGAAATGTCACTAGTATTAAAATACCTAAAAAGGATTTCAAAGATATGAGAATCAAACAAAAAATTTATCACCACACACTACTAAGTAATGCACAAAAAAATATGGATGTATTTTAAGATTCGGACATTTTGGCTTGTGTCAGTGGATCATTGCTGTGTCTCGCTAAAGTGAAACACAGAAACTCGTACTCTTACATAATTTCACCCTATAACTCGTTACAATTGAAACATTTAGTGAAGACCATACCATGATAAAGAAATAAATCAATGTAGACTCAACGCACGTATTCAATGACCTGCTAAAGAAACCGTTCAGAAAAGTGTACTATCATAGAATTAATAGCAATCTAACTGCAGATAGGCTCTAAGAGAACAGCGGGTAATCTTGTAGGAAAGTATTTTTATTTCACTTCAATTTAGTGGTATTTGCGACCAAAAAATATTAAAAATTCACTTGCAAAAATTTATTCGCCGAATTTTTCTTTAGAATCCTTGTGTCCAATGCAATGTTGTCTGAACTACGCGCCTTAAACATCAATGCATAAAAGCAGCCAAATTCACAGAAAGTAACATTGAATGAGGGCTCTAATCCATTTTGATCTTACTACATGACATCGCACCACTTCAGCTAGGAAATGCTTGCAGTAATTCAAAGAGAAAATCTTGTAAACTCAGGAAAATCAAAATGTTACGAATTTATATTAAGGAGTCAACAATGGAGTCACAATTTTTATTACCAACTCAACCCCTTTCTCACATGATCTTCGCTTAATCTATGCATGTACTTTCACTATAAAAATACTTGCGATGCATAGCCAAAAATATATCTCCATACCAAAAAAAAGAAAGATTTGTACTTTTCCACAGATTTTATTAAATAGTACAACGCGTTTCACCGACTTTCGGCATCATCAGGTACCAATGATGCCGCAATGATGCCAGGTGCCTGATCATGCCGCAAGTCGGTGAAACGCGTTGCACCATTTAATAAAATCTGTGTAAAAGTACAAATCTTTCTTTTTTGGTATGGATATTAAATACTTCCACGAAGTGAAGCCTGAAACAATAGAATATATATCTGTGTACCATTCCAAGATCATAAAGCTACCAAATGTAATATTTTATTTATTGGAAAGAAAACAATCACTATCCGAACGCCTAAACTCTGCCTCATAATAATACATACGGGAACATTACATTATTCAACACTATATATCACTGCTTTCAAATAGTTTATAGTCCCATTTAAGAACATCGGCCACTAATGTAATGCCTCCTCATGACTTGCATGAAGTCAGATGATTAAAATACCATCCACAGGATCGAGAGAACAAAATTAGAAAAGAAGCTGAATTAAGCCTCCTGATCGCAAATCAAATTCAATCCGCACGATGATCGAAAGGGATGAATCGTATAGTAGTGTGAACTCTTTCACTTAGTGGAGTGAAATGGAGACAACAGAGTATTCCTTACCTGATGAAATTCAAAGGGATCAACATGATTGCATTAACAAAATTGAGTAAAGAAAAAACAAAACTAAGCGCACGAGTGGAAAATAAGCTTCACACTGACCTCTCCGCCCACAAATAACTAATTATTTTACGGTCGCGATTATTTTATACAACTGCCTTAAGCGGTAGGCATCATCGCAAACGCGGGCATCATGAGGTGGCACGCGAAGGTTGGCGGCAAGAAATGAGGCAGGCGCGGAGGGGGTGCCGATGGAAGGGGTGTGTGCTGCGTGGCGGGAGTGGGGCCGGGTGGAGAGCGACCTTGTCCTTAATGAGGCGCCGCCGCCGTCGCGAGGGAGGGACCGTTTCGTCGGCCGGGGGCGCACGCGAATGGAGCGGGCGTCGATGGCGGGAAGCGGGGTAGGGGCAGAGGGGTGGGCACCCAGGGAAGAGGGTGCGGGCAACCGCACACGCCTCCCACATTCCACCGGTTGCCTCCGTTCCAGGATAAAGCGGGAAAGGGGCCGGACAGGGGAGGAAGGAAGGAAGGGGTTGCAGATTTATTAAACATCCCAAGGCCAATGCAGCAGCCGAGAGTGACGTTCCTCATTAGAGCTTCGGAACAGAAGAGAGAGAGGGAGGGCGGGGAGGGGTTTGAAAGACAAGGAGGTGGGGACTGTGAAAAGGGGGGAGGGAGAGAGAGACGGGCCGAGGGTTGGAGGTGAGGCTTATAGTGCCCGCAGATAAGAATTCCTTAAGGATGAAGTTCTCGAAATAGTTAAGAACCCCACCACGTCACGGGTAAGCTGGGGAAGTCGTAAATCAGGAGATAGCGGGAGATTACTTGAGGGAGAAGCCACGGATTTCTGTCTTATGTTCCTAGAACAATTAGGAGAACACAATGGGTTAAAAAGATGCAGAGAATTGCGAGCCGAGTGGAGTGCGGTTACGAGCGCCTTCTTAGGAAAACGGGGGGGCGAGGATGGGGAATACTGCGAACATTTCTACATAGAATCGAGCGACGCGAGGAATCCTGCATCGAGGAAATACACCTTATTAAGAAATCAGACAGCAGTGAGGATATCCTTTCAAAGTCTGTCCCTTTTAAAAAGTGTGCTTCCAAGCCTAATGCATACTTCAGTTGAAAATTCTCAGCAAGAATGTATACAAATTCGCCGGCTATAAAATACATATTTTTATTTTTTCTCTTTTCCTTTCATTCGACCAGTGCAATTGTTGAGTGACAGGATTTAATCAAGTGTAACCTATCAGGGAGGATACTGTAGAGATATGGATGCGGAGTAGGACAGAAAGTGACGTAATTCTAGGCGTGGTTAGGGATGGAGGGAAGGTTTTAGGATATTTAAAGGCAGGAAAAATTGATGCAGTCGTATGGAGTAGCAATAGCCTTTTAAAGAAAGTAGTAGAGACAGGAACTGTTAGGTATGTGGTCTAGTACTTGAATGGAAAGCAGACTTCAATTTGAAAACATATATAACACAAATCACACTAATATATCCAGTTCCTTAAGGAATGAAAATATATCCTTGCTATCGTTATATTCCATAAGCCAAAATATGCTTAAAAGCTTGCTTCAAACCTACCGTGGTATTTGAATGTTAAATTTTAATAAAATATTACCACTGAGCGATTAATTTTTCATTAGGAAATATAAATGTGCTTGTTAAATGATGACTCGAACTAATAATGGAACCTTTAATGCCTCTTGACACCATAGTCCCATTACAACTCTCAAAAACGAATTTTTACGAGAATGATGACTGTACGGAATAATGCAACAATTTCAGAGAGTAATAATCATTCGCCTTGACCGGGATTCGAACCCGGATCCCTCGATATCCGGCCGAGTGCTTTAACCAATTAAGCTACCGAGACCTCCTCTTACACTCCGAAATTTTGGGGGATTTAAAGGAACAAGATGTTATGACGAAATACCGTACATACAATGTGGGACCCGGGTTCGAATCCCGGTCAAGGCGAATGATTTTTACTCTCTGAAATTGTTGCATTATAATGCACACATAGCGGGTGACTCCGTTAAAGTTACTGTTACAGTTTCTTGAAATTTGTCTAAGGTATGAACAGCCTAAGTGTTTGAAATTGGCTTTATTAACATCGTGGACTGTGGCGCGTCGCGCACGACTACGAATGCCTGTGACATTGTATGTACGGTATTTCGTCATAACATCTTGTTCCTTTAAAGCCCCCAAAATTTCAGAGTGTAAGAGGACGTCTCGGTAGCTTAATTGGTTAAAGCACTCGGCCGGATATCGAGGGATCCGGGTTCGAATCCCGGTCAAGGCGAATGATTTTTACTCTCTGAAATTGTTGCATTATAATGCACACATAGTGGGTGACTCCGTTAAAGTTACTGTTACAGTTTCTTGAAAAAAGACTGTACGGAATTTTGTAACCCCATCTTGTTCTTCCATAAACCTTGAAAAGTACTTCCCACAGTCTCCGTTTTCTAAATGCACATCAATTTAAACGATAGTTTCACTAAAAAATTCCCAGATCAATTGAGCTGGAGAAATTTCACCAGAAAGTTAATACCAATATTAGTATTCCGAGTGTAGTTGTATAACTGACTTCGAGATATATTAGAGAACGGTAGTTAAAACAGTACACTTTGCAAATGCGACTTTTCATTGCACAATTTATGTTTAAACAATGCAATCAATTTTTTGGGTTAATTCACTATTGATTATTATTAGGTAATCTACCGGTTAAGGTAGGTTTCCGGATGGACACAACTATCAAATAAATATTTTGTAACTCCAAACAAAACCCAATCCAGCAACCTACTCTACATCAGGTCCCTCTTCATCTCTGTGTACTTCCTTTTTCCCTTCATCCCGTCCAACATCCTTATCCTGTTCCTGCCCTTTCCTCGTTTGCCCAACATCCTTCCCCTCTATTATCTTCTTCGACATTCCACTACCGCTAAATACGCCTTTCATCCATTTTTCCTGCCACCATAGGATTTCTCTCAACAAACCCCTCTCCTCACCCACCATCTCTAGTACTCACTATTGATGTAATAACAATATTGGTATTCGTTAGATTATAGTTAGATTTGATTTTTCTCATAATTACACAGAATATTGTAAATGGAATCTCCCAAAAGCATTATCTCTGTAAATGATTTGTTCAATCGAAGTTTCACAGGCTTTATTTTCAATGCAACGATTTATCGGGAATCCTTCCGCTTATTTTGCACGTAATTTTTTTAGGCGATGAAATAATGCAGCATTTTTCCCAAACTCAAAATTTTACCGCTTGAAAAATCATAATTTTAGATAAATAAATGAGGAACCTCTTTGTAACATCTGAAAATAGATTCCATTTGATACACAATGGCATTTCCCGCCGTGTTATAATTATTGCCCTTAAATTTTTGACAATAACAGTTGAATTGTTTCAGGCCCACGTCCATAATTTCCAGGAAAACTGCATAAAAATGGAAGACCGTGACGCGTGGACTGATGAAACATTTGACCGCCTTCTGAAACATACTCGTGTAAAGGAATAAGCTCCATCCAATCAGTGGTAAACGCCTACTTCTGTGGTGACTCTTATTTCAGTTCCTTAAGCATCCCACTGTGAGGTCGGTCTTATTTCCATGGAATAAAAACAATATTTTTTCCAAAGTAAATAAAACATATTTCAAGAACCGATAAACCTTTACAGGAGACTTAAGAGGAACTACCGCTTTCAACTCCCCATTTTTATAAACCTAATATTGCTTTTAGGATAAGAACTCGATACAATTGTTTTAATCATGTAATTCATCTTCTGCGAAGTTTTTACTCAATGTCCACAAAACATAATAACGACGACGTTGCGGTGGCTGTGTACACGCAAGATTATACATGACGAAATCTCTCGGGTACATTAACTGGTAATTCTTTATTAAAAGAGGTTTTTATTAGATATTTTACGACATATGCTACCGCAATCAAACTTCCTGTCTTCCGCCCGCAAGGACAAGGCCACCACTTTACCGCTTCGCAAGTTCCCCCCCAAGGCACTCTGGTGTTCATTTCGCGAAACAAGTCCTAAGGTTGCAGAGCATCGACGGCAGATGACGTTCAAGTGCAGACCTTCTTCGCCGTCTCTAGAGGCTCTCGCATCTGCTCATCGCAACTGCTTTCTCTTTTGAGCACAGGTCGCAGCACCGAACAGCGGCGCAGGAGGCGGTCAATCAAGTGGAATCTTGATCTCTACAAGTTAGCAAAGGATTATATATCCATTGGCACCCATCGATAATGGAAAGCCTTCTTTCCAATAATTTGGGCGTGGACTCGAATTCCATATATCATAGTATACACAAATACATACGTGATTTATTACACCTCCTTTTAATAAGATGAGCCAATAATTATTACTAATGAAGGGGAAAATCAATCATCTGTCATATTTAATTCATTCAAAAAAGAATACGTAAAAGGGCTCTCCATTATTGCCATTAAATGTAGTTAACACAGCCTGCTGAATGTTCTAAATGGTGTGGCGATCAATTTTTGTTAAAATTTACAAGAATAAAGAGATGAAAAAGTAACTAAATAACAACAAACAGTTTAAATAACCTTGATGAATAACTGTAATCAAAATGGATTCATAAGTTTAGCATTAATTTACTTTTTATTTTAAAATTATAACAAATCTGCTGAAAATCAACATCAAGACGAAAAAAATTCTTTCAAAAGAACTAAAATGCTTTTAAATGTTTTTAAATGTCTTCAAATGTGACCCGAAGGAATTTTAATATCTTTTCAGTAATTTTAAATCATTTTTTCTATACTTACTGCATTTTTCGACCTTGGTGACAGCGAAATAACGCTCTTATTGGCTAATCGGAATATCGCATGTTCAATTCTGGCCTAGGAGGTTTCCCTCATTAGGTCTTGGATTATTTGGTATTGCCGTTGCTATTACTTCAATTCATATTCTAAAGTAAAAGGCAAAACGTAGCTGTTATTTAGATGTGCTAATTGAATAAAACAATTTTACGCACACTAGACTAATTCATCGAACTATTTCGGTGAGTGGTAAACAAAATCAACAGGACGAATTCTTCAAAACTCGCTGAAATCTGATTTTTTGAAGGAGTATTATTCATTTAATTGGTAAATGAAGTTGATAAATCAAGGAAAGACTTTACGAGCTACTCGGTTGCGAAATCTCAGGGGTTGGTATTTAGTATTGGCGAGGTGAACACTTACATTTATCGAGAAACCTAGGAAAAAATGTAAATAAAATATGAAAACAATCATGAGCAGGTGGTCTTCCATTGGACTTTGAAAGGAGATTTGCAAATGGTACTTAAGCTAAACCAGTAAATGAAAGATGGAGAAAATTGAAGCAAAGAAAGAAGCCGAAAAATAAAGATATTGGCAGAAGATAAGCCATTAGGACGAAACTGTGGACCATACAGGGAGACAGCGTGCAATTAAAGTATAAGATATGATTCAGTCTGAAAGGAGAAAATGTCAGGGATGTATGGATGAACAAATTAATTTGAAGAGAAACGTTGGGAGGTTTAAACAGCCGATGTATAGCAACTTCACCGCGAATCACAAATAATAATTCAAACAAACGGGATGACATGTAAGAAATATTGATTGAAGGTGAGAATGAAAAATTACTTGGTACAACTTCACAATGGAAGAGAGTCTAGCAACAAATAATTGAAATCAAAAATGGAAGAAGAAAGAAGGAAGTACAAAAAGTACATTATGAACTGGTGACAGCAGTATAAGGCAGAATTTTACTAAACATGGAAGACTCAAAAAAGATGATTAACAGTAGAAATACCAACGGATTCTCAAGAAAATTATAGTGATTGATTTGAAAGTAATTGGAGAAATAGATTTGAATATTATCGGTTAAAAAAATCTCGACGACACGAAAAGATCTTCACAATATTAATCTGCACGGTAATAAGACGCGCAACCAGCGCAATGTCCAGATGCTGAGCAAACAGAAATAAAGATTGCCCTATTCGCACATTCACATTATTCTAGATTAGGAATATAACTCTGTAATGTCCACTAAAAAATATCCTTCCTATTATAACAGGCACATAAGTGACTTAATATGACAGGAGGTACACGTCCTACATATTAAGATGACCGTAATTACGAGGGCTGTCCAAGATGTAACCTCCAATTGCGCGTATCAACCAAAGTAGTGGGGGAAGACGAATGTTTGCTATATTGACACACACAAATCTAAGAAGTACGCCTCAAGCTGTAGTGTTTGGATGGCCGCGCCGCTTGTTTATTCACAGTAGCGAGTTTAAGTGAACAATAAAACTGGAAATCCCGCCATATGTAAAATTTACTGGCTGTCTGGTTTTTTGCTGGAAATATACTTCAAAGCTTTTGACATTCATCGGGAAATTTGAAGTGTACACCGATTAAGTGTTGACTGACAGTGCTGTGCGTCAGTGGTGTTGTTTGTTCAAGAGTGAATGGATAATGTCCATGATGTCCAAGAACTGGCCATCCGCCTATTCATTTGTAAAAATCCTAGGCCGACCACTGCGATCCTCGTCGTGAACATTGGTTCGACCATTTTTAAACTGAATGGACCACTGCCTCACTCCACCTTCACTCATTATTCTGTCTCTGTGCATTTCACAAAATTTCCTATGAATTTCAGTTGCCTTGTGGTTTTTTGCCAGTAAAAAACTAATTACAGATCGTAATTCTCAACTCACAGGATTTTCAATTGTAAAGCACATTTCAACAGCGTGTAGTGAGCGAAGTAGAAGAATCACCGTCCGTACACTGCCACAACAGGACTGAATGTAGGGACGTTTTTACGCTAATATGGTGGCTCTAGCTCTACCCACCGCCACGCTAGGCCAAAACTTACGTAAGTTTCACGACAGCGGCCATATTTTTTAGATCTGCACCCTAGAATTAACAATAAAGAGTTAAGACGGGTGATTGCACTTTCGCCCATTGTATTAATGTGCACACAAATAAAGCTATAATTGATGAAAAATGAGAATGTAAAAGCGTTTATATGTGGAGAAAACCAATATTACTCTTATGTACTTTGTCGGCGAAATCACTACAGTGGCGGAGGGATAAAAGGATAAAAAAGTGATTGCGCTAACTTGGAATGCACACAGAAAAAATTCAAGAAAAAATATCTGTTCGTTAAAGGCCTACGCTAAGCTCCCGATCGGAGAGCCCGGTTCAATTCCCGAGCGAGCCTCTCTCAGCTCCATCCAAGTAGTGAGCACAGGGAGAGGAACTGGCCCCCCTACCCTGATGCGTGATTTTCGGGCTTAGTATTGGGTGAACATTATCATCACCTACCAAGCAAGACTTTCGTGTTGATTACTGTGTTTATGGTTTATACACACACACACACACCGTGTGTGTGTGCGTGTGCTATTATAAAGGTCAGCGGATTCAGCTCTATCAACTTAAGTGCAAGATTGCCTTATCAGTTGATCATATCCATTTAAATTTATATGCATGCGGAGGAAGCTTCATTCAAACAAGAGATTATTTCTCTTAGTGGAACTTGGGCCACCATATGAATCTTTCCTTGAAAACACCATTTATTGGAAAGTTAATTCGCCCAACCTCATCAGTCGCTTCGCTATTTCCATCGTGGCTATCGTGTGAAAGAGAGAGAGTATACGAGCGCTAATCGGTATCCTGAGGGGAAAAAATCGTCTTTCAACTGATCTTTGGTTTACCGTTTGGTCTCGAGACTTGCCGAAAATAATTTGAAGACATAACTTTGAGGGACCATTATCAAATTTCTGGGCGCGCCCTGTTAACGGTGAGAGCGAGGAAAAAGTGGAAACGAAGGAAAAGAAATACTAAAGGAATTGGTGGGGATGAGAAGAGAAGACATCCATGGAGCTGGAAAGGGCGTTGCATCCACTTAGCAGGAACTAAGTGGATGCAAAGTAGAGAAAAATAATAACAGGTAGGAGAAACGAAAATAGAGGCTCATCTTGAAAAGTAAGTTCCCGAAATCACCGTTTTGGAAACCCTCCATACCAGGGACGACCTTCAACTCTCTGAAGCATTGTAAATTGGACATGGGGACTGATCAAACTCAAGCCAAGCCTTCCATGTTTTCCAATTCTATTACGATCAACATTAATAAGACCAACTGAGCTGTTGACTACTGTGGATATTCAATCTTTGAACATTTTCTAGATTTGGGAAGAAAAACAGGAATTCAGGGCGAGAAACTTAGCTAATTATTGAATAATCTTCACTCGACGATATGAGTTTTCAATTTTGAAAACATAAAAAAATCATTTGAAAAATTATCAATTTTTATGGTAATAATTTTCCTTCAGGTACACCTTTAAGTTAACTTTAACTCATACACTTTCTTATATGACAGGCTCCATCGAACACTACTCATCCACTGGAGGTACCAGCAAGGTCGAGAGTTAGAGCTGTCTGGGTCAATTAGATAAATTTAAAAGATGCAAAAAATCCTTGCATTGGGTTTAACCAACTCTTACTTTAAGCTCCGATGGTGATGATCCAGAAGTAGCACGTTGGTGGGGACAAGGATGTCTGAGAGATGTCGAACTACAGAACATGGAACCGAGCATTCATATGGTGTGATTTTTAATGAGATAGAAATTTGAAGACTGATGAAATACTGAGACAAGAAAACCAGTTTGAAATTAATTCAAAATTGAAAGAAATGTTTAACTTCTACTAAAACAGAAACATACTTTCGGAAATTCTGCCTCACGTGTACCTGTGTAAGGCAGTACTCATTAAAGATGTTTTTTTATCAAGTACTTTAATAATTAGATATTTCCATTGAAAATAGAGGAGTAAAATTGACAGTAATTATTGATGGAGTATTTCAAGATGCTTTGAAAAGATAAAACTTCCTTTCTGATAACAAACTTTCCTGCTTTGGAGTTCAGAGAACGAGAATTTTGGGTAAAAATATCCTTGACTGACAGAATAAGTATGCAATATGTGCTTGGAAGGATTAAAAATGATGGAAAAATCGAGGGTATGTAGTAATTCGTAATTTTCGTTGATTATATTATACAATAATTGCAAAACATTATGTAATTTCACTTTCAGAGGAAGATAAATCTGAAATTGTAATTATACCCCGAGTATTGAGTCGCAATTGCAATAAGATAATGTATCAGTTTTTGTTCCGAAAATTTAAGTCTGATAAACAAACATGTGGAGAGATGTATTGCCAACAGAATAGCATGACATGGCGTCACGATATTTTGAGGATCAATTTTTACAGGATTTATTGAGTCCGTCTGGCCAAGCTAGCCCGATGAAAAATGCACTCGACAACTAACATGGCAGTATTGGGTTTGAATTCCATCAAAGCTTTTCCCGTTACGTGATCTGTCAGGTTTTCGTAAACGGACAAGTGTGAAGCGACCAAACCCGTCAGGGTACTATCATTTCTTACCAACTCCCGCCTTGAGTATTATCCCTCAATTAGTATATTCCCTCCAACCTCATCGTAATTCACTTAGGATTTCGTCGTAAATTGAACTTACATAGTGATCTTTGGACCAATATATGCGTGTAGACATGTCCCCACAATAAGTCTGTTGCAGTATACTAACCCCGTAATAAGCAAGCGAAATAATTCGATCAACCAAAATTTTGGTGCAAATCAGATCAAGGTGCTTCTTTCAAATCCTTCTCTCCGAGGCATTAAAATCTGAGATTACTTTAGCGTGTAATTTTCAGTGGGGTACAAACAACTAAGGCGTTGATTACTCGCTCACGGATGCCGTCTATGCGTGGTTAATTATCATTGCGAAAATACGACGAATGGATGGATGCTCGCGTCCAGGGAGACTGGAGTGAAAGGCTACAGAAAGGGGTTGTACGTGCGCAGGAAATCGGAAAGGAGGCCACGATTGACGCGATGACGGCGACGGGGGTGTAAATGGCTCATTCAGCATGACGAATTCCAGCAAGTGTATTCATGTCCGCGTGTGATGTCCCTAACATTCAACCTTCCGAGTTGACCTCGTGATGAGAAGGGTGGAAAGGGTGAGTTCTCGAGGTGTGGGATGTATCCCTAAGAGAACCCGTCCCCACCCCCAACCCTCCCCCTCGGAGTCCTCCACGACGTTTCGAAGGAACTTGGATCGTGAGAAATTATGGATCCCACGTCCCCGGAGCTAAGTCGTAACGAAAAGAAACGGCGACGTACAACGAACTGGTTTCAGCGTTGCTTTCTTCGAAGTGAGTAGATAAATCGGGTAACTCATGCGGGGAATTAATAACGACCATTTGTTTTGGGAAGCTATAACTACTTTCTTGCCAACACTGCTGCTCCAACACTACTGCTTTCTCCGCGTTTTTGTCATTTTCCTCAGGTAGCTGAAATTAGAGTTGTTCCTGGCACCATATTCCAGGTTATGAATTATTCGATATTTATAACGTTGGAATGATGCAGTTTAAGAGTGTAACTGTAATGTAATTCCAAGGTAATTGTGTGCCACCGAAATTCTTTCATCGTTCATCGGCTGAAATCTAAGCAGCTCAATGAAGTATTATTTCTTTAAAAATGTTATTTTGACTATACTGCTGCAGAGAAAAGAAAAATCCCATCGAGGAAGCCATCCATGACAATTTTCCATGGAAACGGAAAGCAAGAAAACTATTCATGACATACGTAATAGCTGCAAGATGAGAAACTATTAACAACTTAGAAATTTAGCGAGAGTGAAAGCCACTGCAAATGTTTTCTAACAAGTGATAAATCTCAGAGATTCAACAGATAGTCATTCCTCAAGACCAGCTCATTACCAGTATTATCAATCCTCTTTAAATACTACTCTCTCCATACCAAAGGAATCTTAAGTATAATGCATCAAAAGTTTCTA
The DNA here is from genome assembly GCA_037158775.1 of Hetaerina titia. NCBI lineage: Eukaryota > Metazoa > Arthropoda > Insecta > Odonata > Calopterygidae > Hetaerina > Hetaerina titia. The sequence goes on along the minus strand of CM073768.1, from coordinate 64,260,111 downwards.
AGAGTGAAATTACATTCCCTTTCTAATTGTATGCAGTCATTAATACGATGGTAATTCAATTGATACGTACTCTCCTCCACTTACATCAACATTCAGATATCTTCCAAAAACCTAAAATAAGAGATAAAAAATATTTAAGTTGCAAAAGTATTTTCATTTATCGCAAAATGAGGTCCCTTTAACATTTGTGGAAACTCAAGAGACTTGCAAACGATTATCTCCACCAAAATGTATTTGTTCTTTGGAACCAAGGAAAAGGTTAAAATCTGCAGTAGGACAGTGGAAAAATACATTGTGTTCTCCATTTAATGTTAAAATCTGCACTGATACACACGTAGATACCTTCTTCAATAAAAATAATCAAATTCTAAATTCAATAGTTTTCTTTGACACACAGTTTGTCCAATTTTTGCCGCAGAAGGAAATATTTAGCTAGATTCTGAGGTTTTTTTATTTTCATTCCAGTCCCAAAAATTAATAATAATTAATATTAACATTTCTAAACAGTAACTAAGTAATTCACTGCAAGAGATTTTTCTAATACAAGTTAAATCCATAAAAAAGTATTTTAATTGAATTTATTTTGAGATGGAGAATTCAAAATGGAAATTTTCATTTTCGCATTCGCCTTTTGTCAGCCAATTCTAGAAAAATAACGTAAACCCTGAATACTGTCGGGAATCCGCCAAAAGAAATCAAAGGTTTTCTGTTCCCCTTTCTCAAGAGAGAAAACGTTGTCACGAAAACTTTTTAGTTTTCAATAAAATGCTTCAGAAGAAAATTATTGATTTGAATTCAGTCAATCACCTTAATGATATTTTTAACATTACTTTCACTATCCTTTTGCAGAGGTGAGGAAATACGCCAATCGAAATATTTATACTTACAAGAGAGTGACCCCCTCACAAAAAGTTTGAAAGCAGTTTTTGGGCGAAAATGGATATTTCAAAGATGCAAAGGAAAATCCAGCATTCTTTGCATAAATATTCCCGGAAATTAAGATAACGCTGTACGACAATTGTCCATCGCTACTGAAGTGTCTTCTGCCATTTCTTTTATACACCGAGCCATGCTATACAATAGAAAATTAATTAGGAACAATTTGTGAGATCATTTTGCTATACTCAACTTTACGAGAATTTCAATATCCCACCATTGCCATTGTCATTCTCGGTTATGAAATAAGGCACCAAGATTGCTACTACTTCGTGAAACAAAAACTAAAATCCAAAATAAATAATAAATAATCTAAAATCATACTTCAACGAGAAAAAAGTTAAAGATTGGTGTCTCATGTTAAGGAACGTCATTTCAACGTAAATAAAAATTGGTCTTAAAAATTCACCACCTCACATATTCCAACTTCAGATACTAAAGGTTACAAATATATGGTGAAATCAAATTATGGCCGAAAACTGTTATAGCGGTGCATCGCGACTATTTGCCAGCTTAAGATGACCAAATGGATTCAAGTATCCCTTCAATAACGGCCCAACAAGAGCGTCAGTAAATCATTTGAATGCTACGAACGTTCTTTTATGTTCATCGTGATTTGTGTACTAATATGTAAAAAATATTATGAGTACTTACTTAATATCTAAATTGGAATTTACTATTGACAAATATTTTGCTACGCCCTCGTATATTTGCTTAATCCGTACGGCTATGTGAATTTAAAGACACAGCAGAGAGACCTACATGTTAAGAAAATACATATTGACCATGAGAAAACTTACACGTCGTTTCAATAAATGGTAGTATAAATATGAGTGCTTAAGAATAATCATGCCCTGACATGAGTGAGATAATTAAGCAAGGAAGCACGTACCTTTCCTCGGGATCCGACACTTCTTCCTCATCTTCCCCAATGGTAGCAAGTTGAGTCACGGACCAGTGGAAAGGCGGGAAGAGGACATCCACGGGACCACTCTTCCACAATTCTTCCCCCAATCTGCTGTCAATCATCAGGTCATCTTCATCATCCTCCTCTTCTTCCTCATCCTCGACTTCCTCTTCACCCACGTTCGTTTCCCCAACCAATATGGGTGAATTTTCTCTTTCCATCAGCCCCTCCTCCGGGTCGACCTTCCCACACTCCAAGGAAACGAGCTCCACCATCTCATCCAATAATTCCTCGACAACCAATTTCTTAAACACCTCTTCTTCCCCTTCATCCACGCTCTGAGCTTCGAGACTCATAGTGACTCGCTCAACAATTTCATCTTCGTCCTCGTCCAACATGATCTTTCTTCCCTCTGTCTTCCACATTTCAGCTACCTTCTCTATCTCCTCCTCGATTCTTTCCGGGCTAAGATCGATCGCGGCCCCGCAATCGAAGAGGAGATCCACCTTGCTATCATCCTCGATAGCCTTTATAGAAGGGGGCGTTTTGACGACGTCCTCTTCTTCGACTTTTGATTCTACCCTCTTCTCTGGCTGGGTTGCGCCATCTGTCACATCCTCCAGATCCTCTAACCCGTCCGCTTGCCACAGAGGACGATCTGCTCTCGGCGGAGGTGGTGGAGGCGGAGGAGGACGTTTCTTCCCGGACTTGAAGCGATGTCCTTCTTTCCTGGGCGCTGGTTTCGGAGGAAGCGAAGGTGAGTCCTCGGAATCGTCTGCCAGAGCGTTCGGAGAGGGTTCGAACTCTGTCAACAGGTCGGTGGGCTTTGATACGTCTCCTCCCACCGGTTCAGGGCTCAGATCCACCTCCTCGAGAGGAATGTCCTGGAAACTCGGCGGCGGTTGTAGTGCCAGTGCGTCCTCCAGGGCAGTCGTGGTTTGCACAATTGCCGTCAGCATCCCTTCGGGCTCCGTCTTGACCTCCGTCCCCTCGTTGGTGTGGATTATTGCGGTCATCGTTTCTCTCATCTGGATCGTTGTAGTGATCGATTGCTTGGCTTGGGAGAACTCGGAATCGGAAGAAAATTCCCTCTCCAGCCTCTCGAATGGATCCAGGACCCTGGCCAAATCGATGGCTGAACCATACGGACCGTGCTCCGGAGACCTGTTTTCGGAGGACGCCGAGGAAATGGCCGAGACGCTGTTGAGCGACAGTCTGTCGACGACAGTTGATATGCTGCTGCCAGTGTCATCCGATTCGGACTCGGCGTTCCTCGCTGCATATTCCTCCTGCGCGAGCAGGTCGATGTAAGTTTCAGCCTCCGGTGGTGCGGGGTGCTCTGGGGAGAGACGGTTCCGCCCTATCGGAGAAGAGGGCATCCTCTGCCTGATGGATAAGGCCATCGCCGCAACATCTCCCTCCGAAGCCCTCCTCCTTTGTGCCGGAGATATCCGGTCGTCGCCGAAGCCTACCGGCGGTGGAGGAGCATCCTCGGTCTTCGGGGCGGAACCCCTCCTCTGACCCTTCCTTGGAGGAACGGGAGGTGGTTCGGAAGGTGATTCCCCCTCTACTTTGATCGGTATGACCTTTCCGGGTGACGGCCTGACCCTCAGCGCGATGACCACCCTGGATTCCTTCAGTCTCCTCACGCAGTCCAGTCTGGTCATCAAACTGACTGGGACCGTGTCTATCTCGACCACTTCGTCTCCCTCCCCGAGCCCTCCCCACGAGCAACGGGCGCGAGAAGCCGGGCTGTCGACGGCACAAGACTGGATGAACAAGCGGCGCACTCGCTCCGCTGTCTTGGTGCCTCCTTCGAACTTCAGACCGAACCCGAGTCTTTCTCCCGGCAGTCTGTAAACGAGTACTTCCTCACTATCGGCGAGGACCACCGCCTGACCGTCTATTGACTTCCCCAGGATAAAATCGGGGAGCGCGTCTTTGCCAGACACCTCCAGTGAAAGTGCGTCCCCGGATTTCGTGACGGATGTTTCCGCCGTCCTCGATTCTCCACTACTCGTGACTTCGGGGTCACCCCCGACGGACAGCACTGTTACAAAGGGCACATCCGAACGAGGATTCGTCACCTCGCCCACGACGGTCGCCGAGAATTTCTTCTCCTCTGTCGCTTCGGCACTCTGGTCGACGGCAGTGGAACCGGAGGAGGAGGCATCACCCTCCACGGACACCACTGTCACGAACTCCTCCACCCGCTTGACAGCGAGACTTACTTCCACCTCCGATCCTGAGCTCTTCCGGGTCGGGCTCCCGGAATCCGAGTTCCAGTCTATATACGCTCCCGAGTCATGACTCTGCTGGGGCTCGTGGCGGATCTCCAGGGGAGGACTCCTCTGAATGGTCGCCATGGTGACGGTGGCTCGACGCCGGGCACCCCGAACAGGTGAATCCTTTTTTTTAACCCCGAGATATTCCTCTCGCTATCTCTTCCCTTTCTAGTATCCCCCCCTCTCTCTCGTTCTCTCTCTCGCTCCGACGCGAACGTATCGCCTTCCCTTCCGTCTTTCTCCTTTTCTCTCTCTCTCTCCTCTTACGGTATTCTCGCCCGCTCTCCCTCAGTCGCTGGTCCAAAAAACGGTGCCTTTGCCGCCCGGGGGAGCGCGGACCAGGGAGCGGCTGTGGATTGCATGACCTCGCCCGGCTGCAGTGGAGGGAATGTCAGCGGCTCCCCTCGACCAACGGCATTCCGGAGAGGGAGGATGGTCCCAGGAGAGAGTGCGTGTGTGTGTGTTGTGTGTGGCGGGGCTGAGGGGAGGTGGACGGGTTGGGGTAATGCTGCGGTGGGGAAGCAAGGTGTGGACCTGGGGAGAGTGGAGGAAATCGTTGTGGGGAGTAGGGGGGGAGTTGGGGGTAGAGGTTTCGGAGGGAGGTATATGTTGCGCGGGGTGGGGGATCGAATGAGAGGGGGGCTGCTGATGATGGGAGTTTGCTCTCTGGCACCTCTGCGGACTCGACTGCCTTCGGCGATGATTCCTCAGCACCGCTGCTGTTTTATGCCGTTCCTGAAGGGGGGGGCTGTTTCGGGTTCCCAGCGGAGAGCGAAAGGATGCAGACCTAAGGAAGATAAAGAGATGGGAAATGGTTAATGGAAGAAAGAAATGCGCCATTTCAATTGTTCTTTGACTAAAATTTCGTTTACTCTTCTGTGAAAAAAATTGGAATGGCCAAACCATGATCATAGAAAATTTTCGCACATTTTATAATTTACCAATCAGTAAAATCAATAAATTGATCTAAAATGCTAATAGAAAATGGAAAGAATAAAAAATGTACCTTCGAAAAACAGCTTTATCAATTGATTTTTGATAAAGGCAGTTTTGCAGCGACGACTTTGTTGCAACAGAAGTGATGAATATACAAAAATAAACTATTTATTATAATTTTATCTTATTTTGGTTCCATATTTCACATAATATCGTCGAAAAGCAATTTTTTCCACATAATCGACAAAGGTTTATTAGGGCTTGACACACAGAAGTTTTGACCATAAAGATATTTTAAAATATCAATATTACTGTTACTGTAAGAGGCAATGCTTAAGGTTCGAGGCATTATTTTTCTCAGAAATTCAATATCGTTTCAATCAATTTCTTCTATGTCTTCATTTTCACAACATTTTTTATGGAGGTAACACTATGGCTGTTAATTTCTCTTCATTCTTAACTTTAACAGAATTTGTGAATAAATAATGGTTGATTCTTTTACTAATACCCATTTGTAATAATAAAATTACAGCCTGAATAATTATAATTTATATCGGATAAAGTCAGATAATTTACTCAAATGATTCATTTTCCTTAACTCCTCAACTAATAAAATCAGCTCGAAATTTACTTTCATCAAATTAACAAAACCCACAAGCACTTTATCTTAAATAGGTTCTTGAGCCTTATCTTTACATTCCTCACTGACGAAATCTATTAATTTGTCAATTATTATACTGGGTGATGGCGAAATAAACGTAAGTGCTCATCAGTTATTAGTTTCTTTATCTGAAGATTTGATTTACTGCAGCCTCCATTTCTTTCATGCCCTGTCAAAATTCTCTTACAACATGATTGCCCCTTTTTCTCGTATTTCTTTCTTCGTACCGTTGAAAATATAAATTATCCAGCCTATTCAAATGCTGCAATGACGAATATCATATTTTGTAATACTCATGGAAAAAGAATTCATCTGAATAGCATTCACCTATGGCCTAGCTCACGAAATATACGGTAAATGCAAATCATTTTCATTGTTTATAAAAACACGTAACGTACAATGTTCGAAATCTCGTATCACATAAATAGTTTCATCATTCATATTCTAAATGAGCGAATAATAGAGCAATCATCATATTACTGAAGAGAGGGGCACGGATATTGGATATTAAGAGTAGACACTATTTGAACACAGCGTCCATCATAACTGTAAATTCCGAAGCTGCAAATGAATACCTTCGACGCTGGCATCGTAGCACTTCCTAACACATCTATAGAACAGTGGCAAAACCCATTCTTAGAAAAAAACTATAAGTCACCCACTTCATATTTTGGGACCATCTTTCAATTGAGGTCGGGCATTATGTCTTCCATGAGAGTGGAAAAAAAATTTCTTTGTTGGCGGCCAAAAGCCATAAAGTTTATATGGTAGGTTTTTGGAGTTGCTCATTAATCAAATTTATATGTTATTGAATACTAAAAAGGCTACACACACAGTTCTCAGGAAAGAAGAAATGCTGGTGGAGTTACTGCTGATCGTGAACACCTATGGAAATCAATATAATAACGTACAAGATGTCATTAATGACAGCATATACCGAAAAAATAACAACATAAATGCTTGAATAACGAATTAAATGATTTTCCGACACGTGGACAGCGAAAACTCAAATAAACAAATTAATTAGCATATAGGAAGAAAAAATATTTTTATCTTCACCCTAACCTACCTTCAATATACACCGTTATGACACTAAATCCTACTAAGTTCAACGCTGAGTATATGTATTATATCATGAGAAAAAAATTCGTCGCAATGTCTTATAGTATCGGAAATTAATATCTGAACCCTTGGAATTGCACGCCCTAAAATTAAATTTAGCGAGATGGAAATTTTTAAAGGAACAGCATATAAAATACTGCAGTAGGCACGTGTTAAATCCAGGTAATACCTAACCACCAAGAATCCTCACCTCTATCCTTCGCTCAATCCGCGAGAAACAGCCATGATCTTAGTTCTGTCCCAAAGGATATTTTCAAGACAACCGTCACTGCTCTATTTTCTCTTCACCAGCGGTAAGAATTAATTAGCACAAAGCGACTTGGTTATTTTCTCTCGTTCGGCTATTTTTCCACTTTTCTTACGTCACCCAACGGAAAAGAGCGAGTAGAGGAGACAATTGTTACCCTCTACCTTAAGGTAAATGCATGATTATATTCATATATTAACGATTTCGCTTAGTCAATAAGTCAACGAGAGAAAAGTTATCCCCCCTCTTAGCATCGCACGAGAGTCCGGGGTCAGAAAACGATGGGGGGGGGGATGACGACCGTGACTTAGTGGTAAAGAGAGCTCTTTGTTTGCGTAGATGGAAAGATACAAAAAGCTTGGGTTTCATCCACATATTCTCCACCCATCGGGGGGTCCAGTGGCTGGGGGTCCGGCGCGCGACGCTCAACGAGATGGCGCCATCTTTAGCCGGAATCGCCTTCTCCCGCCACGCACGAGACATCCAACAGCATCTTAACCATTTCTATTGAATTTATTTCATTTTATTTTTTTTTAATCTCCGCCTTCCTCTCGAAATTCCTGGACCACTGACACAGTCACTAACCTACGCCTTCTCTTCCTCATCCTCTTCCAATCCAACTTCGAGGTGGGAGGTTCTCTAACAAGCGTTCTACAAAAAACGAAGGTTTATAATAGCATCCACGGCGGGCCGCTTGGATAAGTTTAATACGACCCGGAGATAGTTTGCTATTATCTCTATTATTGTCCACCCTTATTTCAACCAAAATCTCCCAGAACTGTCAACGTTAACCTTCCCGCATATATATATTTCGATAGCGGGTTTCAATTTGGGATTTTAGATTATTCGTTTCCGTTTTCGGCTTCGAGTCAGACCGGTGACGGTCTCGATTGCAATTATATATTGTGTTCACTCACACTTGCGTCGAGATTGATACAGAATATGACTCAATTAAACATATTTCCACGCCATTGAAGGTAAACGTAATGGCAGTAGCATAAATAATATCTGACGGTAACAGGAATCATTATCATAGGTATTCAAACACATTTTGGAATCTATTATTTATAGCCTGCCTTCTATTTTATCATGGTGAGCCACACGAAATTCAATCCTTCTTAAGGACTATCCCTAATAGCGAGTGCTTAACCTAATGATGAATCAAGGCTCACCATTCAGGAACTCACTATCATGACACTTTTATTCTACCCTGCGAGAGAGTTTGCCTTTTGGCTGGGAATATAAAATGATCGCATAACTAATTTTTTTAGAAACTTTCGGACATTAGCCCAATGTACATTATTTCGTTGATCTCAGGGGGTTAACGTCCTCGCCCGCTGGAGCAAGGGCACAGATTCGATTCCCATCCAGGACGGTATTCCTACACCTAGACTTAGGGTGTTCGGATTGATCACGAGGTAATTTATAGCTAAAAATCAAATGTAGAGGCCAACCTGAATGTTCTTAAAAAGGTAGTTAAATTAAATATAGTCAGAGATATATTTCATTTCTTACTTAATGATTCATTTGTAATTCAATCAAGAATATCTTCACAATCTCTTCGATTAAAATAAAAAGATACCATAGTTCCGAGTATACTATATCATTATTTTTCCAGGTTTTTCTGTGGTCTTCTGAAGCTTTCTAAAATTATCAGGACCACGACTTATTTAAATTTTCTTTTCTGTGCAAACGAAGTCAGTTGACGATCTCTTACCATGCTCTAGAAATAATAATATTTGTATAGCACACATGCTAACTTTTCCCTTGGAATCATTTCAGAGTAACATAATGATTACAAAATATATTTGAACAACTTCAGTAATATTAAAATTTTAAAAAACTATTTTTAACAACCCAAAAACCAAAACTGCATTTATTAAGGACTTCAGCTCCCGTGTTAGTAGCCAACTTTGATTATTTGCAGACGGCATTGTAATTTAAAAAGAAATAAGGTAAACAGCAAAATACGTGATACCTTGAAGATTTAGAACAGATATCGTAATGGTGTAAAGAACAGGGTTTTTATTTAAATTGATCAGAAAGTGTACGGCAGTGAAGTTTTAGAATAGAAAAACGATAAACAGGACATAAATAATAAAATCAATTAGATCAAATTAAGCTTTTCAGAAGAGGTGAAACAACTGGGTGTTATTCTGACAACGAACGTTTAATGGTGTCCAAAAATAAGAATTTGCAGCCCAACGTTAAAGAAGCCAGCGTTTATTATACGGCTTGTAGGAAAATGTAATAAAAATATGCGTGAGGTGTTACTTTGCTTCAGTTTGGACCACTGTTAGAATACGCGGAAAGTATTTGGTATCCATTGGAGATAAAGCTAATTGAAGAATTAGATAAGTTTTAGAGAGCATCCTGTAGGTTTGGTAAAAATTGATACGAGAAGAGAGTACGCGTGACGGGTACAGGGCACTTGAGTTCCCATGCGGCAAAGAAGGAATTATGATGACACCAAATATTGACAGATTTAACCACCGGGAAAAAAAAGAGAGACTCTGCCTCACAGACAGATTTCAGCACTAGTTCTCTCTCCGTACGATACACACTCAAAACCATAGTGAACCCAAGTGGCCGAAAAAATTAACCTTCATGCTGAAATTTAATGAACTAGTCAAACACAACTCATATTTGATATACACCGTCATGTATATACGAGTACTCGTATATGCTCCATTTTGTTGTATTTGAACAAACACATCTTAAAATGAATTTATAAATAAATATTTCTGACTGTATGATTGGTGCCCTAACTACTCTGCCAAACGCCCTTGAGGCGGTTTAAGAAGTATTACGTGGATGTATTGATTTGGGCTGACACAGTAGTAGTTCATAATGCCTTTTAAAAGTTTATGAGCAGAAGTTTCCGGAACTGTATATCAAATACCCTGTAGTATTCATTTTTAAAATGCATATAATGTGGTAAAGTACAAAAAAAGGCTAACAGAAAACTGATATCCTGATCGTGAAGGCTTGTAGTGCTTAAGTTCGAATGTGTAGATAAATTAGGGAGAGGGGGAAGTATGTATAGGTTGAAATGAGAAAAAAACAATATGGAACACAATGAGGAAAAGAAGGAACAGATGGATTGGGCACACCTTGAGACATAAGAACGTTATGAACGTAATAGAGGGAGGGTCTCACAAGGAAAACCAAGGTACAAATATGTAGGCCACGTGAGGAGGGGTATAAGAAGGAAGAACTAGACAGTATTTGGGATCCTTGGGAGAAAATCTGGCAAAAAGAACTCGATAAAGTCCAGAGAAAATCCGCCAGATTCGTTAAAAATTGTTATAATAAGAACACAAGGGTGACAGGTCTCTTAGGGGATTTAGGCTGGGAGCCACTTGAAATACGAAGATAACAGGCGAGACTTTAGACTTTTAGAAAGATTCAGAATCAGCGAGTTTAACGATGACACTAAAGGAATTGTAATGGCCCCACACTACTAAAGTATATCAGACCACAAAGATAAAATAAGGGAGATAGATTCCAGTACAGAGAGATTCAAATACTCATTCATTTACAAAACAATCAGAAATCATAATAAAATAGAAATATTATAAGCCAATTTACCAGTCGGAACAAAATTAAACATTGCTAAGATGTTAGGTGTATCTGTATATGCATGTGCATATTAGTTGGTAGTTTGTTGTTTGCCTGTGTGGGGGTTTTAAGGGTTTTTGCATGAATGTATACAATGTTTTGTAAGTTGCTTGTATATATATGTGTCTTTTGCATGCAGTGTTTCCCCCTTAATTACGGGTGGTGCCCTAACACCCCCCTCCAGACGCCCCTGCGGTGGCTTGCGGGGTATTAAGTAGATGTATATGTAGATGAACTATGAGGTGGTAAGAGAATTAGCAATAGAAGGAATGAGAGGAGGCTGTCATCAACCATTCATCGAATAGAAATACTCGTGGTGCCGCTTGGATCACTTATACCTTGACGAAATACCTAATTGAACAATTTTTATATTATAAACAACAATATATACCCCTATTATCATTTCCAAACTTAAGGCTTAACGATGACACTATTCCGATAACTACTATAACGATATGTGCAACTATTCCCTATGATGGTGTTATATAATTTTACGACATAGATTAGTTGTTTTTGTGGATAAACAACTTCGAAAAAAGATGCTTCTTTCTCTTACCTGGATCTATGACATATGACATGATACGTTCAGCTCCGGAGATTTTAGTAGACCAAAATGAAAAATGTCACCGGTCGGATTTTAACTCGGGACTCTCAGGCCAGTAGGCTAAAGTTCTACTCAATAGGTTGCCACGCATTCCTTTAATAAATATAGTTTTATAATTTTCTAAATTTTTAAACAAATAACGGGGAAAACAAATTTTATCGTCCATTTGCTACTATAATCTGCAATTTGTTTATCACTTCGAACTAAAAAGAAAAAAAGGCAAGAACTTAAGAGCTATATTTAGTATGCTGGCTCAAAGAGAAAATTACATGTAGAGTAACCATGGGTTAGCACAACTGTGACTGTTTTCCTTAGTCGTTATGAAGTTGTAAGATATTACTTTTAATCATAGTAATGACTATTGGATAAAAGGTTGCAAGGATTTGAAATCACTAGCTACTGTGATATCTAACTTTATAGAGTTTTCTTTGGACGAATATTAACAATCAGAGGTAAGTTTATTAATATTCTAGCAGGATTTTTAATGTTTGCCGTCCTATTACAACAAAAACATTACTCTTTCCCCTTTTATTTCACTTATTTTAGCATAGGAAATTCACCTGATCACCAGGAAATATCCATCAAAGGCCGCAATTAGAGTATATTAGGTTCCCTTTAATTAACAATTTTTGTAATGAACCATGATATTCGATTCAACGTTCTTCATTAACTACCATACATCACGAAGATAATAAGGGCATTGGTAACCTCTCAAAATTTTCAAAGAAAATCTTACATGAAATATATCACCATATTTTAATGTAAAGTAACACAAAATATGCCCAAAATTTTCTCCCATTATATTCAGTTTCCTAATTAGGCAATACCGTCCATCTTGTTCCTTGGCCTTTCCAGCAAGCATTAAAGAAAAGTACGTTACCGATATTTTATGGCCAAACATTTGCATAAAAAAAACAAAACTATTTGTCATAAAAGCCTTATAATGAGAAGAAAATGTAAATTTCTAAAAGGCTATGAAAGAATCCTAATCTTAATGATTCTTTTACGTAAAATATTATCATCGCTTAAATTTTATTGTTTGTCATGAACGGAATTTGATTTATTATCCTGTTGGTACAATTATCATCTTGTTTAGTTTCATACTTCTTCATCAGGGAAATAGTGGATAAAATAGGAGGCCATAAGAGAGATGGCATCGACGCAATAAATACGTCCAAGAAGTTCTTATTCTTAAAAAGAGTCTAAACAGGTTTCCGCGGGGCGGGATATATGGGATTTCTTCACAAAACGACGCACGAATTCGTTTAATTAATGCAAGACGATTGCACGTGACCCTTTTATGGTTTGTATAAACGCCAGTGTCCATCACTTTGCCCCCGCCCCCAACATTATAGACTCATCCTACACCAATGGAGTCCGCTCCGCCTCCACCTGCCTCCGATCCGCTCCCCCACCACTACAACAACCGGCCTCCATGGCGCCCTCAGGCCGCCTGACACCGATTCCTCTCGGTGCTGGATATGGGTCGGTTTCCGAAGCCGATGGGCTGAGTGTCGTGGGAAAGAGTGAGGCGGGGGTGGTAGGGAGAAGGCTAGGGGGCTGAACATGAGGGGTTTGGAAAGAACCGGGGGACGAGAGAAGAGCGGACGGGGGCGAAGGTACGAGTGCGGTGTGTGGGTGGCGAGGGCGGAATTCGGAATCCAAACTGGATTTCGGTCTTAATCTAATTGCTCAAGGCGGGACTTCAAATGCATTTCGAGAGGGCTCTCACGTCCGGTCCGCGGTGCACGGACTTGTCCCTGTCCCACCGCCCACGACGCCTTCGATTTTTTTTTTCCATTTTCACCCTCCGACGATACGGGACACAAACCTCGATGTCGAATGGGTCTGTGAACCACGGCGACTTTAAATGGCTCACAAGCTGGATCCGGGCCGGTGAGGTGTCATAACCGGGCCACCAAACTTGTTCGAGAACGCATTCCTTGGATTCCCAGGAGAAGAATCGGAACGGAGTTAAGAGGAGGATGCTTGACAAAAGAAGCAGACGCGCTTTTCATTTCTCGCATGATCGATCAAATGGCAATCCTAAGCAATGTCTTCTTTCTCCGATTAATCCATCTCCATGGGTCTTTTTTCTGTATTTATATCTGATACGTAGTACTTTCTTCTATGACATGCGCTGCATTTTTATAGAAATATAAGTTACCTAGACAAAATTAAAGAATACGACTCTTAATTTCTTCAACAAGTAATAGATCTCATTAATTCAAGGCATGTTCTCCAGTATTTGCTTATAGTTTATGGATGATACTGTTGCATTTTTGCCATTGTCACAGCAACTCGAGTAAAATATGGAATAAGTTGATATTGGCATTTTTTTTATATTTCTCAATATTTAATGATTAAAAGATAGACACACCCTCGTCCTCCACAACACCAGTAGGAAATGACCTCGTATTCCAATCAGCCACAGACTCAACACAAATTCCGGAATGGAATACTTGACTCCCCATTCAATTGACAGCGGCGGCACGATATTAGCTTTTTCGTCATACACAAATACGAGGAATTACTAAGTTGATACTTTGAAGGGCGGCATCCCAAATCCCCAAAGAAGCCCTAAAATTCCCAGACTACGGCGAGAAAAGGTTTCTCATTATCCGAACCAAGGCTTAAATATGGTAAGCAAAAATCTCGGTTTCATCAATTCAATGCATGCTATGTTATGTTCTGTTCTCGTTTTTCTACCTTTAACTACCTAACCTAATCCTACCATGATGTCCGTTCTGGTAAATAATAATAGATTATCAAAAGTTCACAATTATACCTGTTTGAAAAATACAAATAAATAAAGGGATGTTTTTACGGGCGATATGCCAAAGAACGTAAAAATCCTTAACAATTTGGATTTCACGGAAATTATTCTGGATAATCATACTTACGGGAGAGTAAGATTTAAATTTATGCAACACCACCACAATTCTGCCCGAAATAGTCCGGCTGTAGCTTTGGAGAAATATTGCCGTTCGCATAAATTTCACGAGGGATTTCCTAACAAATGTATTAATCGGCTTAAATTTGTATGACTTTAAAATATAAATTTTCTATTGCATGCAGTACAACCCCAATATCTACTAATCTCTTAATTCCATAAATGGCCATCTTTTGAAGAGTCAAAGCCGCAGGTAAGTTTAGTTGATACTTCAAAAATCGGCCACAATGCCATCTTATTGGCATGTTAAAATTGCTTTAATATTTAAACTTTTTCCTTTAATCTTAATGGAAGCAAACGCTGTAAGCAAAAAAAACGATCCTGACTGAAGAGGAATACTTCTAACTCAAAAACATTGAATTTAGCTGCCAATCATAGACGAGTGCAAAGAAATGTATTTTGGTTCCATGTTTTGCAAAGCAAACAAAATACTTTGCCTATCTCAGAAAAGATCAATTTTCTCTGCAATCTAACATTTACCAGAAATATGAAATACTCAGATTTCATTTTCTGCCAATTATTTTCACAAAAAAACTACTCCCAATCCTCTGTTTGGTACCGATTTGGAGAGGGCATATTTTGAATAGTATATCGTCTTTGAGAACAATGTATTTCTCATATACCGTCTCAAGAAACTGAGGGGTATTCTTCAGGTAAACTACAGCATATGGCCAAGTCTTTCAACAGAACATTAGAAACATTTTCGCCAAACACAAAGGGGAAAAATATTTTTATTTATCCTTCGACCTCATAACCTTGCAATAGGGCCCGCCAGTCACTCACTCTCCTGCCCCAACAACGTTGAATTCAGCGCCGCGCCCTCAGGACACGACACCTCAAAGTCGCCCGCCACGGGGTCGAAGCGAAACCCGTCGCGCTTCGCTCGGGGTGAACAAAATTATTCCCCACCACCAACCCACCTTTCTCTTTATCTTCCCAATCCTGGGAAATAACCTTTCCTGGAAAACAATGGGAGGGTTCCACCGGCGGGACAACAGGCGGAGGACGCGACGGGATGTTTAGAGCAGACGACTGGAGACATCGCGCAGTCGGGCTGTCAATGAGCTAAGTGAAACTAAATCGGAAAGATTGGTCACGGCACACTTCCTCTTCTTCCCAGCGTGCGCTGGAGGGAACGCGGAGGATTGAGCCGGCGGAGGCCGAGCACCACGGCTATCTTCCGGCGACTCGCGGGGAAGACGCATATTCCCAACCCCGATCCACGTCTTCCCTCCCTACTGACGGCACCCGCGGCAGGTGATTTCCGTTTGAAAGCGCCCTCGCATCTCCCCTTGATGTTCGCCGCCTAACCTGGGAAACTCAACGCCTCTCCCCCGAACCGTGTGATTTACTGTTCCACTCCCTACCCGACGAGATACTCATTGTAGGATATTTGGGTTAGTTTCGTCGATAAAACGTACAAACCGTAGCGATGGAGTGACTGCGGAAATTCTATTTCATGTTAAACGGTCGGTGATAATCCGATGGTGGGCATTTCTGAGAAAGCCCTCCTTCAACTGCAATTCTGATCCCGAATTACTTACATTAAGCATGTATGAACAGCTCTGATTCACCTAATCATTACACAAAAGTAGATACATTGTTTTTGTTCAATGTGTCATCAAATTTGACATATTCCATATAAATGGATATAGTCTCTCTATTAGGAATTCAATTTTTGATTAATTTGTTTATTATTTTATTTTATTTATTTGAAACTTGTACATAGGTCGAAAAACAGAACCAAATATAGAACAAAGCGTCCATCGACGTACGTTACTATTCTAGTTTTCCGCAGCAAGACTTTTCTTTGGGGAATTATTCCAGTAAAAATGTGAAATGTCAATAATAGGATTATCAATTACCTGTAATAATAGAAACTTCACCCCGTTTGCTATACGCAATATATATTACCCCACTTCAAGGACTGAATGCATTCAAAAACGAGTTTTAACTTCTATTGTCAAGTAAGCAAAGTGCCAAATACTTTATGCGAAAAAAACATTGCTTTAGCTTCACGTTGCTTACAACATGTAACTCAATGCTTCTCATGGAAATGACGCAGTCGGATGTTTGAATTGTATGCATTAAAAGCGTTAAACACTTCAACTCGATACGAATTATTTGTGAAATTTCAAATATGAAACAATCCCTGAAAGGACTAAGGAAATTAAGCTTGTAAAAAAAACTCATTTTGGAAAACGAGATGATGGGATCGCGTGTCATTTCCAAATCAAGGCCAATTCTCATTTCACGGTTGAATGTTTTGGCACTCTCCCTCGGTGCTTGAAAATGGCATATGAGGTCATTGAAGGTAAATGAAAAAGTGAAGCAGCCCAAGGCGGGAGGACGTGCTGGCCGCTAACTTGGAGCACTCGGGAGAGGAAGTTGCTGCTGCCGCCGAACAACTTTCCTTGGGATCACTCCCAACCCAGCTCCAGAGAGGAATGACGCTGGTAGGGGGTCGGAGGGAGAGGGAGACAGAGACTGAGGAGGTGGAATAAGGAAGCGTGAAGGACTTGAAATGGCAGAGCACTGATTCGGATCGAGCCGGAATAGTTCTCAAGACATTAATTGATAAGGGTGGAGGTTAATGCGACAATGAGCACAGAGCGATTTGGAACAATTTTCCTTAAGGAAGGAGGAAATTATGACCATTAATAAATTCCATATTAAAATAAAAAAAGGTGCATACTGTAAATGTTACTGCCATGTATACTGTAAAATTATTCGATGAGTAACCGCCAGTGTTGTGAACTCGAGGATGTAACAACGAAATATACATGATCCGAAATTTCAAGTATCTTTCAATTTTCAAAAATTGATATCAGATCTCGCGTGTAGCCTAAAAATAGTGGCTGGCTACATGCAGGTCGTATAAAATTCACACACTAAAAGAATGTGGTCAGCAGTATTTACTGTGGTAGAAAGAACAGTAGTATTGACGCATTATTTCCCAGTTAAGCGTAGAATATAAATAGTTATTTAGAGTTTTTGTTAAGTACTACAATAATTATGAAAACAAATAACCAAGCTAATCTTATGGCCAAAATGTTGGGAAAAACGTCAATATCTTCACTAAAATATGATTAGCTTGCATAATGAATTTTTTGAGGCTATAACGGATAAAAAGCTACCTAAATTTCATTTAAAAAGATACAATTCAAATTTTAAACCAAGGCATTTTGCAACACTTCAATTGAATAAATTTGAAATAATTTAGTTGTGAATTTTTGAGGTTTTTAAATGAATTTGAATTAATGGAATCGATTCATTTTCAAGTGGAGTATTCTGTTGAAGCAAAAATCGTAGCATTTAGTTCATAAAAAGGATTAGCATTGAAGTAAACACACCTGGAGAAGAAAATACAAACAAATGAGATATGAAGATATTGAGGCATTAGATAAAAAATGAATAAGAGTATTAAAACGGTAAATTCATTAAGAAAATCGAAGGATGAACTCATGGGGTATATAACGATGTTTATGTTAACGCAAATCTCATAAAAAATTTACTACTCAAATGTACATTCCAAAAATATAGTCCACGTCAGTATTTTCATACTAATATTAGTTTACTGCAGCCCTCAATTCTTATCTACTGCGTTAATGCCCTCATCCCCTCAAAGCTGTTCTGTTTTACTTCTTTCTTAACTTGTCATATGCACATATCTCTCGTAATCTTCCCTTTACATTTCCCTTCTATTATAATAGAAGGGAAATTTAGGCCAACAGTGTTTTTGGTGCCGGAGCTTTTAATGTTGATTTAAAGAACAATTGGGGTGCTGAATCCAATTATGACACTAGTTTTTTCCTAACAGCTATAGTTTTCAAGATATAGATATGTTGTTACTTACGTAAAAAAATCTTCTACATGATGATATGGGAATATTATATTAATAATTATCTCATTGGCCTACAATATAGAAATATACATAAAACTTATTGACAGTTTATTGAAAATAAAAGGAACACCGCAGAGTGGTTATAAATTAGTATACTTATAGATTTATTCAACTTTGAAAATTATTTTCCGGAATATAGTATATCAAATATTAAAACAACTAATCGTAAGATGTGCCATATCGAAAAAAGTAGAGCTGTTAAATAAAAACGGATTTCATATTTGGATTCAGCTCTACAAATATAGTTAAAATCATCACAAAGATTCCCGGCACCAAAAAAAAATTTTTTTTTGTAGGCCTGTGTTATGTGTATAACTAATCCATTGTGCTTTAAGGTGTGCCCAATCCATTCAGTTCTTCTTTGCCGTACAGTTCTCCATATGGACTCTCCTCTTCCGCTCTTTTATATGGCATCCCTTTCCTCAATTTTTCTGGCAATTTAATCTTCAGAATTCTCCTCTAGCACCATATTTCAAAAGTTTCCATTTTCGGCTGGTTCCCCTTTTTAATGCTTCATGTCTCTGAATCGTAGTGTGCCATGTTCAATACGAACGTTTTGACGATCTGCTTTCTTTTTGGCAGCCTCTTTTTCTTTGAACATAGTGCTTCCCTCTCCTTCATGTTCGTCTTCTTAGCTTGAGTTATTCTTTGCATGATGTCAATCAAACCACTTCTATCGCATGTTATACTGCTAATCAGATGGATGTGAACCCCAAATCAACCCAATAGCAATATTTCAAAAAATCAGAAACACCAAGGGTGGTCTGAAAATTTCCGACCTAACAAAGATGCAAGACATTTTTTCTGAAATTTTCTGAGTTGGAAACTTTTCAGACCACCCACGTACTTTATAACCAAAACGGTTGTCATAAAATTTTGTAAGGTAAAATTCTAAAATGTTGAGCACAACGATATAAAATCAATAATTTTAAGGTTTCTTTCCCATTAATTATTTATCATTTTCGACAATTTATTCTCTTTAATTCTCAATGGAAACTTTCACAAGTTTATTAAGGTATTTTTGAGACTTCACTAATGATTTTACACTTATTTATCAATTGAATAATTGTTTATATCTATCTAATAGTTAAAGAGATTGTAACATGAGATTAACAAAAATAAATACAGAAAAACGGCGAAAGCAAATTGCATTGGAAATTGTCGGTAATTTCGTTCGTGCTCGGTTATTTCTCACGCAAAGAAAAGATCTACACCATGAGTATTATCTCACGAGACGAAAGTGAACGGCGGAACATTTCCATGTAGTCACACGTACCAAAACTGTTCCAAATGATTTATGCATTCCTAGAACGCCTCGACCGCCAAGGTTAACTTTCGCGACCCCCATTGGCATTCCGGTTAAGAGAAGGAATCATTTGGGATCCACCCTTGAAGTTCCCCTTTGCCACGGTCTTTCAATTTACATCACGTTTCTCAGAAAGAGCCAACCCGTTATGATGTCGATTCGAGGGTAAAAAGAGCACACCAAATATTTTCGCTAACAGGGACGCGAGAGCAACGACGAGTTGATATTATTCTTAGCCGGAACCACATGGCGATCCGAAACGAGCTAATTGCCCGTATGGCAAACCTGATTGCTGAAAAAGAACCCATCCTTTTCGTGAAGGCCCTCACCATACCGTTTCTGTATAATTTCTACCGAACAATCGAACGGCATCATGAAGTGCTGCGGGGGAGAAAGGCACTCGAGATTTCGGCCATCGCAGCCCAACGTGTCCGTCGTCTCCTCATAGGAACTCTCGGGAAAGGTAAAGATGGGTGTGAAGGGACTCCAAACCTGGTCGGCGATGATTCACCGTGTAAACTATGTGGGTCGACACTCCCGCGAAAAAAATATACATATACAAACGAGCACCGGCGGAGGGACTCGGATATCGTATACGCTTAAGAAGGTAAATTTAATCAATTCAAGGCAGGTTTTGGAAGGTTCCCAAAAACTATTATGCACTAATATCGCGTGAACTTCCTCTCATATATTATTTACCCTCATACATTATTTCCTTCGTCAGTTATTCGAATTCTCTTCTTTTTTTCTTCTTCGCTTACCTTCCATTCTCCGTTCTATTATGATCTTTAATATCCAATTCTTTAACAATACACCTCTTAATATTTCCTCCACCTACATTTTCTTTTTTTTTCCGGATTTTACCCCTCAACGTCGTCTCTTCATTAACAATAGTTAACACTTCACTTTTCTTACTTTCCGTTCAAGTTATTTTCTCATTTCTACCCCATACAAAATTCTCGAAATCCTTCAACGTACGCTCATTCCCTTGTCTCAAAGACCAGGTACCACATCCGTCAAGCACTACGCTCCGTTTTAAAGTCTTTACTAATGTTCTCTTTAGATCTTTACTTGCCGTACATGTTTTTATCCTCTTATTCCTGTTAAATCTCTCTTCTCTTGATGCTATTCTTCTCATAATGTCCCAACTACCACGTCAATTTTCCTCCATTATATTTTCCAAATAAGTGCACTGCCCTGCGGTCTCAAGGTTACTCCCTCCTACTCTAGGGGGACATCAATAAAAGTTTACACACATTCATGATCGAATCCACCGATGCGATGGAGATTCACATTCGAAGCATAATGAGTACCTACCCTAACAATAAGTAGGATCGGCTAATAAAAGGGCAAAGCCACCCCGGTTCTCTAGAGCCGAACGACTATGCGGGGAAAATACAGGAAAAAGCGCATGAAAGGGTTTGAGAGAGAATGAAAATTAGGACCTTATTGAGACCGCAGAGGTTTTTCCGAGGAGGGAAAAGTCCTGCTGAATAACACGGGGAGAAGAATTTAGGGAGGAGGGGAAGGGGAGGAATGGGAAGGGGGCATCGGATTTGCGCATACACACGAGCGCACAAAAGGTCATGGCAGGACCTCGAAACCGCTCCGGCGAGATCCGATTTGGACACGGGCAAACAAAAGAAAGACGCGGGTCGCGAATAAGGTCGCGAGGCCATTATTGTCCGCTTCTCCCTTCCTCCTCACCCGTACGCCCCCTGCACAAACCTTGCCATTACCCTCACATCTCTCCCCCCCCACCCCTCCCCATCTCGCCCCCTCGCTCTCCCCTTCACCAACCGTCCCCCGCCCGGCTTTTGTTCACGTACATACAGCGGGTACATATAATGCTCCTCGTCTTCGCATT
This sequence comes from Hetaerina titia, assembly GCA_037158775.1. NCBI lineage: Eukaryota > Metazoa > Arthropoda > Insecta > Odonata > Calopterygidae > Hetaerina > Hetaerina titia. The sequence continues at coordinate 64,238,762 of CM073768.1, read as the reverse complement.
TGTTCCATCCGCAGTCCGAGGGCCATTCTTTACAAACATCACAGGTCACAGATGGCAGTACAATGAAGAATGTTCACAGCACACGACTTGCAGGGAGGTTTAGGAAAAAAATGCATTTCAGCGGACCAAATAATTTAATCTGTTGGTGATTTGGTAGAGGTAATGCGGCAGACCCGATCGCTTGGATCTTCGTTTCCACATTTTGTTTTTGTTATTTTTTTTCAACCGTCAAATTCTTTACGCGTGCCTTCGTGGCCTTACGTATTCGTGCGTATATGGTCATCAGTCGACGATGATGTCGCCGCAGAGCAAGAAACGTGCCGCCAAGAAAACAAACTCCTGCCCTTAAAATCCATAGGCGCAAATAATATCCCCGTGTTCCACAAAGTCAGGATTATCCAAGAGAACTTAATGTGAGAAAGATGTTTGGTCGAGTTTTGACATTTTTAGGTCGTTGGATCCCATTTTTTTTTACCAACTTTCCACTTTAATAGATTCATCTAAACCGCTAGGCCACCACCACTTGTGACCTCAACCACCGAGTGAGGAGCAACTGAAACTTGTCAAAATTTTATGTGACCGTTAAAGAAACTGATTCTTATTTAGGTCCGTTGCAGAGGAATAAGATTTGTAGTGTGTTTGAATGGATCAACGGTCAATTAACAATGGTTTCAACGAAATAAAGGATACGTGGTACATTATTTAGATATATTTGGAAATACCAAGCAAGTTTAATCTATTTGAGACAATCGATTAACTAGAAAGAAACTAAGACTTCCGAAATTGTTTTTACATTCGATATATGCGTATTCAATGATTTCATGTATCTAATATTACAAAGCTTTTTCTACGTCATTAAACTACAGATAGTAGGCACCTCCCTCGGAGGCTTGGGCCCAGCACAATTCCTAAAAGGAAAGTCCCAGGTTCAAACACTGAGTGAGGTTGAGGAAAAACCCCATCAAAAATCGAAGCGGTGCGATTTTAGCTTGGATTTTACCTTCCTTTAGGAAAGCCGAATGATGACAAATGAAAAGAAACAGCCCTCCCTACGCTGAAAGGGTACATTTCAAACGCTGTAGGGTTTAGTGCAAAGTGATATTAATCCCCGCACACCAAAGCCAACTTTCGGACTGCTACTTCGGTTGTGACTTTGATGCCACGTGTTGTGAGCATTGATTCGTTCATGGAAATTGTGTTACAATCTAACCTTAGGAAGATCAGTCAGAGAAAAATATAAAAGGTGTTTCCTCGTGTATGTTAGCAATCATGATAAAAATATCTTCTAAATAGTAAATTTAATCTCGGATTTTCCCCAATTTGAACTCCCTTCCAAAGCTGAAATTGTCTCCGTAAACTGATACTGCAGTGTTCATTTTTTCTTAACGACCCATAAATATCTAATCAATGATCGCATAATGGTATGCCGCGTCGCAGTGGTGATTTACGGCTAACATGAATCTTCAAATGTATGTAAAATATGTTAGCACGAATGAGACAAAGGCCGTTTCTCGTTTGAGTACTCTTTATTCGAAGGAAAATGTGGTACCCGGATCCAATCACATAAATTTGTGTAGTAAAAGCCTCTAACCACTTAAAAATTGTTGCTTGATATGAGAATAAGATTTAGAAACACGATTGAGTACTTAATATAGATGCGAAAAAATTCCGTTTTCCTGTACTTGTATATTTATCAGTAGTTTAACTGGTTTTTGCATATTTTCCTCCCTTTATTATCAAAATGAAACTCAATACTTTGTTTCGAGGTAGATCACCGCACTAAAGTAACGATAACATTTTATTAATCGGGGTGATTATCTAATTATGCCTTTAAATAATATTATTTCTCTTTCATTACCGAAATATTGACACGTCGAAACAAGTAATGCATGGTTATCATAGACTCAAGTATCCTAGTTACGATGTCTCCAATCAAGGGATAAAATGCACGTTGCCATAACAAAACTTATGCTTGATTAAAAAAAATGATCGAAACAGCATATAATCTAATGTATGCACGAGAAAAAACTGTTAATAATAGTTGTTCTACGGCTGCAGGTAAAAAAAACCGGAACTTTTAAATACCATCATTATTTGTCTTTCGGAACCCCATCTGTGTTTCCGACGCGGGCAAATCAGAAGGAAAGAATACACGCCTAATGCCTGCTCCGGCAATTGCCCGTTGAAAATATTACTCAAGATTCCACACGATTGAAACATGCAAGGAAATCCCTATAGTGCTTTCCAATCTTCGAAGAAAAGTGGGCCCACCGTAATTGCGTCAGGTTGTGGCGGATAGACCCAAGTGCAAAACTCGCGAGACCGCTCCTCATTGATAGACGGATATCCTCAAGAGGAATCAAACGTGAAACCATTGGGGCGATAAAAAGAAATTATCCTCACCGTTACGCGAGACAAACGGTTAGCGAGTGGCTCCGTGAGCGGCACTGAGGAATCCTGCGGTTTTAAGAGCTCCCGGTAATATAAACCTTGCGCCGAGGCGATGCTACCGGACGGCGTTTACGAGGGCTGTGTCGGCGGAGGGGCAAAGAGATGGTTTTTGAAGGAGAGCATGGGCGGATGGCCGGCGCGATTCGCACGCTCGATCGGAGGGCGTGATTGAAATAGACAATTCCGCACGCGGGTCCATCTTGGTGTTGAGGGAGAGGGCTTTTTAGCAGCACTACACTCGTTTCTACTCGAGTGCCTCACAGGTGTTTTTACGGAGTTCGAGGGGCAATCCACTCGGGATGGACGAGGTTGTGATAAAGAGAGAAAGATATCGCGGAGGTGAAGGGAGGGGAAATTCGGGCGAGAAACGTGACGACTGGGGCCGGGAAGGAATTATTGTGTGATCGAAGCGGCATGAACGCGATGAGGTGAGAGAGTAAAAGATAAAGTAAAAACCAGCATCTGGTGTCGCCAGATGTTGAGCCGTCCGGAGACTTACGGTTAGATTGAACGTATCCAGATACGCCACAGCTACAAGGATGAAGGTCCTAAACCTTGTGCCCCACTTAGTGACGCGGGAGGCATTGTGTTCACCATGTCACACTTAGGTTGATCGTCAAATGAAATAAAGTTCTGCCGATCATTACAGCGTTTCACCCCTGATCCTGCCTCCCTTATTCACCTAACAATAACACATGAGTTCACAGCTAAAAATCTATCAAAGACATTTCGTTTCATAGTTTCTTATCAATTCCAAATCGGAGCCCTTCCATATGCATAATTTTTGAAGCTCATCAGCAAATTTAGCCGACCCCAATAGTCAGGGTTACCTACGAAAACATCACGGGTTCTAAAAGCTCGGAAATGTAAGTCTGGTCTGCTCCAGGATTAAAAATTACCCATCATAGGTGGTGAAATAAAGCTTAAGTAATTAGTACACCTATTCTAACGAAATGTTTTACTAAGCACAAAGACATAGATTTAAAGACCCAATGAATAAACCCATAATTAAATCCATTGAATTCTGCTAATATTTGTATCGTAAAGTTCTAATATTTCTGTACACTTACACCTATTCTAAATTGATTGCCATTAGTAAAGTTATTTCATTGGCATCACTCTGATACCAAACCCCCTTTTATCTTCAATAAAAACAACCAAGCGTATTCTTTTCCTCTTTCAATGCGGCGTCGACTCTGCCAGAAGCTGTCTGTAACCAACAATCAAAATTCCGTCCTGTTTATGCTAGCAAAAGCTTCTTGCAAGTTAACCCGTTGTGGGTTCGATTACATTCTTTCTTTCCGTGTCCTTCTTACACTTGGAAACATAAATTTAGTCTCCTAACTTATATGCACTCATTATTTTCATTTTTCCTCTTCACAAAACCAGTTATACTATTTTGATTAAAAACAACCGTTGTCGAAAGTTTTATATAGTGTTTCTTTTAATGAAACAAATATCACATACCATAAATATTCATGGAGGATTTTGAATCATCGACCGAGAACGTATTGCAACGTTTCGAGTACCAAGAGCAATCGAATCACCTTGTCTGGAAATTAAACTGTGGGTTAGGTTGTGATTTTATAGCAGCAATAAGATGAGGAGAAGATGAATGTAGAACAGCGAATGCATGAAGGAAGCGGCCGCTGGACCAAAAAACATAGTGGACCGCAGTATTTTATGATGGTGCCATCACTTTTTTACGCTTCGAAACAAAATCACCCTGTCATTCGTTAACTATGGACAACTTGAAAAAGGTGGTTCTGAAATCACAAAACGTATACTCATGGTTCCCTTAAGTATTTTAAACTAGAATGTTTTTCAAGTACTCTTAATTGATTTCAAGGATTTATGGAAATCATGAGAAACTTCTTCAGGGTGAATATTGCGTTAAATCTCGTATTCACTCCCTACGTACAGTACTTTCAATTTAACAGTTTTTGACAATTTGACAGTTTAACGAAGTTAACATGATAACCATATCTCATTGAAAAGTAGTTTTTATTTTAAGCTATAAACCATATTTTCTATATTTTTTTTAGATTTTAGTAATTTCATACTTAGCCAATATTTTCCCGCATAAAACCAATTCAAATTTTAAAAAATTATAGACTCTTCAGATTCAACACTCTTCTCAGAGACAGGAAATTACAGATTTTTTGTGCCAAGAAAAATTCAAGAAAATGTACAGCGGAAACGGTAAATTGTTTCTATTGAAAGTTTTTTTTTTAATTATAGCCGTGTCATTACATGCAAATCGGTATAACTAAGCAACGTGAGCGAGGTTAAAAAATTATTTCCGATTGACCACTGCAATTAACTTTCCTAAATTTATCGGAAATATACCAGTAGGAGGGAAAATCTAATACAGTTTAAACGTCTACATCTGAACTCGCAAGGGGTCAAGAAGCCGTGTGGCAGGCAGGGTTAGGTCACCAGCCTTTCCATTAAATGTTGAGAGGTCTTTAAAGGCGGAAGTTACGAGATGGCCGGCTCGTATATGCCTTAAGTTATGTCTCCAACCGTTGCAATTCCGAACTGAATGCGGTAAAAATGACTCCTTAAATAGATCGGTTCGGCAGTCAATTTCTCTTTGATTTTTATTCCTTCTGGAATAAAAATCAAAATTTTATTCCTTCTGGAGCTTCGTGCGTGAATCATTAAATACATCATTAATCTCTTTCTGAAGGATATGTAAATGGACTTGTAGCTTGGAGTCATGGGCACCTGATCGTAGAGGTGGTATTCGAGAGGCGATCCTCGTGAGGTGGCCGAGATCTATCAGAAGTCCTCCATAGAAATCTACCAATAAAATCAAAGACGCGTCTATGACCATTAAAGAAATTTCAAAAGAATTTTGATGACGGTAGAGATTCGTCAATGCGAGGCTAGTCCAGCGGATGATCAATGGACCGCAGATCACCAGGCCGTGGTTCAATTGCCTCCCTTATCTGTCCACCTGCTGGAGTAGCAATGACCCGTTAAATCCTCCACCACCCTTCGTCAACACGTTTCGTTTGCCCTTTCATCTTCCGGGCGGACAATCCTTTCTCCTTCTTCCCCCTACCCCACGCATTAACCTTTCTCCATCCTCATTACTTTCCACTCTCCCTCCCCACTCTCCTTCCTCCGCATATCTTCATCTCGTTCCTCCCCACTATCCCTCTCTCTCCTCTCAACGTCTTCGCGGCCCGCCTCCACATCCTCTCCGCCCTCTCCGAACACTCCCGTTATGCACACCTCCCGTCTCCCATCACCCCCTTGCTGGGCCGAGTCCGTCGCTCCCTCTGCATTCCAAATGAGGGCAGCCATTTGCGGGGGGAGGTGGAAAGGGATGGGGGAGAAGGATTGGCGGAGCGTCGGATGGTATCGGGAAGGAGCGGACGAACACACACGAGGAGAGGAGACGAACGCTTCGGTGTAATTAGGGGGGTGTAAGGGGACGTGGGACGGGAGCGCACGCGGAAGGAAGCGAACCAGGCGGGAGAGTAGGAGAGGGATGCGATCGCTCCCAGTGGACCATCCGCGGTGCCCGGATGGACTCATGCCCGACACTCCGGATCGCGACTCGCTTTTCACCTGCTTATCGCCATGGCATCTCTCTTCCTGCCTCTCTCCCCTCTCTCCAAAACCCGCGGGAGGCCTGATACCTTCACGAGTACCGTTGCGACTCCCCCGACGACGGCCGACCGCCCGTCGAGATGTTTTGGTCGGGACACACAGCATCCCCCGCCATCGCACAGTTATGGACGCGATCAGAGAGGGAAATGGACCGAAGGGGGGCGAGTGGGATGATATCAGTTCCCAGCAAACTCTTTTGTGGCCGTGATTCTCTGCGGTGGATGAATTCCATTCCAACAGATTGGCACACTTAAGCTAGTCCGACTTACTACAACGGGTCGATGGTGGGAATAGCCAATAATTTAATTCCCTCCGTAATTTACTCCCTCAACCTCAATCATGGAATCAATCATATAAAATATAAAGCTGTGTAGATAAAATCAGAACCTTAGAATGAATAGCTTCCATATTCGTGTTATAAGAGAGTTAGTAGGATACATTAACAAATTTGGGATCGCTTTCGTTTATTAATATATTTTTTTAAAGAAAATATAAACTGCGAGTGTAGATCTTTCTCCCTGACTTACTAAAAGCTTGCCCAAATATATTCTTGAGTATGATAAGTAATTAACTAGGTCATTAAAAACTGGAAACATGCTGATGCTAAGTATTTGTTATTTGGACGGATTTTAATCACCAGAAACACTGCAAGAGATCATCACAAAATATAGGTAAACATTTTTTAGGCCAACTTGGTGTGATGAGTGATATACTTTCCTCGAAACTCATATGTCATGATTGTGAGGCTTTGACCAGAGGTTATGAACTTATTTTTGTTTAATGTGCAATTCGGCTAACTAATATTCGTTTGTAAACATACGGAATGTTTTACTGTTCATCTGATTACTACGTTAGAGCCATAGGAATACACTATTTTAATATCACAACCAATACGTCATTTTTACTCAACAAAAATTGCACACATAAATAATTTCTTTCAACTGATTCTCTCTGCCGTTCTCTCGATGGTCCTCTTCTTCGCAACTGCGATTGACGAGATGGTTGTTTCTCACGCGAATCTTGAAGATAAACATACAGGCCGCCGAGTTCCTGCATCTCTGCAGCATTTCAATTCTCATGGTTTCCGGGAGCGAGAGGTATGATTCGGAGCGAAATCGTTCGCACCTAAGATCGGAGAATGCTACAATTTCGCCAGCGCAGGTCGGCAGCAGTGTCGATCGCGGGAAGGGAGGCGTGGGCGAGTGAGCGTGCCGAGTGCACCCATCAATTGCGGCGCACTGGAAGGTAAGATTGCTGGCTTGCCTACTTGCTTCTGCCCTATATTTTCGCCGCTTCGTACGAAGAGGAAGAAGGAAGACTTACGTTAACCTTGAGGATTATAGACGGAGGAGTACTCTCGGTAGGGCTTCGAGGGTGGAGGATGAGAATCGTTGGAACCGTGAAATTTACGGTCAAATGACCAGAAGGATACTGACAAAACACACGAGATTGATGAAAACGCCGCGTTGCTACTAAAACACCTCATAGGGGATCTCTTCCTGCCTTGCACAAATTAACTACGGCGATGCATAATACATATATAACCCATGGAGGGTATAGAATGGGCAATGAGGCGAGAGGATCTGGGATGGAGGCTGACGTTATCCTCAGGAACGCTAATGGGATGAAGGCGTTTCTAATGGGACTGTTTCTTTCTTGAGACGCGGTATTCTCGAAGTCAACCTTAAGATAACAGGGAAACGTGGGGGAAATGAAAAAAGGGTGCAGAAAATGAACGAAATTGTGACTGTCGACATAATCCTTGGTAAAAAGAGACGTTTCAGCGTTATATGGTGGAATATCTTGATTAATTAAAAATTGGTAATTTCTCACCAAATAAATTTTGGGAAAATGTATTCATAGTTATGCCGTGGAAAATTGCCAATTTGTAATTAATAATCCTGGGATAAACATATATTGGTACTATGTGAAACGTTAACAAAAAATTAGGATTTATTAGAAGAGTGCTGGGTAGATGTGATGAAAGGGTTAAAGTGAAATGCTATATTTCTCTGTTGATGTCGCATTTAGAATATGCTACTACTATAGTGGATCCTCATGAAGTCGGATCGATTGTCGTATTGGATCGCGTGCAGCGTAGAGGAACAAGATTTGTAAAACGTTGTTACGATAAACAGAGAAGCGTATCAAATTTATTAAAGGAGCTAGCCTGGGGCCCACTAACGGATTGAAGGTTCAATTACAGATTAAACCTCTTGCATAAATTATAAGGATGTCTCTTATGCAATGATGTTGAAAGTGCATTATTAGCCCCATCGTACTACGTTAGGCGAGATGATGTCAATAAAATTAGAGATATTAAGTGTAGAACAGATAGGTTTCAGATGTTTAAGTTTCGCAGAGATAACTTTAACAAGTCACTTTTTTCACGAAAGATAAGAGATCAGAATAACATTGTCCGACCACTGTGGGGATAAAAATATTCTGGTGAAAATTAGTCTGGTGTGCATTCACCATACCCTTGGCGGTGGTTGCAGGGTACTAAAAATACTAAAAAAAATACTAAATCCTTTCCTTGGGGATCGGGGCCGTAATAATGCCCAAGGATGATAAAAATTCCTTCTCTTTAAAGGACCAGCAATGATCTAAAACCATAACTCGTGCTCATCTAGCTATTGAATCACACATTTAACAGAGAAAAACATGTCCCATTGTGGCAGTTTTTCTTGCGCTTTCATAAAAGTCAAATCCTCGGATCCATCAATTTTCATAGAGATTTTAGAAATGTAGTTCCTAATGGATGTATTAATGGACAAAATGTATTATTTATCAAATGAAAGATTATTACCTTGGTAAAATATTTTTTAAATGTAAATCAATTCTGAGCCAATTAACTACCTTTCCAATCCAACTAAGTCACCTTAACCTTGGCATGTAAATGTCAGTAAGCGATGCATAGGGAACCTCATTTCTACCTACACAAATACCTAACTGTACCTACTAGCTTCAAATTATTATTCTATCTAATATCGGAATGGTTATTTAAGAGCATGCTGAGTAAATAAATGAGGGGATTTATCAAAATAGAGCATAAAATTGCAAGAAATCAAAATTATATGCCAAAACATGTTGTCTTTTCTCACGTTGCTGGGTAATTACTCTTCTAAGAAAATGCGTTCCGTCCAGTGATAATATTTAGAATGTCTCTGTGAAGGTCACCATGATTTAGCGCAAATTATTTGCACATATATTATTTTCCTGAGTATCTAATGATATATTTTTTAGTTGGAATTGTCAGGCATATGGTTACAAAGGCAAAAAAAGTTACTAAAAGGAAAATAGATTAAATACTGGTTCCCTTTGACCCATAAAGATGTTTAGGAATAACAGCAAAGCAAGCAAGCCGCTGGCAAAGAGTAAGACTTATATGAGCATAAAAACCAGGTCATGAGAACTACTTACCGGCACTTGGCGGGTTAACCTCAATAAATTCATATATAATAGGCAGTTCGATGGGGATGGGAGGAGATTTTGGAAAAACTCAAGACTTCAACGTAAAATAACTGAGATAATTTGTGGAAATCCATCATGGAAAATTAAAATTGTACCAAACAACCTGAAAAACATTAAATGGTACCCAATGATTTTTCTCACCATACTGAGCGATAGAAATGAGTTTAACCTTCCAAACAGTGACAGTCTTGTAGTACTAGTAAATTTTCTCTGTTTAAAACCGATCTTCAATGGTCTAAAAGCATGAGAAAAGACATTTTCCCCCAGGATCGCCATTCAATTGGCCAAACTTTTTAATTGTATGGACGTTGAAACGCCTTTAAACTTTCGCCCGAAAAGTAATGCATCCGTGGCTCTATTGCCACTTCGCCTAACATACTATATCCCTGGTGAACTCTATCATGAAAACAGAAGGCAAGGAGAACGGTTGTATTTCTGGTGTCCACGCGTAAATACGAGTATAAGTGCACCCACGAGGAAGGTTAAACTGAAAGAATAATGCGGCGACGGACTGGGAGGTAAGAGAAGGGAAAGACGTGGGAGCGGGAGACGGAGATGTGTCGTGGGCGTTCACGCGACCTCCTCGAAGATGATTCTCCACAACATCGTCGCGTCGAAATCCCAACGGCCTAGACTTTACAAAGCAGATTTTTCTACGAGACCGTATAGCAAGACTGAAAATCCGAGCGAGAAATTTCCAAGTTTTCCTCGGCTCCAATTTACGAAGACATGGATTTAAGAGGTTGGTTATAACAAACAAGAATACATTTTATTCCACGGATTCAGCCGAAACGAAGCACGCAGGAATGAGGTTATTGCAGAAATTATCCGAAAAGAGCAATCTTGGGACAAATGATGGGATTGTGGGGGAGGGAGGTATGGTGAGGCAGTACTCGCAGCGAAACCCGCGGCAATCGGAGGAAATAAATCGGCGCTCTTCGAAACAAAAACATAACTCATCCGATCGGGCGGAGAAGAGTTTACCAAACAAGCGACGTCGAAATTGATGGATGCGAGGGGGTCAGACATCCTCTGGAGAGCGGCCCCAGAAAGTATCCCGTACTCCCGGAGATGACGCGTAACAGGTTATATCGGTTTCGGGAAACTCTCCGCCGAAAACATGGCGCGCGTTTCAGGAATGGGAGGGGCGGGTCACACGGCCGTTGCAACCAAGTGGAAGGAGCGAGAGAAAATTTTAATCGACTCCCGGAACCAACATTAAAACGAGCGCGTGATTTTCTGCCGCTTATGTTTCCCCGGCTTCCGTATTTCCTCCCACCCTCCCCGCCTACCCTGTCCCGCCCAATTCCTGCCCTTTCCTCAGACTTTCGCCCATCGTGCGCGAGAGGGTGCCCATCACTCACAGGGAGGAATGCGGAGCCGGGCGGCGGAGGGAGAGTGAAGAACCCGAAACGCGGGTCGACCCGTCGCACTCGAAGGGCGGATGCTGTGTGGACCAGGGAGGGGATCCTGCATGAGATGAAGGTGGAAGACGGAGGTGGGAGGGGAGGCGTGGAGCCCGGGCGAATCTTCGAGAAGACGAGGAAAATAGACAATTTTAAACTTCCACGTTCTAAACACCGTGAGCAGCGAGCCGTCAAGTGGGCGTGGATCTCCGTGAAACCACGGGCGAGAGCATGTATCCTTTTTTGCGCGTTATTGCCATTTGTATCCCTAGAGTGAATACCCTCTCCAACACGCTTTGCCATCATGAACCTTGCAAATCAGTTGAAATTATTTGCCGTAATCTATAAATCGTGTTGGGTTGAATTTCGTGGAGCAAAATTTTAAGAAAAATAGAGACCCTCATATGTTGCCTAACTTACAATGAGAGAGGTGTGATATGAAGATCCGCGATCTCACAACAGATCTCTAAATAAGTATTCAATTCCATTGGATCGTGAATATTTGATTCGCAAAAATAAAAGGCAGTTAACGCTGAGCAATCCTTTAAAACAGTTGAACTTTCAGCCTCTTTCCGCTATGATCGGGAATTTGAAGCGAGAAAAGCGAGCATTTAATCAAAGTGGGATTCTATTCTCCTTTAACCCGGTTATTTCACAAGTCGATACAGTAGCATGTTACCTTAATAATTCCCTCAAGCCAATTAGGAAGCTCGATGTCTAGCACTATAACATTAGTTTTAGTTTACCTGAATTTCATTGTGTCTGTCGACGTTCCATTCCTCAAATAACCTTTTACCCACCATTTCCTTTCATAATTGCAAGAAACAGGGGTGGGAGATGTGAAACTCCTAGTTCCTTTTTTAAGCGTAAGCAAAACTCAACACCAAATTTCTCTCACCCTTCCTCTGCTTTCTATAATCTTATCGACTCCCAAATACTATAATGAGTCAATTAATTGTCTTGTCTTACGATCATTCAAATTCTCCAAAGGTACGAAAAGTTAAGATCCGTCAACCCGTGCCGTCATTTTACACTGGTGTAATAGGAATTAGTACATCGGTATGAAATATATGAATCAGATTATCGCATTGAAAACATGACATGTGATACAAAAGAATTTATTGTAAGAAGTCTTCTCGGATTTTCCAGTGTGCCAAGCTCTAACATTATCGCCGATGTAGGCATTGATGGGGGGTCGGACGAAGCCTACCTTGCGATACCCGACTCGTACATAGAAACAATGGCAATAATGGTGCGCCCGACCAGGTGGGACACCCAAAGAAAACTCATACATTACATGGCAGAACAGCACCAGACCTTCCAGGAGCAGAATCCTTTATCTCGTCTGACGTCTCGTCCGAGAAATCAGTCTGATTATTATTTTTCCTATCCTACCACTTCAGTTACTTTGTGTTCGATTTCCCGAGTTTGTTCTTAGTATTGAGCACTGAATCCAGTCAAATTCGGGTGAACATTCCTTCATGACAGTGTTTCCTGGCGACCAGAGAACGCATCACCTATACCCAAGTCTGGACTCGAATCCTCGGCCTTTAAACGGGCAGATAGATACTTGTTCATCCCCCTTGGTCCCATTATTAAAAAATCAACATTTTATTTCGGGAGAACAGAGTAAAGTTCCTTCATCAACCAGGGAGATGGCAAAGACTGGCAGCGAAAGAAAGTGCACTGAATTTTATCCAATTATGATAGTTAGGACTTATGATTAGACAAATAATTGGACTGGATATAACTGCTTGATGATCCGAGGAGGAGTCACGCCAAAATAAATTTAATGTCTCACAAAAAGAAAAACCATACCCAAAGCATCATCCCGTGTCTCGCCCATCTAGAATTATGAAAGCAACACTCTGAAACCTTCAACCTCCTCCACACTAACTTATGAAGTTTTAAATATTTTTTCATAGCTTTGCTAATTAGAAAATAAATTTCAAGTCATGAAAATCGTGAACAACCTTTTACCAAGGTGAAGTGAAGAATGCAAGTGTTGCTTAGTCCGCTTTCGGGAATGTATTCGCGTGGACTCGGTGAAAACTCGGCAAGCACGCCCCTGGCCTTGATTAAATATGTGTGCAAATGGAAGGAGAGAGTTGAGGATATTACAATTCTACAAAGGACATCAAGCTTTCAAGGACTTTTTCATCGGTTTCTCGCAACCTTAACAATAAAGCCCTTGGATGAACAAGAATTCATCAAAACAGGTTCTTCTAACACATGCACATCGTGTGCGAAACACGGCTAGTCAAGTTCAGGGTAAACGGAAATTATTATACAGTGAAGCTAGCATACAAACTATAAATGTCGTTAAACCAGGGAACTCATAATTGTTATAACAAACTTAAATATCTCTTTGGTTGAAATCAGAGGAAACTATCTTAAAGTTCGCTTCCTACTAGTTACTTCTCAAAGTCAAACTTTTTGAATGTATTAAAAAATATAGTAAATGAAGTGTCTTGATAAAGGTAGCGAATTTACAATTTGCTTTCTTCTTCCGTTTTAAATTAAAAGGAAATAGCTTTCTATTAATATCATCTCTCTATTTAGCACACTCCAATAAATGTCAAAACTTCGCCAAAGAATTGCCTCGGCGAAGTGAATGGTGATTTTTACTATTTTGTCAATGCCTCTACGATTGATAAATTATTTTGAGAAGGCATCATCGGGAACGAAAATTTGCTATAATTCTATTCCAATATCTTCTTAATATATTTAAATTTGGAAGGAAATGCAACATAACGAAAAACCACACAAAGAATATCAAAGTATCGCCGCCCACAAAGAGCCACCTGAACAAATGGACGCTTGCTGTTCAGGCTCTATTATTTGAGGATTCCCTAATACTAATGTGAATTTTGCAGTACTGAACCCCGTCTTTCAAACAATTAGGGTAATATCCCCAATACTTTCCTTTTAAGAGGTTCGTAAAAATGAACCTTGTATGAGGTTCATTTTTTTATATTCACTCCCATTTCCCTTACAAAAATATGATACCAAAAATGCATAACTATAATAATATGAGGGATAGAGAAAATACATGCACCACCATTTCTATTCTTGATTGGTGCGAATACATGCGAGGTTTTGCGCTCTCTAGGTAATTTTCGTGATTACACGGGCGGGTTGGTAGAGTGGGAAGGCAGATAAATCATTTACGGAGTGTGCTCTAAATTTTTCGTGGAAAAAATGTCCAACAAGCCTCGCAGTTCAAAGCGAAGGAATGTGAAAGAGGATTATAGTAGCGTAAGTAGGACAACGTACGTAGGAATGGATGGCATGGAGGACGAACTGAATAGTATGAAAAGGTGAGCGGGCGAGCTTTGAGCGCGAGCTATTGTGCAGGTTAGACTGCGAGGGCGTAAAAAGTAGACCGGAGATGATGTAAGGGGAAACTTACAAGGGTGGGAGCCTCTAAAGCCGTAAAGTCAAAGACTGGCCATCCGAAGAAACGGTAGCGAAGTGCATTGCGATGAAAGAACAAATTCAGTGGAGGAACTTCGGGTATTTACTGAAATGGGAATGATTGCATTTCAAAATGAGGTCAAATTAACACTCGAGAATATCCTCAGGAAGATTATTTATATTCCAGGTAAAAGGACATGGCGATATGTTTTGAAGACAAGCATAGTTATGCAGAATCACCAATTCTTCACAGATACATTCATGCTGGTTAACCGTAAACATCAATATATCACTACATAAAGCTGCATATACCTACTGTACGTATGTAATCAATAGTCGTATATGTTATCTTATTATTCAAATAAGACAGAAAAATCGATCGCTAAGAAATATTTTTTAAAAAGAATAGAAACATCGAACAACAATGAACATTTTTCATTTTACGGGTCCGGTCTTAAGAACTGAAACAATTAAGCAAAAAATTAACGGTTTGAATACGAAGTTATAGGATACTTTTTGATGGCCTGAAGATAATCACGACGAAAACCAATAAAATACTATAAAATGGAAGTGAAAAACATCACATTACTATATTAATTATCCAATTAATTAATCATGTTCGAGCAAATAAAAAGCTGTCATTTCACTCGCTACAAATATCAGGGAAGGATACACATATGACATCAATTAAAGCACGCATTATTACACAAAAGGTACGCTATTACTATCTAAATAGTAAAAAGAAAGAATGAAAAGCTATTTTGTACATATTATCATTCCTCGAGTGGCTAAAATAATTGCGCAAGGCGAGAGACGACCTTATCGCCTGGGCTAGCCTTCGCCAGGAAAAATCTAAGTCCCATGCCAATAATTACTTGATGTGAACCGGAAATTCTTTCTGGAAGGGATACTTCAGAGGTCTCGGACTTAGCATATTGCTAAATCTAGGTGCAAAATGACCTTGCACGTGGATATTACCTACCAACAGTGACTTCATACTTGTTTGAGACCTCAGAAATGGAGGCTGGGAAAGCAGAAGGATGACGATATTGTTAGTTAAGGAAAAACAAATCCAGGATTCTGATAGAAAGCCGCAACGGCGGCTTCGTTGAGCAATGATCAATATTAAATGAATATTGTTTTGACAACTACTCGGAAAAATCTTCTGTGTGAGATAACCTATAAATTATGTAAAATCTATTTTTCCACTGAGATTATTAGAATTTACTTTATTTTATAGGACATAAAATCCAATTGGAAATACCGGCGCAAATGTTCCGACTACATTTCAATTGTTAGAAAAAGAAAAAATAAAGCCATATTTCCACTAAGGATTGTTGTTTTTTATCACATTTAGATTACGTATTGTACAAAAGTTTCCATGAAAAAATTGTTACGGGAACCATCTGGTAATGCGTATGTTTATATTGAGGGAGGAAAGCATTATATCTTTCATAACTCACATGAAGCGAAATAGTTGATAATGAAAATTTATTACTTCGTCCAATTTACTCTTTCAGGAACAAGGACAGAACTGGTTCTAATTTTCATTTGAAACAAAATTGTTAATTTTAATTAATCATGTTATTCCACCATATCACGCCTGAAACGTCTCTTTTTATTCATTTGAAACGTTCTTACTGAAACATTACTCCTCGCAACGTAGCAATTAAGAAATTTAGGAGTGGTACATCCAACTACCAATGTACGATACACAAAAGTCAGGCAATACTAGTTATAGGAAATTGAATACCTAATTGTTACACACTAGAGTAAAAACCGAGAAGAAATTTTAATTATGCACGCACAAATATGTGAACTTCTACATGAACAGCAGGGTACCTAGCATTTACGTCTCCGTGAATTTTCCGCCCTTCTTAATACCCATTCAACATATTAAAACAAAAAGTCAAAGTTACGAATAAAGAAAAGGTTGATGCATTGATTGATATGTTCCTAGGTAGTCCTATATTACGGACCATATAGCAAGGGATTATCGAAAAACATAGACGAAAAATACGACAATAATGGAAATAGGCATCTTGAAATAAGATAGCATAGAAGTTGTGCGAAGTTTTCAGACTTTTTCTATTATTAGTTAGGTCAAGTTATTTCTTTTTGTTATTACATCAATGTGAAGATTTCATGAAGCTGAAATAGGAAGAAATCTTTGCCATTTTTTTGGGATCGCAAAACTCATTGGGGAAAACCCGTGGGATGAAGGTAAATAGAGGCAATTTAATAAGCATACTCAATGCGTGTAAAATAGATCATTTTTAGGCAAATACTTTACAAATATTTTTCGGTGTCTCAAAAATCATATATCAGATGGAAAAAATGGTGTGCCGAACTAATCCTACAAATGTTTTAAATATTTTATTAACATTTTTACAAACCAATATCCCGAGATTTAAATGCCTATCCCACTCCAGGTAATTTGCCTCGGTTCCCCGACCACTGCCAAAAGCAGACCAAAAATGCTAACCCCTCCGTTCCTCTGTACTCTCCTCAAAATTATCTAAATGCTGGCCCCGGTGGCTGCGGAGTAACATCCTTACCTGCCAAACCAGAGGTTGCGGGTTCGATTGCCGCCCAGGTGGGTTTTTCTCCACCTACGGCTTAGGTATTTTCAATCGTCTGCAATTCAATAATCAGGGGTTAGGTAGAAGAAGGGAATATAAAATCTGAATCTCGCCCCAATAAAGGTGTTAAAAAAATAAAATAAATAAATGCATTAGAATAACATTAGCGGTTAACAAAGCAAAGTATCTCATTAACAATTGCTTCATTGAATCCCTTATTTTCATTCAAATTGGTTTCTCGATTTCCTTGATTACCAACAAGTAAAACGTAAGGTTCAGAATTTCAGAGAGGATACCGTTAACCTCATGAATAGAGGGATTAAGTTTTTTCTGAAAAAAATTGTTGGAATAATTCCTCTTAGCCCTCCCTGTTTCTAAACTGTACAAGTAGTTTATTTATTGTGTTACTGTCTGCAAGATTAGGCTCTCGGTTCCAAGGTACACCGTTCCAAAGAATTCCAGTCTATTTCATATGGCACCTAACCATCGTGAGAGAACAGTGCGAATATAAAACAGTTTCGACGAAAAAATACCCATACAAAAGTAGAGACTATTTATTCTCAAGAATGAGCGAAAACAAAAAAAAACGTTTAAGGATTATTTGAAATGGCACTCAAAAAGTTGGAATAATTCGTTGCTATATACCACGCTAGTTCCATGTGCGTGCGGCTTGCATGACAACTTCATTTCGATATCCAAACCATAACGGCACTGACGTCACAATCAAGTGTTGCCACGGGCGATAGTTTAACCCTGATTTTAAACTACGTTATTGAGTCCTACAAGTAGACCTCAGGTGTATTTTGGGAACCAAAAGTGTCAGCTTAGCAAAAAATATTGAAATTACTAAAAACACCGCAGGAGCTATCTCATAGGTAGCTGTGTAGATTATGTATCACTAGCAGATCAAAGAGTAGTTTAGATTATACGTTACTCGTATGTTGCTGACAGATTGTCACAAATCACCAATTATTCCAATGTCTGGTGACCGGACATCTCCCGACACAGGCACTCGTGGAGGTCAGGGCCAAGATATGAATGTACATCATCGAGATTTATACTCCGAGGAATTTTCAAAGCATAAAAATGTAGAACCCTAATGTCATCCCTGATGAAAATGACAAAGAGGATATCGGATGGATTACATTGCTACCACGAGAACACTCCGGACCTGATTAGCACGAGACGGGAAACACACCAGACCGCACAAAGCACATCCACCGAAGGTGATGACCACAAAATGTGACGCGATGGGAGAAGAGGAAGTGCCGGGGAAAAGGAGAGCATGGGTGAGGGAGCAGGAGAAGCAGTGGACGAGATGATCGGAGAAGTGTTGCGGGTAGGTTGGAGGGATGAGGGGTGCCGCGGTGGAAAGGGAGGCAACGGGGGTGGGAGGGAGGCAACAACGCAGTTGCTGCCTCTCCCTGCGGATCGCGGTCAGGCACGACGACCTTCGGGGTCACCCAAGTAGGTTGGTAATGGCGGAGGAGGGGCGCCTGGTCCCGGGAGCATCGTCTCCCTCCTGCCCGCTCCCCCGCAAAACCTATCCTCGCCTCGGGAAGAGAATGGAAGGTGGCTGGTTGCAGGAAGGAAGAAGGGAGGGGACACCTGTGGGAGTGGGAGGGAGAAGAGTGAGTGGTATGTCGGCAGAAGAGTTGCCGGATGCACGGGGACCGCGATTTCCAGGTATGCACATAACAACAACGCCACCGCTTGGCTCGCCTCCCGTCCTTTCCTCTCTTTCTCTCTCTTTCCCACAGGCGTTCATCTCTCTCCGCGTCGACGACCGAACCGCGGCAGGCCCAGCGCCGAGCGCTCCGCCCTTGATGTGGGGGTATCAGTCTTCCCTCGAGGTGCCCACACGCTCCATCTCACCCCCCCCTCCTCCCCCCGCGATCCGACGCCCTATCCCACATTTTCTGTTTCCGTCTGGTCCGGCCGTCTCGAAAACGGGCGCCAGTCCTCCATAGGAAAAATTCTGTCGGTCATCACGAGCGTAAATTAATGACTCCCCTCCCCCCCCCCACATTCGACCCACGGAAGCGTGCGGCGAGCGAACGGCACGCAACAGCCCACTTTAAACCCATTCCGATATGCACCCGTATCGTCTTCCTACGAAAAATTACCGTTAACGGACGCAGCAGTGAGTGACGACTTGGATGACGGGTGTATTCCATAAAATGATGGATCTCCGCTAAGAAGGGTACAAAAATGTGGAGACTGTGCTCATCAGCGAAAAGCCTGCCTTCATTTGATGAGCGAAAATGAGCACCCTCGGATCCTTTCCCTACTTAACGAATCGGCCGAGTTGGTACTCAAACGATCTATAGCGAACTATAGATAGGCGTACGTGTGAGTGGTTCGCCAGGATTACTCGGTGAAAAAACAATTAGAAAAACAACCAATATTACATTCCTCCTCCACCCCTAAGAGTGTTCTAATTCCGTTTTACGCATTGCTTATTGATTTTATGGCCCGTGGAGACACTATTAATGCCAATGCGTATTGTGAAACATTAAAGAAATTACGGCGGGCAATACAAAATCGGCGGCGAGGTCTATTGTCTACTGGTGTCATTCTCGTTCATGACAATGCCAGGCCTCATGCAGCTGGGATAACACAAAAACTTTTGCAGCAATTCAAATGGGAAACTTTCGACCATCCACCGTATAGCCCGGACTTGGCCCCTTCAGATTTTCATCTCTTTACAAAGCTTAAAGACTTTTGGCAGGAAAAAGATTTGACAGCGATGAAGAACTTAAAGAAGGAGTGACCCTGTATCTCAATGAGCTGGCGGCGAAGGACTATGCAGCAGGAATACAGAAACTTGTCACACGTTATGACAAATGCCTTAATTTGCTTGGAGATTATGTTGAGAAGTAGTTTAAAGTATCCTCTTTCAAATAAAATTTTTTATGTTTGTTAATATTTACTTTTGTGTCTTTAATTCACGAACGGGTACTACTTTCCGGATGACCCTCGTATAAAGTGTATTCAGCCAAATTTCTGACAGATATCCATATAAACTTGCTATTCAGAAATCAGCTAAGTGAATACTGTCCATAAAATATATTTAGGTAATTTAGCAATTGGTAATGCATCAATTGTATCAGGATTAATATAATGGGATGGGACAAGATTGAAAGCGATTGTGAAATCTAAAAAAAACCGCACTTTTACAACATTCGACATACTTGTACACCATAATCAATCGGTATAAATGAGCAATTTGATAGCATTGATGCACCAGAAAACTATTTCCAAAATCACCAATGAGTTTTGTGTCGCACAATTACTTGAAAAGGTTTTCGGATATTTACGAAGGGAATTAATTTTTGGTGTGAAAAAAATGGAAAAAATATTATTGTAAATATTTCTTAAATATCCAAGGAGAAACATCGGCTAAATTTAATAAAGAATTTCATCTCTAATATATATACTCTCATTTTTTTCCAGCCTAATCCTACGATTATCGATGGGGTGGCACACAAGTCATTTCCAGATGTATTCATAAAATAATGCATCTTTCAAAATTTATGATGACAAAAACGGATCTTGATTTTATAAGATCAATGCTATTCAAGAAATGCAAAATCTAGATCCAAACAGATTTTTGCATTGCATACGCATGTATTCTATTGAATGTCGTCGCTGAGAACAGCATACTATGTTAAAATCCCTATTACATGCACCGACCGAGAGAAACTAAACACCCAACAGCAATGTTACTTAAGAATACCATTTTCAAGTAGGCATAATGAACACTGGCGATTTTTACGGGCATTAAATTGTGAGTCGCTTAAAAACTACGCAAAATGTTAATTCTGATATCTAAAAATCTGGTTAATTAATACAACCCCGGCCAAGGTGAATGATTTTACACTTTGGAATTGCTGCATTCTAATAGCGTTAAAAGTTAATGTCGCGGTATCCCCCTAAGTTCTTGGAATAGGTTAGGTATGTTTGACGGAATGGAGGAAGGAAGCATGAAGAAGGGTTTATTCTAGTTTCGGATATCAGGTTGTGCTACATTAGGAGAGGGGAAGAAATTTAACGTTGAACCGCTGTATAGTCTGTCTCCAACCAAAACCTACCTCAAACAGCAGAATGCTAATAATGATTTTTTTAATGTATTTCATTGTTTTTTAACTAGATTTGTTTAAAAATGGATATAGGTTTGGTTATTTGGCAATGACAGCGTGTGGAATTACAAATTCAATAATTGTATTTCATTATGTTATGCAAATTCCATAAAGTTACGCCGGAGAGAACAATTTTGCTATTATTTGGGGCATGCATGTCACGGTGAATATTCTTTTTCGAATACTCCGCAGAAAAAATAAGCGCTGGATTTGAAATCGTTCGCAAAAACCATCTTTTTTTGTTGCTTAAAATGTGAACCCCCTTGCACCCTTTTTAAACGAAAACACGATCTCTAAATGCAAAATGCAAAATAACTCACTTTTTATTAATCTTAAGTTACATACTGGCCTCAATTTTCGCGTGCATTTAGTTAATTTCAAATCCTATTAAAGCAGGATCCGGACTCAGAAAAAATTAAAAGATCTCGGCCATATTTTAGGATATTTTCGAGTAAATCGTTTTTCACCAAGCGGACAACCAACACGCAAACAGCAATAAATTAGGGAGCGAAGAGATATTTGAAATTAATTGGCGTCTGCTATTAATAATTATTGGAAATTCCTTGGCGTCTGTTGGGCGACGGTCTCCGTCTGAATTCCTCCCAGCTCAGTGTGTCTCTTCGTCCACGTGTCCATTGAAGTAAGATCACTGATTACCGCTTGCATTCTCTCTCCTCCCTCCCCCTCCCAATCTTCCTTCGACCACGGGGATGTCTACGACATCCTCGTTTCATAAGTTAGATACTGAGAGATTGAGAAAATGAGTTTGACTCTTTTCGA
Source organism: Hetaerina titia (assembly GCA_037158775.1). Taxonomy (NCBI): domain Eukaryota; kingdom Metazoa; phylum Arthropoda; class Insecta; order Odonata; family Calopterygidae; genus Hetaerina; species Hetaerina titia. Next base: position 64,216,886 of record CM073768.1, on the reverse strand, counting down.
GAAACGTAGTGACCTGTTTTGCCCAAGCAGCATCGTTTAGGGATTCCGTTCCCCCCTCTGTCTCAGCTCTCTCCTTATCTCTCCCTTCACCTTCTCAACACTCGACTCTAGAATCTTTCTTTCTCCGTCCGCCGCACTCCGGCGGCGCCTTCACATGGCCTCTTCACGGAATCAGGAGTAGAAAATACTAGTACCCCAACGAGATCTATCTCCCGAAGACACCCCGCTTCCTAGGAATGGCAGATATGTCTAGCGCGTACCTGGATATGGTTAACAGGAGTAAATGGGGATGGATTAATAGGGTGGATACCTGGATAACGTTACCGGGAGGCATGAAGGCATTCCTCCTCTTCACAACCCTCGAGATTTCCCGTTTCTCGAAATGCAAGAAATTCCGATTTAAAACGGTCGCAAACCTGGGAATCTCTCGGACTGAAGAAGAAGGGTAGGTAATCCGCTCCCGTGGAATGGCCGCTTTGCGCAATTCTAATTTTCTGTGCGTTACCACAATGAAACACACAGCGCGGAACCCTTGAGCTTGATCCGAACCGGCGCGGCGCTCGTGACGGCCGTGGGAGGGAAAAAATTCTCGTGGAGAGGGAGGGCGAGACTAGTGTTGAGAGATCCGCCCTTCTCCATGTGGAGGGAAGGACGAAACGTCTCCCAGTTTACCCAACTCTTCTTCCAAAATTGTACTGGGGCGGAATCTTAGTTAGCGTTAGCTCGATCCGAGTGACTGAGGTTGCTCAGGGCTACGAAACCATGTAAACGCCCCATGAAATCCTAGTGATTGTATAAGAAGAACTTCTCATCAAAATAAACCACCTCGAAAGTAAGCTGAAGATTATGTTTCAATTTCAATTGATGATGATGGAGCCTTTCGGGATAATAACTAAAAATATGAGTAAGCGAATAAGACTGTAAAATAAGAGTGCCGCATTCGCGAGCTTATTGTCTGAGCCATAATAACAGAACCCGGGGAAATGAAGTTTCATTTGAAACCCTCAAGGTTGGTAATTAATTACTTTTACGTGGCAGATGGATAGTGCGTTAATCCTTTCATTAATTACGTATCTGATTCTCTCATGAAAACGGTTCCCTATTTCCTTCTTTAATTTCCACTTAATTGCAGATGGACCGCACCGCTGAAACACCTGGAACCTAATTAGTTTGATGAAAGTTTTAAATTAAATAAAACGATTCGATATGAGCGTCAAAATCTACTTAGTCACCTAACAAATGTTGAGATAAAGATAGAGCGCATTGCATGGAGACAATGGCCACTTTCAGTAATAACAAATTCCGTCAACGACTGAACATTAACGGAAGATTTTAGCTCCTCCTTGCCTCATTATTACCTTAGCCGGATAATAACCTTTAATTAAGATCCAATTTATACTATCTTTAACTGTTATTAAATTTCAAAGCTTGGAACAAGTAAATTATCAATGATGCAGAGACGTACACGTTATAACTTACCAAAATTGTAAAATTAAAACTTACGCCCAGTCAATTACAGAGACTGTTTGTGAGGTAAAAAAACCTAGAGAAATGAAGGAAATTTAATATGTGGATTTTAAATACGTACATACCAATATAAATATTAATTTAAAACGGAAAAAATCCGCATAATTTAAAATCTAAAAATTCCTATCATTGGTTTACATGTATACAATAGTTTTCCTACAGCAAGAAAACCTTTGAGGTTACCTTGAAAAGTCACTGACTTGAACTATGAGATGGAAGCCCTGACTTTCGAGCAAGTAATTCAACTAGCATCCACATAGTATTCACGAAATCTACCGCATTATACACGATTTGGTGAAGATGTGTAAAATTTCACAATCAGAGTTTTTCAAACTGCGACTAAGAATGTCTCTCCACGATTATAATAAAAATGATAAAATTCCTTAATTATTTTATATTTTTCGGCCTAGCTATAAAGGATATATTTATCAGCCTTCGTAAATCAAAAGCTGAAGAGAAGAGTCCACGAGGTGGTGTCGTTTTGCAACTGCTATTTTTCTGATAATGCCGCGTCAGCTTTAAGGAATCAGCGTCAATGAAATTAAAATGAGTCATACCAAGCTTTTAGCATTCAATGGAGTGAAGCGGAGAGTATGGAACAATGCCATCTCAGAATACATAAGTATCTCACAATTACCATAGGTAATTACAGCCCTGAAAGTCCATTAATGCTAAAGCCAAGAAACGTGACCTCACCTTAAAATTTACTTAGGTGAAACCTCATTCCAAATGCCTTGTAAGTACGACAAAGCTTATTAAGTGAACGAATAAGTATTACAGATAATAGCTATTTCTGATAACAATAGGCAAATGAAAATGAAATGGAATTTCAACGAGAGCGTCAAACCTTTTCTTTTAATTTTATATGAAAAGGGTATAATTAAATTACTGGAGAAAAATTAACAGATTATGAGGGAAAGAATACTTGATTCTAAAATTAATATTTTTTCGGAGAAAAATTAGGCCTTTACTTTAATCTTCTAAGATATAAATTTGATGCAAATGAGAAATTTTCATTTCTGAAGATACAGCGCAACAATCGAGAAAATTTCCTTCACTAGTTACTTCATTATAATAATCCAATCAGGCAAGTTAACTACTACAATAGTCCACTTGTTTAATATTTAGCTTTCATACCAGAGATGATTTCTGGTTTTTTAAATTTTTTTATGTGTACGTGTACACTCAAACATATGTGTAAGTTAGAAGACTCCAAATATACTAGGATTGGCTTGGGTCGAAAAACTGCAATAAGGCGTCCGTTGTTAGCCAACCTGCTTGGTTCCCTCGATGCATGGTGTAATCAGGATGTGCTCCCCACTCAGACAGGGAGAAACCGAGACGGGATCCCAGGAGCAAGCACGCTAATCGCGGGGGAGCAGCAGAGGTGTTCGAGCAACTGCAGACGGCAACAAAGGGGTTGATGAGAAGGGATGGAAACAGCAGATCCCCAGGTACGGAGGTGAATAATAATCCCATTATCCGGGAGCGTGAGAGGATGTTTATCGCGACGTATAGCGCGCGCTTCACAAGATTTAACACAGGTATACTCCATGGCTTGTTGTTGAGCTCTACTGTAACTCCCTCTCGGATAGCTCCGGCGCAACAAGTTGGTGTCGGGATACTATTTAGCAACCATTTTTTACTCGCAAACAACTAACACTTAACACACAGAAAATCGTAGGAAATGAGACTTCGGCGGGATTCTATAGCTACCATATAGTATGTGCAGAATATTGGGTATTTTTTCATATTCTAATCTGATACATCCGAGATGGAGCTTTTAGTCAAAGTGATATTAGGTGCCCATTTTAACACAAAAGTAGGTATTTCTTTGTATCTAGAACACATTTTCTAAAATTGCTTTCGTTTAACTTGATAGAAAGCTGATAATTATCTTCATGTATGCTAAAACGAATTTAACTAATAAATGTAAACATTAATATAAATCATTTTTGCTATGCACTCTTAGCGCAAGGAAGAAAATATAATGCTCGACTCAAAAACAAGGGCCATGTAAAGTGCATTAGGATTCACCAAAAATGCTTGCTTATCGTTACAATAGTGGAGGAAAGACGATGCGACATGTGTGATGTGTTTATTAATGGTTTGTTACAGCTATAAATACAGAAGGTCACCACATTTACTACAAAATACATTCAGAGCTACACTGAAATTGTCTTCTGAACTAATATAATCACTATTCACAATAGGGAAGCAAGTTGAATGTCCAACCTGGTATTGATGAAATTGAAAAACAAATGGTTATCCAATGATTGCCTTTAAAATATTAACTGGTCAGGAAAATGGCCGCGAGTCATACTATTATGTAGACCAATCATTTAAAATGTATATAGAATTTTTCCGCAGAAACATTATTCCTTCCAAAAAATATTTTCAGTGCCGAAAAATCTTCAGTACCTCATATTGTCCATATATAACGTCGGTGAAAACATTTTCTTCCATTAAGGGGGTAGTTCGTTTTAGCCTATGACCTTGGGTGGCGGCTGATTGTTGGTTGTACATTGCGCGCATTTCAATCGGAAGGGCATGTATGCCCAACACAAGGGCTTCTTAATGATCCATCACTGTCCACTTGGCCAGTTATGGAAACATATTTTTAATAATAGTTCGGATGAAAACGTCGCCATTTCCACCGAACTCCCCTAAAACATGCTTTATTTTTCATTATTTCATTAATAGAAAATTCAGCAAAAAAACACGGGACAAAGTACAATGACTGACGTACAAACCAGCATCGATGAGAAGGCAGAACCGAATCTCGCATTAACCGAAAGGCATAAAAGGCAAGGAGGGGAACTGTGATTCCGTGATAATCACCGATGGAGCGAATTACCGCCACGTTCCGTTTCACAGGTTTAGGAAGCGAAGAGGAATGTTCAATCACGGCCCGCCGTCCCCAGTAATCCTCCTGTTTATGGGCGCCTCCCCCGCATAAAAGCTGATCTTTCCTTTCTTCCTCGGCTCCGGGCTCATGAATGCATTCATAACTTAAATTACGGCGCCGCTCGCGCGCACGGCCCTCGCCCTTCGAAGCTTTGCTGCGGCGATCACGATCCATCACCTAATCTCCCTACCGTGAAATGTTTTCACGCCACCGGCGATTCTTTTTTACCGTCCAGGATTATGAGGAAGTGTTCCAGGGGATTAAGTGCATTGCTTTTTTTTTAAGCGGATGTAGTAACCTAATAAATTTGCTACCCCGTTATCGTGGACGATGGCATCCCGGATATCCAGGCATTTTTGGCGTCCCCCCGTGAAGCTCTTGGGCATATTCACTCAGGTCTGTCGGAGGAATGCACGGAAAGAGCTTCTCACTCTCAGTTTAATCCTATGGTCAGAGAATTCTCTAGTGAAACAACGGTGCGCACATTTAAAGGGAACCGTGAGAAGTACTTTAATATAATTATTAAACAGTTTTGTTTCAACTTTCGGGTTGATAACTGTGATTTTCATATTTCCAAAAAAATAATGTACTCAAAACTAGCATGCCATAATTAAAAACTGAATTAACAACAGAAAACTTTTCACGATCAAGTTCTCGCTTCTAGTCCTGATGGCCAACAAGTTAATATTCTAGCATGAGAGTCGTGGAATTCAAGAACATACAGAAGATAAAAATCATTACAAATTCCTCCAATGAATAGGTACTTCATCTCCTAGGGCTGGAAGTCAACCTAGCATTTTGTATGTTGTCCATATTTTGTAAAGCATTCATCATCTGGGCTCAGGAGCTGTCGATATTGGGAGCAATCTCTCCCGTGGATCCTATTCCACTGAAATTGTGTCGGGATTCGAGCGAGCAGATTAATAAATATAAAACTGAGTAATAACAGCCCATCTGACAAAATCACAGCACCGATGAATTAAAATTCGGCTTCTTTAGTTGGAGTGGATGATTCTCTTGCCAGGGCCAAAGTACGAGAGCACCAGCGCTCGCGAACCATTTTAACCCTCGAACAGGTAATTGTTCTGCATTCGCGCTTCGTCCTCACAGGGAGCAAAGCGTGCGCACACAGGTAACCAATCATGATGAAGCGCAACAGAGTATTCATCCATGGAGTGGATTTGGCCCTCTGAATGTGAATGCATGCATTTGAAAGAACGGGCATCCACTTCCGCCGCCTTTGAGTGAAAGGATGGCTGGCGGGAGGCGAGAGGTGGAACTTTTTGCAGAACCTCTTAAGCACGACGTCCGCCTTCCTTATTTTAGGAAATATTTAATTAACAAACCTTCAATTATGGTAATATTTACTTCTCCGAACCACTATCTGCCCTTGGATGCTGGGCTGGAAATTAATTGCCTCCTATTTTTGAAAGAGACCTTTCTCACCCATTCGGGAAAATGGGTATTGATTACTTCCCCTTTCCTCATGGGTAATTTCTGTAAGTTACCCGTCCGATGATCTATGCTCTCTTAATGATTACCGCATTCATATTTTCTTCTATTTAACAGCTTCCGCGTCAAGCGGTTATGAAGGAGACATTAATACTCTTTTTCCAAATAAAATAAAGGAAATACTGAACTGACACCAAGAGAAATAAATTTCAAAGACTGGCTTACCTGGAAAAATCCTCACATTACTATTTTTACTTCAATATGTTGTATATTTAATGATGATATACTGGAAAAACAACTATAAACTTCTCCATTAATTAGTCTTCTTCTAAACAGGGTAAGGCGTTATTCGCTGACTTTTTTAAACTTCGGCCAGTGGGAGGCAGTAGGAGAAAAGTGCTCGATGTACTTGAAATTTCTATGGGTTTTCAATCTGGCTCCCTAGTCAAAGAATGCAACCGAAAACTGTCCTCGTAAACAACATTAAGTATTTCATGTGATCGGATACCTTAAAATTACCTGTTAAAGTTGACCAATGTATCGTCAACAGAATGCAGGTAATGGGATTACCCCTACCGCGGAACCAATCACGACCGTTAAATTATTAAGTTCGTGGATTGGCACCACGTTACGTACAAACTCACCTCATGCATGGGAAAGAAATAATCTGATGCAGAACCAATGTTTCTTTCGTGTAACTTCTACGTTTGGGCGCAAAATAATGGCACTGCTATTATTCTGCGGACAGATTATTTCAATAGAGATTTTTTAACATGATGACCAAATCATATATTTTCAATTCCGATTTCTATCGCGAATGTTCATGGACGGTAGCCAAAAATATTAGCTCATGTAGTAATTTGAAACATATCTGCGAAATTTCCTATTTAAATGTGGAAATATTCTTTTAGATTAATCTGAGGGATTTAATATTTTTCATGCCGAAGGCAGGAAAAAATAAATTGTTTTCCTCTTGCTTTTAATTAAATGTTATAAATTTACTACTTTCCTTCATACATTTCGCCCAGAAGTTGGAGGAAACTCAAAAAGGATCCCAGTTACTCCAGTTATGTCCCACTTACCATAATTGTAAAAATTATTTCAAAACACCGGAACACAATATAGTGGAGGATACTAATCTTAATTTGGGTACAATAGCAAAATTTAAGAAAAATACTAATTTTTCTGTCAAGAGACGGCTATCTTTTACAAACGTTACAAGAAGAAAATACATAATAATTATCGAAACTGTTTCTTGGAAAAATACTGGCGAATGGAACAAATTCTGCCAAAACCTCCAGTCGATTTTGCCATTGGCAGTATCATAAATTATTTTAGATATCAAATTTTTTCTTGAAATCCAATCCAAATTCTTGATGAATGTCTCTACGGTTTTTACAGGAAAATAGCTTTCGAACCAAAGTAGCAATTTCCAATTTGTTTAAAGGATAATTTGTACATTTTGTGGAGCAATAATACTGCCATTCGAGCCCAAAATAAATTTTGCAGTCGCGGCATTTATATATATAAATGGTCCGTTGCAAAACAGCACTACACTCAACCAGAAGCGTGTCAATAGCAGCACCTCCATAGCTGAGATATCACTTTCTGCACTAGTTTCTTTCGTGCACGTCAGTTAAAACTCGCGGAAAAGCATAAGAAAAGCTATTACTGAGCGTCTTAAAAGGTAATCAGTGGCACGCACCACATAACTACGGCGAGAGAACCTTTCTTGAGAGACGCCGGGAAAAAAATATTCGAAAATGATAGGTGGGAAAGGAGAGGAGCAAAAAGCCTGAAAATAAAAGGGAGCCAGCTGTTTTCCTGACGACAGTTAAGGTGTCGGAGTGAGAGAAACGTGAAACTCACATTCGAATGATGTCTATGGTGGTCGGTATATTAGCCGTAATTACGTCATATTATTGCACTGATAGCCAAGCAACTCTAGTAACATATTATTTTTAATTTAAACAATTCGAAATTGTACTGAAATTATATCAATCGTAAATATGTGCTATTTATAGTACAAAAATACATATACTCCGATACCTTTCGCTATAATGAAACCAATGTTGTGAAAATATACGGAACAAGCAATAATGAAAAAGTTCACACAGTATCTATGAATTACGAAAAACCTTTGCTTAAAAAACGATAACATTTGTTTTGAAAATGGAAATTTTAACGTTATCTGATAGCCAAATCATAGAAAAGAGCAAGAAAACTTAAGTGGTAAAATTTCTGCCATTGGCCATATTCACCTAGGATTTTACCTTGCTCAAACTTTCCAGGGGACGAAAAGGCCGGGATTTTTTCTTCAACAGAGACTTATGGGTCACTATGAGACCTTATACGTAACGACGCATTCAAAATATGAAAGCTAGTTTCTTCTGATATTATGATATCGAGGACACTATGAAATATACAAATAAAGTATTTACAATACTTGAGTAGGGAAAAGGGAAAGATGTTACACGCTTATTTATATGTAGATCTCATTACTATGGATTTGTTATCACAGTATCATTTTCAAGCATGAGGCAAGCATTGTGATAATAACAGCTGAAACCCTGAATGCAGTTGTACTTTAAACTTTGTATATGAAAGTCTAAAAATATGTAGCAAAAAGTTTAATAATGGAATGAAATTTGTATTGAAACGATAATCCAATAAATATATTTACTCAAGAAATTTAAAACAACGATTTTGTTCAACTTTAGATACTTCTGTTACATTAACACCTGCATAAATTAATGCCTGTGTAGGTAATTTGTCAATGTATGTGAGAAAGCCATCCGAGAGAAATCTATCATTAGCAAAGAAGTAACGATAAGAAATAATAATCATACTTTCTTCTTTCTGTTGTGGTTCAACTCGGATAAAATAAAAAATCATGACTCAGTAAATTTTCAAAGAGTAGTCGAGACAAAGTTTATTTCGTTGTACGTAGCCGTAAAGCCAAAATATTTCTTACAAATCAGCATCTTTAAACAAACTAAATGAAAATGATAAACTAACGTCAAAAGGAAATTAATAGCCTTAAGGAGACAGTATACCGCGGTAACAATTAGAATGATTTTGTCCCAAAGTTAATAAAAAAAATGACAAGGTTTGCGAAATAGTATCTTCATAAATGAAACTCCCATGTGTCGATTTTTGTTCACAGAACATCAGAAAGTAGTAATTGTTTTAATACGATGCCACACTGATTTTCAACGAAAAACCTAATTAACTCATCTGTCATCCAAAATAACCACTCCAGCTGTATCCCACTCTTAAGGATTGAGGTCCTTACCAATATGGCTTCCGTTGATTTTTTATGGGATGGATATACGGTTATTGTCATTCCATTGTACAGAGTTCAGAGGCGACAATGCATATTCGCGTCGCTTTCGGTATTTCCTACGTACATTGAGCTACTTCACGGAAATATCACAAGGATTTAGCCTCGAGGAACCGCGTTTACCGGTTTTTTATTTCACCTTAGTTGGTTCTGTTACGTACGCTTGATGAAATTTAATTATTAATGCTTTTGAAACATTGCTTAAAATCGCTGCAATTTTTTTGCAATATTCATTTTCCCGAAAGCAATTTTTTAGCGAGATATCACCTCTATCGATTTATTTTCTCCGCATCTTAAACAGCGAGTGGGTTTCTGCGTCAAAGGGAGGAGGGGTTTTCGGAAGCGCCACCCTATTTAGCCGCCCCGCCGGCCGCCGCCCGTCACCACAGCGCCACAACTTCAAAGTGTTTGATTCCCAGGCGTGGATAGAGCAACAGGAGGTATTCTCGTGCGGAGTAGAAGGCGTGAAGGAGACAGCGCCTCTGGTGGAGGGTAGAGTGACGACTATTGGACCGGGGGAATGAATGAATGGGTGACGATGCTATGCGCATTCCATTGAATTTCCTACGTGGTGCGTACAGTAACTCCTTGCCTAATCATCGGATTATGCTTGTAGTCTAGTGCGGACGAGGAAATCGAGAATAAAATTAGAATCACCGCTTTGGAAGAAAAAGGTGCTAGTATAACCAAGCAAGGGACTTGTTCTATTAAAAAATATTATTGGCATTAATCGAGCTACATTTTTCAACCTTATTCTACAAAATCTCGAATACAATATAATTTTTTATTGAATTTAAATTTCAGAAACTCCTTAGTGTTGATGTGTAATTTTCACAAACATGCTTCATGATCATTTCAAATAATCCTGTTTACCAGTAATTGACTTTTCCGGAAGGAGGAAATGGGTGTTAACTATTGATTTTTAATTGAAATAACAGTGTCAACTTTAGCTGCTCCTGCAATGTTACAGTCATGCTGCTAAAGGTTGTCGCGGGCAGATACATTTTAATCGATCATGACGTAAGTTGCCAGTGGCCAAAGATTAATGAAATCTAATTCAGTGAGGAAAAGACGCAACGCCAATCAATTAAAAGACACTATTCAAATTCGTTGTAACTTGAAAACGTTACGCATATAAAATATTAGAGAGATGTCTACATTTCCACCCGTGAAACGCGGTCGAAAATATACGTTGTAGGTACACGTTCCACCGAAGCTAGAAGGAAGAAAAAGGTTACGAGTTGGATTAGAAGTTTTATATAGGGATAAAAGTTGGAAATTACCTCCCGTCCGACCCAGGGTTATTTTCCTTTTACGTGATTTTTTAAGTCATGTGCGATGAACGGAAGCATTTTAATTAAACTCAAACAAATGGAAAGCGCTTTTATCACTGGGAGCCTAATGAGAATGCAGCAAACTTTTTGAATAGACTTGTTAACAAGACATGTTTTCGTTCATTCGCCTGTTTCCCCTAAAGAACAAATAGTGTTTATAAAATTGACACAAGCAGGATTGTTACTGTTATATTTTTTAAAAATTCCCATATGTTTTCAGATTTGACGGAATCAGTATGGGGCCAAAATATCATGGAGGGAAGCTCATAAGAGAGAAAATTTTAAATGTCCATGCCCTTTTTATAGTAGTGAGTGAGTATATGCTACACATAAAGCAGCATAAGTACACATAAAGTGTAATCATGTAGAAAAATACATCGCAATGCAAGCGGCCACATATTGCTTTCTTTTTATGACTCTATTCAATCATGATATATATTGGAATTTTATCACACATTTTTCCGAGGCTTGACTCGGTGAAATGAATGGAATTTGAATAAATTACGAGGAATTCCTGCTATTTCCAGGATCTATTTCTTCGATTAACAAAACGAACATATTTTCCTTAATTTCTATATCTGTAACAAATTATTTAAATCTATGGATATTCAAAACAATTTCTATGGTGCAATGCTTTGCATGTTAATATTTTCAATAATTAAAGCAATTTCGGGTGCGAGTCAACGCATGAAATCGCGAGGGTTCCTTCGAAGTTGAATTGAATTATATTTTTTATAAATTGAAACATTGTCCAATCCTGGAGAGCAATTCGCCATAACTACCCCCAGAAAAGGTCGAACAAAGCTGTGCGAGTAACCCGAACCCTCGTTACGTTATCACGATTCTGCGATTATTTCATTCCTCGTGAGCTCCTCTCTACCGCCTCCTGTTTTCATTCTGGTCATCCATGTCTCCCCGTTTTGCATATACCAGAAGCAAGGGAAACGGGTGCCTGAATAAAAAAACCTTGTTCATACATAATTTAGATGACTAGAGATTTCACAAAGTGATAACGTATGCAGCTTTCTAAATAATGTGTCCGATCTATGGAATGAGAACAAGCGTAATTCAAGAAGCTATAACTTCGATTTGTCCTACTTGCTGGAAAAGTTATTATGCTAGGAGAGTTTCCTCGAGGTAGCGCTTAAATTATTGGCGAAACACTCGAGGGCCGAGAGCCCTAATGAGATGTCCTATATTTTCTTCGAAATTTATTGGGTTTTGGTAAAATATATGGTAAAGCAATGATCGGGGTATAGATTACGGCCCGAAAAACCACTTAGAAAGGCAACTGCAAGTTTCACATATTTATAAAGGTTTCAATTTTTATCAAACGTATTTATCTTTATACAAAGCCATGCTTTTAAAAGCATATTGTTAAAATTCACATAACTTTTCAATTGCGGGCCTTCCAGGTAAAAAATAAACATTTGAATAATTAAGGCCAGTGAAGTATTCAGAACTCCTTTTTTGTGAGCATTACTAAGAATTATAATTATCTTAATTTTTTCGTTATCAATGTGACCCATCGATTGACCCGAGATGGCGGAAGACCTCGTACCACTGACCTCAATAATCAGACTTATTTATGTTCCATTTAATTCAATTAAGAGTAAACTCAATCAAAGGTTAGAATAAAAGAATTTAATATCCAGAGGTAGCCTTCAATACAGTTTTTGCCTGAGAAGATATATGCATTTCCTTTCCAAATAATAAAGACCCTATAATAATCGGTTCGTGAAAAGGTAAGAGAGAAAAGACAAGCGCCAAATCACCAGTGGCAAGAAAAATTATCTAGCATTTTTTACGGCATCCGTGACCGCATGACTCGATGCCCTAACCCATAATTAACCTTATCAATTAAAGGCACAAAAGAATTACGACGATTCCAAAAAAAGGCTTGGGAGAGACAGCTCGGATGCAGCACGAAACGGAGGGCCTATTATTCGCCCCATGCTCCTCCCTCCGCCGCCGGTCTCTCCTTCCCACAAAGATTGTCTCACAAACACTAGCACTTTTAACCCAATTCCTAAGTGGCAACCTCCTGGTTCTTTAAACCGTGTTAAAGGTCTCTCGGAGCCCCTGACCTCCCTGCAGCCCCACCTCCAACCTCTGTAAATGCCCATGCAATAACTGCAGAGCTCATTATTACTACGCTTCATTAGAGATATGGTACCCAACCGATTTGATGTCCCGAACAAGGTCCGTCTTTTCGGCTGCTTTCCACAGACATCCCAGAGGAGAAGACATTATTATCGAGTCGGAGGGACATCACCTTACGGAACGTGACACATTTTCGGCGACGGAGACATCAAGTATGTAGAGACTCGACGTTTCCCACCGCGCGGACATAAAAGAAATAACAGCGGATACGAAACGTTCTATAAATGTTCGATGATTAGGCCATTTTTGCAAGGAGGGAAAAAATACGGAAGGGGACAATGAACATCGTTCCATTCATCCGGCCGTCGGTTTTTTTCGCAGTCGCCATTTCCATTCCGCCTTCCCGATTCAAAAGTGCTCGTGCCGTTAGGTATTGCAAAAGTACACGCCGTTGCGACAGAATAGCTCAGGTGGAACTCGGGGAAAAGGAGATGATGCGGTGAAGCTGTGACGGTCGAGGGCGATCGAACTTCCCAGAGGATTCTTAAACCATTTTCAGAGGAAAAAAATCTTTCGCGGTCATTCTGCCTTACCGAAAACCGTCTAGAGTTCACCTTGAATAAAAATACAACCACCTACCTGCAACATAAGTAACTCGATTTAAATAAGGTCGGCAAGTGTAAGGCCATTCTTTCTAGCATTATTACTTTCCGTTTAAACGCAATAGTGTAACCTTATCTAAACCAATCGAAAGCTAAGGAAACTTTTTAATGCGAACGCTCATAGAGTTACCACTTACTGAACCATTTATTCCCTAAGGCTGATAATGATGGACAAATGCACACACCTCTTGTCAGATTCAAAATATACCCATAAAACACTTAAAATTTTCCTATTCAACAATGAAAACTTGTCGTTACAATTGAATTTTACATATTCATGTAGTCGGCCATTAAACACAATACAGAACTGGCACTCTGAGAACCGCACTCACGGGGTACTAACGAAAACTTTGCACCGTCGAATCTACCCCCTGAAAAACGGCATTCTTCCGAATTGTTCTGGCAATTTACGGGAGGGGGGGCTCTTGAGACAGAGGGCCATCCAAATGTAATTTCTGCTATCACCACTCGTCCGGAAAGAGGTTCTAGTTACACATTGCCTTCCCGAATCGATGCTTACACATTTTTTTCACTTTTGACTGTTGCGTCTTCTACCGAGTCACTTCAACCCTGTCTCTGATGCCAACAATCATTTCATACGCTTTCCACAAACTGCGAACACTCGATGAGCAATAAAATAAAGCCATTACGTAGCCAATAAGTTTTAAAGCTGCGTAATCACCACATACTAATGCATTGTGCGGTCAGATTTTCGATTATTTGTTTTCCGCTTATATTTTCTAACACCTTTTACTCATATGCTAAGCATATGTAATTAATTCAAAATACTTGGATATTATCAAGCAGTGACGTGGCATCCCACTAAGAAATAGACACTTATGATTTACTTCATATTCTTGTCAGGAAAAAGCCATTCCATTTAAGTATTAATTTCACTAGAACTGTATTCAATCGACCATGAATATGTTCTACAGCGTGGGAGACTTTTACAATTACGGGTGCATTGTAAATTACACGAAAAAATTTCCATTACATGAAAAATACAGCTTCACAGGTCGGTTAATGTCTATTTTGATAAGGAGAAAGCCCATATAGAGAACAAGATACGACATGTCCAGCGAATAAAACAAGAACAAGAATCCGGATTCAACATTAGAGTGGTATTAAAAAAATCTTAGGCATTAGAGTTAAGCATCTAATGTGGCGGATAAAAGATTTCGCTGGAAGCACTCCCCATTCAGCAGTGAATGAATTGAGGGGCCAGTATAGCCCTTCGGTGGAATAGATGAACACTTAGGGCGTCAGCATTTAGTTTAGGCATAAAATGCTTTGTCTGGGAGCAGATGCCTCTCCTCCTCTCTCTCCGCCTACTCCTTCCCGAAGAAGGCTTTCTTGAGCGAGACACACAACCCTGATTGGAATATCAATCGGAAATCTTGCCACATTTCTTTGACCCAATTGGAGTTCGATCTCTCGGCGATTATACTGCTATCCATGAATGCAACAGACATCCATACAGCGTTAGCTCATGTTTGTTTGTTAATTAACTCATTTTGGTAATCAGGTATAATATTTTTAGAATATTTTCTGGTAAAATAAGTATGGAGGGCATTCTTCAAATTCTTAATTATTTTCCAAAGGCGGCAAGGTGACTCACCACTATGAGAGCGTATAATAAGTTTTAGGGTGATAGACGTCCAGATATCAACAAAAAGGTTAGATTGAATTCAAGAGATCACGTCAGGGAGGCGCTTGGAACGAATTAAACGGAAGAATTGAATGATTTGCTGGTCTTTCACATCACCCATACACATATCCCCTGTTAGAGAAAAATAATTTTTGTGACAATCCAGTCCTTAATCGTGGGTCCTCTCTAAAATTATTATTATTACAGTTCACCATTCGTCAAATATGGAGCTAAACTATTGGCTGAGCCTTTCGTAAACCCCAGGAACGTTATATGCAACACTGCCTGTTCTAAAAAAACTACCTTCCACTCCCAGACTCCTAGCCATTCTTAATTACCCATATATCCTTATGGTGCAAAATTTCCTCTTCAGTCGTACGACTCTCTTCACGAATGTCACTTCCAACTACGGTAGAGACCTTTGCCTTTATGGAATACCTTTAGTGAAAAACGGAATAGAATTTAATCCGCTTAATACGTATAGAAATACAGTTTACTGCACGACCCAGATTGCGCTTCGTGGGAAACCACCGCGTCCGGCCCTGGCGTTGACCTCATAATGTCGCAGTGAGACGAACCCTGGGCATGCGATGAAGGTTTAATAAGCGCAATTAAAAAAAATGTAGCCCTATTGTGTGTTAATACGAAAGCGAGACCTGGAGGAAAACGACGAGGAGGAGGAATGGGTGGGCGTGTTGAAGTAACAGCGGTTACTGTGGGAGGCTTGCAACTGCTGCGGTCATTCGCTGCATGGAGAATATAAGGCCTAGGAGAGCCAAGAAGAAATAAGAAGAGATGGGGCCATGAGTGCAGATTAATCTGAACAGGAGTATTCTTACGGAAAGCGGAATATTTTCTGGGACGGATGGGCGTGGTTTCGCGGGGGAGAAAATGTGATGGTTAATTGCAGCCCATAGTAGAGCAGGGGAATCTAAGACCTTAGGCAATTAGCATGACTCCGAGGAAACGGAAAGAGCTAACTAATAATTTCCCGAAAAGTCCTAAGCTATCTCAAATGCTCTCAGAATATTTCCTCGATCGACTAGCCACAGGACGTGATCCACAGTTCGACGTCCCGTTCGAGATAAAGCTTATTATAATTTATGTTTATTCTCCAATGGAAAAGTGGGTACTGAATGTCAAGTAATCATATTCGGCCACTTCCGGAAGTCGGGTCCGGGACTTCAGAGAGGGGATCGTGCTGGACACCGCTCCGATACGTACTATCCTCAAGTCGGACGGACGGGTTATGAGGATCGGGTCAGAGGGGAGATCGGACGTGGGATGAGGTGCGTTCCGAGTGTGGGGAGTAGATGACGGTGAGATGCATGGCGATAGGCGGAAGAGGAGGCTCAGAAGGTGGGAGAATGTGGAGAAGGGCGGAGGGAGGATAATTGCAGAGTAGAGGTGGAAACCTGAATTTATCGAAAAAGACATCCGCGCGAGTGCTAAGTCAAGAAAATGCCACGGAGAGCTGGTGAAACTGTTACGGAACGGCCGTGGACGCGGATGCTTTGGCTCGAAGTCATTTGTATCTCAAATTTTGATGTCATCTGGTCCCCCATTCATTATACCGGTGTATTCTCGATGCGATGCAAATAAAGATTTCCTTATCTACGTGGGAACTTAGAGAGCAAGGCAATTACCTAGAGATGAATCTATGCAAACGATGTCCCCATATGCACGCGTCGTATTTCCCACAAACAAAGTCAATGTGAGCCTTCAAAAGCCAGATTCTTTGGCGCGACTAATATGATTTAGTAAAACTGTTAACCCTTAATTTAAGGTGCCATTAAAATTTTCTCCGGTAGTTTCTACTTTTTGAAGATTCATGGACGTAACAATTTAGAAAAATATTATCACTGGTTTTCTTTGTTACTAAGGAATGCCAATGACCACTTAAAAAGACTTAGTTAAATCATTTGTGTGATTTTTCAAATAAACTAAGGGGACAATATTGATTTTGACTCTAAATTCTATTTATAACTACACAGTGAACGAATTTATCTCTTAACCGCTAATACACGTATATAATCTTTTTGGTATATCCGACTGTACGATCTTCGTTTTGGAAGATTGTCTTTTAATTTTTTGACTAATGGTAAGAATTTAAAGACAGACATTTATTTTTCCCGCAGCATGTGGAATTGCAAAAAAATACGAAGTTGATTCATCGAGGTACCTGATGGCTTATAATTGCCTTGAACATTTAATGGAGTAGAATGAGGCATCGTAAAATTAATAACACACATGTACGTCTACATGAAATGGATTAACTGAAAGGTTTCCATCTCCTTAACTATTCTTAAGGCAGGAAAATCCTTTGGTAATTCTTACTTTGTTTTAGTATTCTTAAGGCATTGATATTCGTAATTTAGTGTTTAATGAAGGAATGTTCCATTTCTCCAACAAACAAATTGTATCTTTCACATTTCCCACTAAGCTCAATTAAAGCTCTTATCTCATTCCACTTCAATATTATTACGATTTTTCCATCAAAGAAGACAATTTAAAGTGCACATTATAGGAAACGCCCTTGAAAGCAGGCATTACGCATTAAATCCTGATTAGCCTCATTCACAACCAAGGACAAGCAGGGATACCTGTTTCTGTTTTATGTTCAGCGACAGCAATTCAAGACAGTAATTGATAATTGACGTATAGAAATCAAAATTTCAAACATAGTGTATGATAATATTGGATTTACGGTTAATATAAACATTCTTTTGGTATCCATGGAAAACACTTCATAGGCATAAACAACTGTGTTTTGAAGAGAAGATTAACGCCCTCCTCTGCATCCATACACCTTCTAATGAAGAATACTTCACCTCCTGGGCCACCGGAAAAGAGACTGTTCTCACATTTGCAATTAGAGTTACCTCCTGCAATTGCCTACTCAGTTCGCAGAGAAACTATTCTGTTCCCCTTCCCATCCTTCCATAATTCTTTTCGTAACATTTCTCTCGGACTTGATTCTCGATCCCTGCGGAACTGAGTCAACAACATTCACTAATCCCCCCCCCCGGTTACAACCACGGCGTTCATGAGAGAATGTCCGTGTACAGGATTTGGGAGAGGTGCCCCACTTTGGCTAGGTATCGGCTAAGTTGTAGGTTGGCTGGAACAAATTGCATTAGAGGCATTTGTGAACCACATGGTTTCATCAACCCTCATAGGCGTCCGAACAAATAGCAAAACAGCATATGCCCGCCTTTGGTTGATAGTACGGTCAATAATTTGCACTTGATTAGCTCGCAATTACTCTACGGAGGTCAGGAGGGTTAACTGCCGACAGTTTGCGAATAAACCACCTCAAGAAACTTCTTGTGCCATTAAAGCGTATACAAACAGATTCAAGTGTATCTAAATCCATAATTACCTCTGTTTTACCTTTTATGAGTCCGAATAAGAAGCCACCGCATGTTTAAAATCCACGATCGAGGGGGAGGAGAAAAGAAGGCAAGGGTGGAGCAAGGAGCTCGTTTCAACTTCGGCCATCACCGGGTCCATGGAGTCAAACCAAGCGAAATAATTGCCGATGTAAATCCTCCACGCGTCTTCCCGACGACTCACTCCGAACCCCGTCCACTTTTGGGCACATCCTTCCCCTCTCCCCTGGCATGAAAACACCCCATCCCTCTCCCGCCCCCGCACCCCTTTTTCCCCCCCGGGCCATCCCTGGATCCGGTTCTCTCGGGCATCGGGATCCCATTCCTCAACGTCCCAAGCGAACCCAAATACACTTGCGCGCGCGCGTACGACCCGCGGAAAAAATAAACCACACCCGCCTCCTTCCGCTCGGCCCACTATCGCGAGGGCCTAGTAATAGTCCCACAATCCGACATCTCACCCATCCTCCTCTCTTCCCACACCCACGCGAAGCACAAGCATACGCACACACGCACACACACACACACAAACACGCGCGTCACCAGGAGGATGAGTGCAGCGAGCATCTATTATCTTTGCTTCACACAGCGCGGCGAGCCTGCTTCACCGTCGAGAAGCTATCCTTCTCCTGCGCCTTGTACCCATCCCACAACCACCCCATCTCCCATTCGACGTATTTTCCTGCGATCCGGTGGGTGTATGTATGACTGTGTGTGTGAGAGCATGTTCCCTGAGGCAAGTGGTGTGGCGGCGGTAACGCCTACCGATCCCGGGCTCCTTGCGTGGACTCCTTCCAAGAAGAAGAGTGTCGACGGCCAAACCCAAAGGGTGAGTGGGCGTGGGTAAGTAGGGAGGAGGCAGCCGGAGGAGGAGGTGGATATGGAAGGGTCCGGAAGAGGCTGAGGCTCGAGCACGTCCACGACGGAGGAGGAGCTCTTTTAGCGGTCCCCGCAATCGACGTCTGCGTGTGTGAGGATTCCGGTGCGATGGCACCCGAGCAATGGAAATGGGAAACTTGAATAGGAACGATGCGACCAATCGTTGAGAGCTTGAGTGGGCGCCCACCGAACATCCGCGAAAGGGGCCTCCTGAACTGATGATATTTATCATGAGTGACGATCATCTCAACTGCCAACTGCATAACCCCACTTCGGTAACTACGCGATTTTAATCTCGCTGGATCATCAGACAAAAACAACGGAGCCTCGGGGGTGTGTGACCCCAATACCTCAATCCAGTTTGACAGCTTCTAGGAAAACAATTTACTTTCGACTTACTCCGGCATGATTCTCTCACTAGAGGCGATCGAAAAGTTTTGGACACCTGCTTCCTTATAATCTCAATTGTTCATTCTTGGGCTTAGTACCGCACCTAAAAAGGAACTTTAAATGACATTCATTTCGTATTTTCCGCTCCTATTTGAAAATTTTAACGGTCGTTATTTAACTGTCACATAACTATATTAAAAATATTGTATTATTTCGTTTGCATTAATGTATCGTGACAAAGGTTCACTTTATTTTCAGACATAGTGACCTCTGCATTCTCAACAGGATGTGGCCTCGTACGTTGCGTTCCCCAGACTGCAAATCTGAGGAATTCCAATCAGCCTCTTCAGGCCGAAGACGATCAGTTGAATGCATGCGAAACCGTTGTCTGAGTAATGCAACACACGGGTTTTTTTCTTTAAGAGAATATAGAGATCCGAAGGTCAACGCAGTGAGAAGCTATGAACTAATTATATTTTCCATCATAAATGTAAACACACCATTCCTCAAATTAATAAGAGTAAATCTTTTGAATTTTATTAGATTCCTTTCAGATTCTGAGGATGACGTATTGGCCAGAATATTTGTAAACGCTCAAGGATAATTAGAAATATTCAAACTAATCAGCTCATCCGTCTAAATTTGGAAAATTTGGTGACGAATTATTCTTCAATTTTTATTAACACAATATCGACGATTTTCATGTACTAGAAATACGTTTTAAATTGGACTCGATATATAAAATACCAAACTCACAAGTACTCCTTGAAAAATCAACATGTTAAGAGAATCATATTTTTAAAATCGCCATCATACACATACTTATTCTTTTGTCTTACCTTAGACCACCTTACTTTCCTTCCTTGAAATATTACGTGAAATCTTTGTTAAATCTCATTAAATATTATATATAAATTGAAAAAAGTAATCAATATACTATGATGCAAAGGTGACTTACATAATGATCCTCTTTTCTAGGCAACGCGGTAGGCAGGGAATATATTCATGGCTGTCCATTAGGTTAGATGTTAAAAAAACCAATGAGCCGGCTTTGAAAAAGAATTCAACTAACAAAAGGCACAGGAAAAAATGATAGGGATTAGGCTAATGGGAGGTTCCATAGTAGAGGACTCAATTCAGTCCACAATAAGTATCATGGACAAAGTTTCTTCAAGCTAGCACGATAAATTGCACCGGTTGTTCCTCCCTGGCGGACAGATGTCCATATGTAACAGGAAAAAGTTTTTTCGAGCGTATTTTGGTAAAACATGTTACGCGCATAAAGCAGCGCACGAGAAGGTCACGACTCGGAGAAGAAAAACTAGCTGAGCACGACTCATAAACTTTTCGGAATACAAAGGCTTCATAAAAAACATCCCATGACCCGTAGGTGTGCAGTGTGCTTGGAGTACAGAGAAGCGACCCTGTCATGCTTCAAACGAGGAATAAACAACACCGTAGACGACACAAAACATTCGTGAAAGTGGGTTCGATCCTCCTCGCGGCCATTGTCTCGGGTGCCATAAATTGAAACCTCTTACCGAATAAGAGGCCCGCAACCGCCGCCACTTCTCCTGCGCTAAGCCACCACCCATCGATACGAGAACCACGGAATTCAAATTCCTTCCATAATCTTTCAGTACTCCCTGATTCAAACACTTATCCGACTTCTTCGTGCTCATTTCTTTCCCCATCTTTCAACAAACAAAAGTGTTACCTGAAGCAAAGAGGGGAACTCTTACTGGAAGGGTTTCACCGAGAAGCATGAATAGTAATTAAGACTAACATCCGCCCAATTGAGAGTTTATTTAAATTTTTACCGTTGGTGATGATGAAATTTGAGTTGCTTAGATAAATTTACCATTCATTAATATTTCACGACATAGACCTCTCAAATCCTCATTGTATGTTATGACTGCTGTGATTGATTATTTTTTGGTGGAGGTCTGTTGCATAAATGTTTTTGATCCATTTTTATTCCCTTTTTTCGCATAACAAATAACTGATTTTTTAGGTGAATTAACCCCATTTTGAATTAAGTCTTCCTCCAACATGTATACAAATTTTCACCTTATTTAATACATTTTTTTAACGAATATTTTTCCGTTTTCCCTTCCTCTCCCATCCTCCCTTATCATTCACCCTTCCCGTCTGGTTCTTACACACTCTGCCACACACCTTTTTGGTGGATTACGGGGATTGCAGGTAGATCTCTAATAAGTATTGAACATCGCCGCGGATTTTCTCCAACCTACGTAAACTCTCACTTGCTTTCAATTTATTTCTTTTCTTGTTCTCCATAACGTGTACTTACTTCAAACCATCCAAAAATCCTCTTCTCTTCCTTCCTTTTCTCCACTTATCTATCATTCCCCTCGTATAACTGCACTTAACATCCCAGCGTCTGTCAATATATTCACCATTAACTCTTTCCGCCTCCGAACTTCATCTAGTAACTTCCTCTATTCCCCCACCACAGTCAACCTTTTTCTTTTGCTTTCTTAGATATCCAACTTTTTTCACTCTCTTCCAAATCGGCATCTCAAAAGCATGTATATAGCGTTATTTTTACACAAAGTAAGATGCAAACGCATTTGCTGAGATATCTCGTTCACCCAGTTAGAATTAAGACATCATTATTCAGGAGACGACACATACTGTTATTAAATTTCCTACGCGAATGCATCACTGAGTTAATAAAAGGAAACGTTAAAGGTTTTCAGATCAACGACACATAAGGTGATAGGCACACGCAAGTAAATTATTCTTCTTACAATGCCTATTTAAAAATTCCAGAAGTTAGGTTAGAGAAAAATTATATAAAACCATAATTGTAGACATTATTGCGTAAAAAATGTCAATAATTAGCTTGATGATTGGTTTGATCGATGTGGTTAGAGTGCACACCACTATAATGTCTAATGCGAGTGATATCCAAGCCTCAGGGTAATTCAGGAGGCAAACTCATTTCTCTCTACCTGCTTCGCTTCCCCAGGTTGATCATATTCGACAGGTAAAATCACAGAACTTGGATGAGGTTGAGGGTAGCCAGATTATGTAGTCATCCGGATCTAAGCCCGAGCCCCCCGCCAGGACTCGGACGCACTGCCCACCAAACTACCTCGCCCACTGCTCTTGGAGGGAAATGGAAAAGCTCAGGTTGACGACGCAGCCCTACGACGCGAGACGACGACCTTCGAGTTCAACGGACACTTATCCGGTGGGAGCGAATTCGAAAGAAAATTGGAAAAGGAAAGGAAGAGGAAAATAATGGCAACCGAAAAACGTGTACACCTAATGGAATAAAATCACACAATGGACCTTACTCCATTTCTGATTGATATCTCGTTGCGATCCAACGACAAGAAGTACGTGTAACAAAGGGTGAGATTAGATTGAAAGAAGTGAGCAAACATTCACGAGTATACTATTTCTCCAAACGATGGTTTCATGAACTACCCGTTCATTGGCAGGACTCATTCATCATCACGGAGGCCATTCCTCCGTCTACAGTCACCTAACTTTTTTGCAAGCAAACCCTCTTCTCCAAGGGATCGCATATTTCAGTCCTACTCATTGTAAGAAATTTCTATGCCAATAAAAATGTATGCACTTACATTTTACAGTGGGCGTCGCTAAGCCTAGTAACAAGCTCAAGACGAGCCATTGAGAGGAGGATTGGCAAATTACCAAATTCAATGGAGATGTATGGGGTTTTTTAAATGGACTATTCTGATTCACGTTTTCATGCCTGGATTATTCTGGTGGCTTCTCGCAGGTAATTGATGGAAAAATACTGAGTTCGCAGGTCTTTCAAATCTTTAAAAGCGTGTGATTTGCGATTGCACTACAATTGAAGTGTAAAACCTTGTTTAATTCCTTGTTTCATACAGTTATTTAAGGTCAAATGAAAACAATTCGTATCAAAAACAACATTTTGCAGTAAAACTATGTTACAATGATGTTTTTTATATTATGTACACGTTTTGAGACAGTATATTTCATGGTATATGAATAACCATGAGTTTCCCAACAAACTGTGCCTTTGATTTCAAAAGCAGATATCATTACTCAATTCTCTTACGGTACACATAAAGAAATCATAGTCACTAACTTTCGTGGTGAAAATTTAATATATTTTCAAATGAAAATTAATATACTAATGCATTCTTATTTTGCCATTACTCAGTAGATACTTTAAGGTCATTTGGCTTTTAACTGAGAGGTAACTATACTTAAAATATGGCATCACAGGAAACCTCTGATACGGTAGGAAAATGCCGCAATTTGAAACCGAACCTGTCTTAAACCTTCGGCAGAATGTTGACTTCATGTTTCCGAATCCTGACGCCACCCTCCATGAAATTCTAGCATCATTAATTTCACCAACTCAAGACAGCTCTCAATTCCTTGCGCTTTAAAATTACATTCACGAACTTGAAGGGTTGGGTTGGCATCTTTGCGACACCAAAGCCTTACTCTCGCATACACTGAAGCACGAAACTGCGTATAGTCGACGAAATACATCGTAGTCATGGCACATTATTTATTTATAACAAAGAGAAAAATGAAAGAATGGATTTATCATGTTGATCGACAGTTGCATATTTTGAACCATAAACACAGTAATCAACCCGAAGGTCGGTTTAGTAGGTGATGGTAGAGCTCACCCATGTACCAAGCCCGACGGCGTGTGAATATTCACACATCAGGGTAGGGGGGCCAGTTCCTTTCCCTGTGCCGGTTATGGTTTCCCAGAAAGATCTGGTACCCGAAAAATCAACTAGCTTGGGTAGAGCTGCAGGTGCCCGAAGTGCTTTGCCCGGGAATCGAACCCGGGACCCTCCGGTCAGTAGTCCAACGCTCTACCCACTAGACCACCGCAACCCATATTTTGAGCATCTGAAGCAAATTAATATCCACCACCACAGTTTACTTCATAACTAAGGATAGAGTGATTAGATTAACAACAGCATGAACCGACTACAACTATCAACCCTAAGCTGGTTTGATAGGCCACCGAAAAATTTCACCTAATACTAAGCCCAACGGAGAGTTAAATTCACATATTAGGGTAGGGAAGCCAGTTCCCTTCCATGTGCCCCCCATGGTATCCCAGGAAAATTTGGCACACGAAAAATCACACAACTTGGATGAAGCTAAATGTTCCCACAGGCGTCCTCTGTAATCGAACCCGAGCCCTCCAATGTCAATAGTCTAACGCTCTACCCATTGGACTACCACGTACGAAAATTAAAATATCATACGAAAAATGAAGAATCAGGCGTGATATTGTGGAATCGAGACATAATGAAAACTTTGTTGCAATTTTCCACTGTTAAAACTTTATTGCCGACCATGGTTTCGATACACTGTATCATCTTCACCTGAAGATGATACAGTGTATCGAAACCATGGTCGGCAATAAAGTTTTAACAGTGGAAAATTGCAACAAAGTTTTCATTATTATTTAAAATATCATATTACTTGTATTATTATTTCCATCACTATGCTTTATCCATTTGAAAATTGATTTAATAAAACCTTAAGTTAATCGATATGATGAAGATTTACAAAGAATATAATGTATCAAATGATGAAGTCAGATTCGCTCATGCAAATTTTTAAAAAACTGTGCCGTTAATGTGGGTAAACCTTGATCTTGAAAAAGGATCCGTGATCCGCGTCCCCTATTGCAAATCTGACGACAATGCAAACATAATCTACAGGCATTTTCTTTAGGGAACATTTCGGGAGATGATGTCACGGACTTCTTTCAATTTTTTTTCCCTGCCAGTCACGCGTCTGTGAAAACCGCGGCAGAAGACGCCATGAGGTCGTCAGCGGAGGCGATGGGGAGGAGTGGATGACGTCACACGAAGAAAGCAAGAAAAAAAGCACGCGAGAGCGACGGAGCTTGGGTCACAAATCTTGAACATAAACTGGAGGGAGCCTCGCCTAAGAATAAATAGGGAAAAGTCACTAAAAGCAATCGCAGGTGAAGCGTAGGCAACAATTAAAAAGACCATTAAATGTTTTAATGCTGACGGTCACACACTAGCCTCCCTCGGGGATAAAATTTCTGCACGAAGTTCCTTGAGAGGAGAGGGCAAATTCATATGCTTGAAATTCCAGCAAATAAAGGTGCAATATTGTGATGCAGCGCACACCAAAGGCTGTAAGAATACTGTGATTCCAAATATGGCGATCTCAAGATGGCATTCTCCACCCAATTAAATATAAAGGAATCTGATAATAGCAGTTTTGACCAATTTTTTCATGTTGTTAAAAATAATACAAACATTAATGTTGTAGCGGAATGCTCGACATGTTTCATGTGATAAAACGAACATGTGGCAGGGCGCGCCACGAGTATTGGAGAATCTACTTCGTCCTTATGCCTAAAACGAAAATTTTTGGAAGTTACTTTTATATAAATAATGTATTCTAAAGACATATCGATGACAGACAATAAAACCTGAACACATAATATGTAATTCCATCCCAGAGAATCCTTAGTCAATTTTACTATCTCTTAAAAGTTTGCTTTTCTTACGATATCTGATCCCTTTCTCATTATCTGTGCCTCCGTTCTCAATAAATAGATAAAAAATATTGTTTTTGTTAGAACCATTCAATTTACTTCGTTTTTAGAGGTCAAATATTAAACATTAAAAACATAATAGAATTGAAAAGAATTTCATAGCATAGCAAAAGAGGCGGTCCATAACTGGAGCGCGTATTTGCAAGGTCGTTGGAATGTAGAGCAAGTTACGATCAAGAAAAATTCTCGCTGGATATAAATATTACGAGATAATTACTTACTTCCTCGATAAGTGAGACAATGAAACGGCACTGTAGATTATATTCGGGGTTGAGCCATAATTTCTGCATCGTTTGTTTCTTCACACCGGTGTGAAGGGTGGTATATTTTTTATTTTTCAGTGGAAATCAGTCCCATTTCTACTGTAAAAGCTCTAACGAGACAGGGTAGCGCTTACGAAAAACCAGGGGCAGGGATGCAATTCCAAACCATGCACCATAAAATAGATTAAATTTTCAACGGAACCGAGAAGTGCCCATTCATCTACATAAATACCCTGCGAGCCACCAACAAAGGTGTGTGGCAAGGGGTGTAGCACCATGAGGGAATGGTAAGGGATGAGGGGGTTGGGGTTATCAAATAGGTGAGGAAAGGTGAGGGGAACCTGTAAGAAAAAAAATATGTATATACATATGCACATATATATACATACATATACATATCCTCGCGCAGTCCCTAACCTGTACGTTAATACTTATTGTGATGAACTAACTCCTGGGGAATTTCGGCTACAAGCATTCTGGTCCCTTATCGTTCTTAGAAAAAATGACATTTTAAATATGTAAACATTTTAAACCTACCATTCTAAATCTCCATAAGATAAAGCTAATAATTTTCACCCAAAACATCCTCACACATTGCAACCGTTCAACATATTAATAATGGCAGTTGGTCCGACCAGATTTGAGTATGCAATCGCTAGATTTCCCCGAGAGATGATTCCAGCTACCTCCATCCGTGTGGAAAGGGGAATCACATTTCACATACGGATTTGCAACCTCCTCTCATCCGAGTGTGCAGGTGTGCTGAGGGGGGGGCGGAGGGAGGATGGGAGGTGTGGCTTTGGGAAGCGGTGAGGTTTGACGGGGTGAGGGGGGAGAGGAGCGGGAGACAGGGAGGGCAAGGTGGAATCTCCGGGTAATGAATGGGGCCAAAGTGTCCCACATCCCCCAACAACAGCGGAAACATGACATCATCGTGAAGTCAGGTAAGGGGAACGCACTCTTGCAAAGACGCGACCTACAAATGATCACCCATATACAATGAAAGGGAAAAAGAGCGTAAACATGAGTCCGTTCCGGATAGATTTTGTTAATTAAATGTATAATCGCGTGCTCAGTCAACCGGTGTGAAATTAAGTGGCCGGAGAGATTTTAATGAGGCGGAAAACCCCACATCTCCCCAGCCTCCGAAAGTGTCTAAAAGTTGAGGATGACGAAAATTGGAGATTTCGTAAACTTGTGGAGTCGAACCATCGCCGCCTTAACGAGGAAGTTCCTTAATATTAGCGCATTAAACAGCTAAGCAAACACTTTACCCTTTACACCACGCTCTACATACTAGAATTACCGCGCTATCTATAGCGCTGCATCAACTCAAAAAATTACTAAAATTATTAAATGACTACTGGGAGGCATAAAAGAAGGTGCTCAATCGCATCGTATTTCGTTGGCGTCATCTTTCAATTATACACCCATGATGTATTTCATTGCGATAGTATAATTCTTAAGTTATTGAGATCTACCCTATCAATTGAGTAAATAAATATCATACTCGAAGGAATGTGATTGATACATATTCAACAGTCACGCATTATTGATTTAGAACATTCACTACTTACAACCACTATGGCTAGGTAATATGAGACCATTAAAACGACGAAGGGATGGAACATAAAAAATAAATAGTAATAAATTTTAATTCGTCTACAAGTTAAAGAAAATTTTGAACATTAAAATCGCTCATATTATTCATCTAGGAAACCAAATTTATGTCAATATCCCGTATTGCAACCTTTCACAGACAAAATCCTTAAAATAAATATAATTTAAAATAAATACAATTTCTTAACAGACTGAAATCAGCCGTCTTAAATTTCCAAATTGGTTTATCACTTACACAATTAATTATATTTCAATACAGTATTCAATTATATTGTCAAACAGTTATCGGGTCCGTCATTTGGAGCTCTTTCAACCTCTGGGTTAACAGCTTACAAAATTCTGTTAAATGATGATATTCCTTACGATATTAGCGTCCAGCACACAATTATTTGGACCACTGCAATTACTGGACCACTTCTGGAATTCACCGCAAATGCTCCGCCGCTTCTATTGACAGTGGCAAAGCATCATAATTGACAGCAAAGTCTCTACGGCCAGATGAATTCTTGTCAGTTCGTTCGCCCCTGGGTTCCAAGATTCGTCTACATCATTTTAACTATCGTGTTTCCAGCTTCGGCTTTCTAATTGGCACACACGCAATTATGTGCGAGTTGTCCCATGCGATCCACTCAGCAGACTCGGAAATTTGCTCCCTAGCGTGCGCTTCAATTGCCCTGAATTCAGGAGATTGAGCCAGATGTGCCACGTCTGAATTTTGAATTGCATATCTAAGACGATCGGTACAAAAGAATAGCCGACTGCTCACCCTGTATCCTGAGGCTCTAACCCCCTCCATCCAACTTACCCAGAGACCCATCAAATCCCCTCTCCCTCCAATCACGTTCGATCGTGCAGGACTCAACTAACCGTTTCAAACTCCCCGAGCCCACTATGCGCAATTTTTTCCCAAAGATATACTTGACAACACAACATAATTGAAGTACGAACCACCGACTCTGTTCGGTCACCGGCAAATCCAAAGGTCGTGGGCATGGATCCCACTTTAGGAATTATGTTGTCAAGCAAAGAATTTCTCAGAGAAAATTTTGCGGTGGGTTATGTCTACATCCGTCGGAAAACCTTAAAATTCTGATACTACCAATGATAGGTAAATTACTCTCTTCCATCTTCCACGTAGGGTAAAAGCTAAACAAATGAACCACAATCGCTATGCTACTTCCTTAAATGTTTTAAAACATTGTGAAAAACACGTTAAATAAAGTTTAATCCTCTTCCTATTCTTCCCTAAAACCACATAATACCCACTTTACATTAAATAAGAAATATTCAAACACGAATTATAATGATTCAGAATTACTTTTGCATGGACGAAAAAGGCAGACGTTGTTGAGGTTTCGGCTCCGGTTGCCATCGCAATTAAAACACCTCGCTGCAGTTATGTGCGCCAAAGCTTTCTCATCTTCTAAACCTTCAATACGCTGCCTTCTTCATCTCCTCGAATGTTATATACTCTCAGAGATATAGAATAAGTAGCATTGAATTCACATGTACTGTAAGTAGTGCATTCACAGTAAGAAAGAAACGATTCCTGAGTCAGAGAATGTTGCTGCAATAATTGACTCTTGAGAAGTATTTAGGATGCAAATTGTTTGCCAGTGTTTGACGATTCTTTTGTAAGAAGTCCAACGGGTAAAAGAAGAAATCAAGACGGCATTCCAACCGCGTAGTGACGTGAGAGAGTAACAGCGACTCGAATTAAAATCTCGGAAGAAGAGAGAAGCTAGGCCCTGAAGAGTCGCTGCCGAACAGTCGCAGGAAGGGGTGGAAATAAGAAAATGTAAAAATGATTCCGGGAAATGAAAAGAAGAAATGGATTCAGAGAAAGTATCAAGGTCACGATGTGGTGAGGATACACTTGTTTGGAGAGAGGGAATCTCCTACAAATCAATGCACGGTATAAAACACCAAAAACAGGCTTTATGAGGATTATGTCTATTGTAAAATCGTAATGATCACGATGCTTGAAAAAATTAGCAATTATTAAGAGGAAGTATTGAATTAACTACAAGCTAATTTTGATATCAGATAAATATCTTTACAAGACATTTATTTTGGGGGGTTAGAGTGTTTTGTTAATTTATGACATAATCTCGACCACTATATGCTGAATTTTTCCTTTGCGAAGTCTCGTATTGCAGTCATGGAACGTAATGAAAAATCCAAGGCCATTTTCGAGGTATTTCGGCAAAGTCAAAGGTTTCGTATAAAGAAATGGGGTTTAGCCTTAAATCAGCTTCTCGAGTGGGCATACTTGATAAATAAACTACCAATTTCTTTCAAAGGATTTGAAGTAACTGTACAGTGAGAGGTACTCGCTGAGGCATACATATTGCTGAGCGAATCGTCCATCTTTGGACGCTTATCCTCCCATCACTGTCATACCAAATAAATAAGACCTCCTCTTGCCACCTGTGATTGGCGGACGGAAAATTTCCCAAGGAAATTTCAGTCCAAATGACTCCATGGTAAATGGAAACCACACACGGAGAATAAAGTGGCGGCTCCGACAGTTACATAAACAGCACTTAACACCCCAGTGCCCTAAAAGAGTGCCTTCCTAGAGAGACCTCGGAGGATTTGGCGCATTTGTTCGGAAAGTAGAAGGTGCGATTCTCACGGTTTTTTTTCTTCTTCCCCACGCTAAAAGATCGAAGGAGGAGAAGGGAGGGGAGTACAAGAGGGTTCGAGGTAGGAAATGCGAGGAGGGCAGCCAAGAGAGGAGAAGGGGAATGTGGGCGGAATGAAGAACGGGGGGCTCAGTCATCAGGAGGGGGACGGTCGGAGGATCTTAATGGAAGCGGCGTCCGAGGCAGAGGGAATCAAGCACGATCTCGGATGATTCTCACGGGCGAGTCCGTTTACGCACGCACTCGAGTCATAAATAGAGGACGATACTCGAGTACCGGAAATCAACTATTTTGTAGAATAGGTGGAGCAGCGGATGCCGACGGCAAACGTTTTGTGCTGAACGATGGCAAAAATCAAGATGAGCACCTACACACCCAGAAGCGAGAACGTCTGGCGCCACCCATTCCGCCTACTACCTTCCATTCGTGATATACTCGTATGCTTAAGTACTCCATTACGAGATCAAGTGCATGTACAACAGAACGCTAAAAGTGGAAAAGGTACGTGGAAAAAATTGACCAAGAAATTCTCTCTCGCAACAGTCTCTCCTCTTTTTTTTCTTGTCCCTGCTCTATGAAATCTCATCCTCTCCCGTCCCTCAGCCAACTGCCAAAAACCACTGCAAATATTGATTTGAGGTAAAGTTAGGGCTAAACTCGCAATGAGCAAAGCGACATGTGTAATTCGAACTTCGGGATGGATGTGGGGAAGTACGTAAGTTCCATTCTCCACACCGTCTTAGATTTCCTAGGATGAGCCGAATAATCGCACAATTTTGGTGAAGCTAAGGATGCCCAGGAGTCACCCGGATCACCCGGCCCTGGCCCTCCCGTCAGCGGCCGAACCGTCTAGCTGTCGGGTTACCTCGCCCGCATATGTTTTTGTTAATTTTTGTATGTATATGTAGGAGTCAGGTCCTGTGATTATGAACTGGTAGAGAGATTATTATTCTCCCAGCAACCATAAATGTAACAGAATAAACGAGGACACGGTTGAGAGTATGGAATCTCACCTACGATCGACCTCAAGGGTCACCAATTTGTAGTATCTGAGGTCATTATCGTGTACACATGTTTACAGATTACGTTCGAAAGGGTGGTTGTGAGTCAAAAGTTAAAATAACAATTGGAAGTATTTTTCTGGAGTATTCCAACGGTATATCAATGGAAAGTTTTGAATGTAACAACCCACAGTCAGCCATATTAAAAAATTATAACCACTTTCAATGCCCATTCATTTTACCACTGCCTTCTTATCTCTAGTTACGTAGTACCGTATTACATACGTCGGCGAATATCATCCTTTTACTAGTATATCATGAGGGTTATCGCAAAAGAGGTTTTCTTTTAAGAGGTAACCCCAACGTCGGGTAATTATCAAAATGAAGTTTTAATACTTTTTAATGGTCCAGATGTTGAAACCATTGGATTTTTTAGATCATTTTATTGAAATCATGGAAAAGTATATCGGGAGAGTATAAAAAATTTCAACGAGAGGAGATGAAGAGGCATTGGTGGGAGTGGGATGGAGTGCGAGGAGGAATGCCAGGCATGCAATCCGCTGCAATCAGCCCTACGGGACCGGGAAGGGCCTCAACACGATTACGGTGGCCATGGCCCCCGGAATAGCAAATCGGTCGCGACGTGACTTAATCGCGAGCTTTCGTTTCAGGGATCGATTTTCGTCGTAATAACCCAAGACCAACCAAGCGATAACGCTCTCAAAGGACGTACGTGGCACAGGTGGTTTGAAATTAAATTTATAAGGGGAACACAATTTTCAGATTAATGAGATCAAAAGCCCATTACTGATGGGCAGATGCTAAAAACGAAAAAATGTATGCTGAAGCAGAATATTAATTAAATATTTGAGCCATGAAGATTATAATTAAGATGTCGGCGGTGACATGGCAAAAATTATAATATCCCTTTTATTTAAAATTAAAATATTTAAGGCCATCGTCAATTTGCAATGGAAAAATAAATTTTACTGTAATACCCATCAAGGCGATGGTAGCAAATTATCCATCTTATTCAAAGATTAAAAATTAGTATTCCGCCCGAGAATACGTGGAAATTTTCTTTACATCAAGTCTTAAAAAGAGAATATACGGGGATCTAAATAGCATAATTGTGACCACGGTAGGCACAATTTATCGTAAGTTCTTCAATTTTCAAAAAAAAGCAGAATTTGGCTAAAAATACATTCATTACTTCGGGAGTTGCTATTAATATCCCATTCCATTAACCTAAGTTCAAAACACTTACTGAATTCACCTTCTCAAAAGAAAAAAAATAATTTATTGTTTATTTGTTTAATCGCGAGACAAAATAAAAGTATTAAACCTATCTAAACCTATTGACTAAAAATTAGTCAATGATGCACATGTCCCCATACTATAGTAAAATTTGGGAGTTAATTCCCACGCACAAAGTGAAAACTTTCAACAAACAATCTGGACGAAGATGACAAAGGAGAAAAATTACGACATGATGGACCAAGATGGAAATTCAGACACTTTTTCTGAAACATTTTCCTCAAAAACTGCATATACATGCCAACAATTCAACAATAAAACCACCGTGTTTATATTCGCAGAATATACCTACGCATGTCAGACGTGAAATATCATAGTTAACGGTTATCACAAGTCACGAAAATGTTTCAAAAAACTGTGAGATTTCGTTGCCAAATTTAAACGACATCGATCGTCCTTTTACAATGTCCACAAAAATAAAAGCTTTCTCTCAAACATTCCCCACACGACTCGTATTATTATTTAATTTTTTGGATTCTCGAGATATTTTCAATGAAACCTCGCATTGCGGATAGGTTTAAACACCGTTCCATGAATCATGGCTCCTTTGTATGCAATTTTGTCAAAGAATTGTTGCTGCTATAAAAGAATCGAAATTTGTGAGTCACGAAGTTCCTTCTACAGTGAACATCAATAGGCCCACAAATCTCTTACAAGGCTCTCGAGAACTTTCGTCCTTCACTTCTGCATTCTCTTCCCCATCCTCCCCTAAAAAAACCTCTTGAGAGCTGGCACGACTTCTGACTGACGTGACCACGAGAGAACTCGACCCATAGGGCTCCCGACGTGTGGAGCTTTGAAAAGGTTTACGAAACCTATATAACTTCGCATTGCAAACAAAGTGCAATAAATATTTTCGAGTACGGACTACATAAAAAAGTTGAATAAATCTGTAAAAAGTCATATTATATATTATGTCTTTCAGTTGACTAGAAGTTCGAATTTAGAGACAGAAGTTTCTCAAAATCACATAACGGAAACAATAAATTAATGCCGTAATTGAAAGAATCCTCATCGTCATATATATATATATTGTCTCTAAATTCGAACTTCTAGTCAACTGAAAGATATATATATATATATATATATATATATATATATATATATATATATATAATTCACTAAATAGTCATAGCAAACACAGAAACTAAAACATATTAAAGAGGGACTCACTAATTCCTCTTGAGAAAGGTGGTTGCACCACCGAAAATTCGAGAACTAGTGAGTCCCTCTTTAATATGTTTTAGTTTCTGTGTTTGCTATGACTATTTAGTGAATTTTATTGTGCACGTTCGTGGCTTTTCCAAGAGAGTGAATATATATATATATATATATATATATATATATATATATATATATATATATATATATATATATATATTCAAACTTGAAAATCCCGCCATACGGCGCACAAATGTTCATTCAAACAGAAATAGGTATAAGGAAAGGGGATAGGAAAACACATAATAGGCGAAGACAGGACATGTGGGGAAGGCGGTTTTTGAGCAGATCACGAAAGTAAAAATATTTCCTTATCCGGGATTTGAACCACGGACCTTCCACTTTCCGGGCGGATATATATATATATATATATATATATATATATATATATATATATATATATATATATATAACTTTTGGACGGCACAACAGAACAGAGAATGAAACAGATAACACGTAAAAGGACACACTGTAGATGATTTAAGCTTTCGGCCTACTCCGAGGCCTTCTTCAGGTCAGACTGAGAGGTTTTGAGGGAAGAGTGCCTGGGGAGGGGAGGGGGGGCGGAAGGTTTAGGGACTGTTGGGAAAGAAATTAAAGATGGCGGTTAAGGGTGGGAATTTTAAAGGATCGGAAATATAGGATGTATGCGGATTCGCGAGTTCTCACCTCTATGTTGGTGGCTGAATCGGGTAGGGATTCTAGAACTGTTAAGGAAAAGCATTCGTCAAATGATAGGTTGTGTGAACTTGCGTGTAAAGGGATAGGAAGAGAAGAGAGTGAAGCAGAATTACATGAGTAACGGTGATTGTTCATTCGCATGGATAATGGGGTAATGCATTCGCCAATGTAGAATGAGGTGCACTGTTTGCACGACAAGAGATAGATAATATTTTTTTGAGAGGCAATTAGCGTGGGAACGGGGTGAAGGGACAATGAGGGGATGTGGGGAGAGGGGAGCAGATTTGATTAGGAGACATGTTTTGGAGACACGGGGGCGATTGCAGGTAGGGGAAATATGTGGAAATTTGTCAGGGCGGGGTGTCAAAGGGTTGGTGGATCTCAGAAGGTTTCTGAGGTTGGCTGGTCGTCTGTAAGAGACAGAGGGGCATTGGGGCAGTAAGGATGTGGTCGCGTCATTGTCATGTAATATAGGATAAAGTTCTTTGAGAATGGTTTTCAGTCTGTGGGATCCGGGGAAATAGGTTGTGCAAAGGTTGAGTCCAGCGTCAGATGTGGGGTTGTTATTCTGTGGTGTGTGTGGTCGGGTGGAGCGGTAGATTTTATCCTGTAGGAGCTTTTCTGGGTAACCGCGTTTGTGGAGTGCATGGTGTAGATTGTGGAGGTACTTGTTGAGAGTAGCTGTGGTGTTGTACCTCACAAGCTACACCATCTATATATATATGTTTATAGCTACTATAAAACTAGCCTGAGACTTAGATAAGATTAATGGAGAAGTGCAATGTCTGGGTTTTACTTGCAAGATATTTCAATTCCGATATTTTAACGATATGCATACCTTTGTGGTAGTAAAAACATTTCCACTATTTTTAAATGCCTTGGACCGCGTGAACATGAATGTCGTTGGAACTACGAATTACAATGATCTTAACATATTTATCGAAGAATAAGTTTTCCAATTATGTTATAATATTATTTTTATTATACTGTTCTAATTTATATACATAAAGTTATTGAGAGTTTGTAATTAGTAGTTTTCGGCGTAGATTTATGGATTCGATGCATTTAAGTATGAAAAACAGTAGCTTGCTGATTTCACTGTAAATTATTTAAAACACTATTTTTTAATAAAATTATGGTGTTTTAAGAATCAAGTTTTTGATTTTAACTCTTTGGAATGGTTTTGTTTTACTATTGCCAAGCTTTCCTCAAACGCATTCTACGTTAGCAGTGAAAGTAATAGTTTCGTATTAGCGTAGATGAGCAGAGATCCGTCACTGGGAAACTTTTATTAATAAGTGCTCTTAGTCGAATATTAATGGTAGGTAAGTTGGTCATCTTTTGTTAGCATCACCGCAAAGCGGAAATATATTAAAACGGGGAAGTTATTACTGAAGGTGATTAAACCGTCAATAAATTAACTCTTTCCCCACGCGTGATCCTCCGGAATGCAATCCAGAAAGAAAGGGGACGGTTAAAAGTTGTAGCGCCGGGCAGAATGCTAGCGCAACTTCTTTTTTCAGGTCACCCTCTGCCCTCGGGCCCCGATGCATCCCGGGTATTCTGGGTTGGGGCGAGCATCCGTCCGCTCGTCGAGACGATGCACTTGCACTTGCCGGCGCACCGCCGATCGAATTCGAATGCAAATCATGGAAAGCTACCTCAGGTTCGTTTCGCGGGACCCCGAGTTGGTGTCTCGCTCGTACAAGGTTGGCTGGGGCCGGGGTTGGGGGGAGGAGGGAGCGAATCAGCGTTGGAGGGAAGAGTGGAGTGGGATGGGAGGAGGGAGAGTTGAGAGTTGTGGACGGGGGAGGAGTGGAAGTGAGCGAGTGGTGAATGCTTCCAGGTATGTAGGGCAAGTTCGAAGGACGAAATGCAGTCCCACCGGTCAGCGTCGGCATCACCCCCGCGACCGGAGGGACACGCCCTACTCGCCGAGACACGGTCCGACTCCCACGAGACCCCCCCCTTTCCTGCCTCTCCTCCAACGACACAACAATACTCCCTCCCTGTCGGGACCCGCCCTCCTCCCACCCCCCATCCCTGAGAAGAAACATCCCCCTTGCCTCCGTCCTCCCCGTCCACGAAACGGGGACGTCTTAACGACGACCAGCCCGCCACCGCCCACGTCTCCCAAGGCTCGCATCGGTCTCCACTTCCCCCATCCACCTCTCTCTCTCTCTCTCTATCGTCTCTCTCCGTTTCCCACCATGGAGGATGCAAAGAGCGTTGTGAATTGGGAGTCTTGTTCATTTGAAATTTCGCGTGACATTTAGGCGCCGAGTTTAATAATCGGATTGATTGGCTGCCGTCTGAGGTTAGTTCGACAAATTCAAACTCGTATCAAACTAGTAAAGATTAGTATGTTAGTATAGTGAAATGCTCAGCTTCAATGTATTGTTTCGAGTGTTAAATAGATTATTTATTTAATTTTAGAAATAAATATTTGTAAATGCATATTTAATAATACAAAATCTGAATATTTAAATTGACTTGTCTGTGGTTTTTGTAATGCAACCATCTTATGCATTAGATGTTACAAAGATTTTGAAAAATGTATTTAATAATTTCAAATTTTAGGGCGAAAGATTGCTTCCGTCGGTGTCAGCATTGCTGAGAGTATGTCAACTAATTTGATGATTTTGTAAGCGTGAATTTCCTTCCATTTGGAATCAGTTCGAGTAGTATACGCTTTGAAAAAAATTAACCAGTGAAATTTCGAATCATCTCATGCATGTGTTTGGGGTTTTAAAGTACGACGGAGTGATTTCACCACTCATAGGAAATGTCGATTTAAACTTCCTTCTTCTTCAATTCTGTAGGGCCGTTATCGGTGTAATAATGACATTTTCGATGTTGCTCAACTTAACCCCATCTATGTATATCCTCTTCACCATAGATACGATGTTAATGCCGCATTTTGATACATAATATGTTGCCTAGCATATCAAATTAAAATGACATTGCTTAATGGCTAGGCATCGCAATGCGATACCGAATGGTCGTCGCCTATCGCAGTTGATACACCACAATGTCAATGGAGCACTACTATCCCCCACTTCTCCATTTTTCCTTCTCGCATGCTCTACTCTCCCTTCATATGTTTCCTTAAGCTGATGAGCTCGTTCATCCATCAGTTATCACGAGTTATAGCGAAATGCATGGGTAAACATCAGCGTAGCTACGAAACGGAGGTAGGTTAGACATACTATATTTTAAAATATATTTTATGCACTTCATAATTTTATCACAAAAAGGAAAGAGTAATTCTGTACCAACATCATTAACTGTTTACACAATGGTGAATGTTTTAGTTGAGCACCATTATTACGAGGTCGAGATATATGTCTCTGAGGTTTTTCCAAAGGCTTGGCCATATTACTGTACAAAATAAACTCCATGAAGACATTTTTATGAGAATGGGTAATCCATATCTAAGAGGGGATCCGATCTGACGACCTCCGGCATATCCGGTGGGGTTTTAGGCTCGCGGTTAACTGTATCGGTTACAGATATTTATATTTCTTGTTTTAGTTAGTCTACTGTAGAGAGGTAAGTTTTGGACCGACCTAGAAGCCTATTAGACGACTTTATTAACTTCTAATATATATATATATATATATATATATGCACAGCAACATAAATACATCGCAGTAATATCGCACCGTATCTTATCTTTTTCCTAAACTATTTCATTCTTTGACGATTTTTTAAAAAACGCCAATATGAAGATTTTCCACCAAGTTACGCCATAACCTGTTTTATTTCATTCTTTATTCATTCCCTCATAGTTTATAAACCTATCCCCTGAGTTCCAAAATGACTATTCTTTTCCTCCCTCATTCTTAATTATTCAACATTACATTATGTTTCCTTTCTTTCTAGTGTATTTAACAATCTGTCTTCTTTACATACTCGTATTCCGTCAGCTATTAATACAAACTCTATTTGCTCTTTTCTGTCATATACAAGTTGATTCTAGTGGCATTTTCTCTCCCTTTAACTACCCCATACCCCTAAGTTAAATGCTTCCAATTTTCTTTCGTAGTCTCTATCCAAGAGGTTAATTTTATGTTGTCTTTTAAGCCTTTGCTGAGGCTGTAATCCCTGGCCTGAAAATTTAATACTTGCCATAAAAACGATAATATTTAGTAGCAGAAGAGCCGCATGTGCAAATGTATATGGTTCAAAACGAACCCCTACAGTACGTTTT
Source organism: Hetaerina titia (assembly GCA_037158775.1). Classification (NCBI taxonomy): domain Eukaryota; kingdom Metazoa; phylum Arthropoda; class Insecta; order Odonata; family Calopterygidae; genus Hetaerina; species Hetaerina titia. The sequence continues at coordinate 64,177,680 of CM073768.1, read as the reverse complement.
TGGAATATAATGTACGTGTCGGTTCTCAATTGCTGAAACTTATACGATCATAGAAAGACTTACCGATAAAACACCATATTTAAAAAAGAAAATAATACTACTAGACTAAGATAATGGATAAATATAATGTTTTTAGGTTTCAATTTGTGGAATTCCTTCATAATGAGGGTAAAAAAAGAAACTTTGCACATCCACATAAAGATTTAATATTTGGTTATGATGATGCGCAGCATCGAGACTATGATCGTGCGAAGTATTAAATCTTTATGTGGAGGTGCGAATTTTCTTTTTTACCCTCATAAGATAATAGAGTTAAAGAGATGTAAGCAAGAGGCATTATTTATAACCATAAGGTAAAATTCAGTTGACTTTACTGGGTATAAGAAGCGAAGGCAACAACATATGAAAGCATTTACGTATGGATTTCGTGTTGCAAAATATACTAAGAAAAATTGTCTACCTACTAATGGACAAGATTTAGAGTAGCTCTATTTTAATAACAACAAGAGACATTTGTTTTCAGTAATTATGCATGAAATATTAATGGTATAACGACATTGAAAAATAGCTGTCGACTTTTTTAAAACGCCAGCAGCTACCGCATAAAAATAATTAATGAATAATTTCCTGCCACAAATGAGCCTTCAGCCCGAATAAACCAGGTTATTCTTAGAGTGTGTAACAATCACAATGAGCCATTTCGTTGATGAACACCATGACTAAGACAAAAAATATTAGGAGAAGAATTTAAGCCTGCACTTAGCGGGGAATGCATTAGTTTTCTAGTCAGGAAATTGGAAGCGGATGAGTGGATACAGCTCGAAGAGCAAGCAAAGGTAACTCATCGGAAAGTTCACAACAGTGATGAAGGGGATTTGGCTCATCATACTCTGAGGAGAATGCTCTTTAAGAGATCGGCATTGTGGACTTTTCCGCCACAGCGGGGTCACGTTATGAAAGTCAGTGCCGTCATTGAAATAGGCGTCGGCCAAGACGTTTAGAAATACTCACACATACCTACGCCATGACAAAAGCATCTCATTCGGGAACTCTTTCCTTCTTGGTCGTTAAGACATTGTAAAATCTTTAATGAATAATTGAATGAGATGTTGAGTCGTCACAAAATTTTTTACTGTTTCGGTATTTTCAAACTTGAAGTCAAGCTGTGAGCGTAAAAGAAATTCAACAGCCTGAGAATATACCAAGAGTTATAGAAAGAGTTACTTAAGGATAATTTACTACGGCTAACACTGCCCATTAACCTTTGATCAAAATATGCAATCAACTAAAATTATGATGTGAGCAACAACAACACGAACGTATACCATTCCTGATATTTAATGTGAATACCTACTTTTTCGGCTCAATAATTATATTGCCCCCAAATTATCAATATTACATCTCTAACGTTGATTTTTAAATTTGCCGTAGTATCAGCTACAAATAAATATTATTTCTAAAAAACCCTAATCGTTCAAGTCCAAAGAATTCATCCACGCCGACGTCGCATCGTGACAATGTCTTCAACACTTCCCTTTGTAAGAAATCAAACAACTCCTTGTACGTATGAAACCTCCCTAATTTTGTTGATGAACACCTCCTACGGAAAACCATCGCTCAGCGCCGACCAGTTGCCAAATCTCTCACGGAATGCTACTCCTGAAACAGAAGTCTTCCTTCTAGGGATGCAGGGACCCGCTGGAACGCCAAAAGAAAAAAATGTATCCCGAAAAAGGGACGGCAACGCGAAAACAGCCCGGAGGGAAGGAGGGACGACGCCGCAGTGTGTGGAAAGCGGCATGCACTTGGGCACGCGTGGAGGGAAATAGTGATGCGCGAGGCGAATGCGGGAAGTCGGGAGAAAGTTGTCGCCCGATTGGGGGATGGAGCTCACCGGGGGGTGGGGGATGTTGGAAGGATCGCTGCTCAGGGGATTCGAAGGGATGGAAGAGAGTGGAGCAGAGCAAGAGGGATGGATTTTTCTCCCCGCAGGTAGGGGGAAGATGCCGCTCGTCGTCTCAGAGCTCGAAGCAAGCACGATTTATCACCACGGGATCTCAAAAGCGATCTCCTACCTTCCCTCGCATTACCCGCCCGCCACACGGGACTCCACTGGTAACGGCCAGACCGCATTCCGATCGTCATTTTTCAACCCTTCTTTTCCGATCCGTCGGAGAACTTGATGGTCTGCAGGTCGTGAACGCGACAGCCACTTTCGGCGAATGACCGACGATACCGGGAGGGATGAGGAAGGAAGATGGCTCCTTTGCGGGACCCGGGAGTTGAGGGGGGGGATGGTTGCAACCCCCCCCCCGAACGATGCGATCGGCCACGACCTTCCCCACTGTCCTTTACGTTTCCACCCCCCTTAGTGAGCGTCATGGGAGTGTACCGATTTTATTGAGGTCAACAATGCCCACGGTTATTTTCGGATTTGACTTTCCTCATTGCCGAAGGTAAACGGAATATTCGATGAACCTGCCAACAGAAATTGGTCCCGCACAGAATCGTGCACATGTGTTCAAGATGCCCCCATTCGCTTCACGTACGATTATTTGAGGTGAGAAGCACTAAAAACATAACGTGCTTATTTACAGAGAGTAGTCGAAATGTCAAAGAAAAATATACTCATCTTTTTCCCGATAGAATAAAACTGTATTAGAGGGGCCGTTCAAATTTATTCTAAAAATACGTAGGAAGAGACATTATCTGTCGTAAATAAAAATACTGTGGAAAAAAGGAAAATACTTATTTAACAAATAGACAACGATTATAAATATTTTTTCTAAAATAATCTCAATGATAAAGCCTATCTACAGAGAAGGCAGTTCAACCTTTATTGATATTAGCAAGCTAGGGAGGTTATTACTATGGAATCATTCATCGTCTTAAATAGATATTTTTTTGAAGAAAACTTCGTACAATGTTTCGTTTTGGCAGAGGAAGAATTGCCACTATAGCTTACTACAAGAAGCAATTTTATAAAATCCCTGTAATAACGAGGAAGCTGAACCTCGGTCACTTTTAATTTGCGTGGTGAGATTTGATTTCCTTATGCCTTATATTCAAATCATATTTGTGTACTGTGTGTACGTCACTACTTCCCAAAGATGAATGCATTTGGCATCAAATTACCGCAAGACCTTTAAGAGTTAAATCAATAACCATGATGGTTCATACAAAAAAAGCTCAATCTTGGTGTGCTGAATACCTGACTTTACAAAACGTGCATAAAAGGGAAGAAAACGGATGTGGCACATGCCAAGAAAGATAATTTCAAATTCCAATTACCTATGCGTATTGGTTAATCGTTATATTATTTAAAATTAAAGTTAATAAGGTAATAAAAATGTTTATGATCTTTGATTACTCATGAACCAATTTGAACTAACTATACATTTGCACTATGGTAGCTTCCTAATTTATCGTTTCTACAATTGGCAACGAAGATAGAACGAGCGTGTTGAATAAGTAATGGACGTTATGGGACACGAGTCAAACAGTAATAATTTAACTATGGGGAGTTTTAAGAAATTTGTATACTCTAATAATTATGAGGGCAATGAACTAATATTATGGAAATCGCACTCGTTGTCGCACTTTAAATAGCGCACTGTCAAACCACCAAAACGTGGCCATCCTGAGGTAAGAAAATAATCAACGGAAAAACCCAAAACCCTAGCGTAGAAAAGGTCGACAATTTTTCTATCCAATTTTTTGGTAAATGCGGCGGGAGTATCTTACGTCAAACGACTACAGAAGATAAATGCACACAATTTAGTGCATCTAGTCAACGGCTCGTGCATCTACCGCGCAAACTGAATCCCCATTGACGACCGAGAACCCGCATGCTCACTAACGCAACCTCGAAAACCAACCAACCAACTCTGAATTCCAAAAGCCGACGAAGCCAAACGGAATAATGTAATCCGACTGGAATCGCCGTTTCCAAGCCTCTAGAAGGAGACCCGCCTTCCTCGGGAGGAAAGGCAGAGGCGACCTTGACTGCTTTCCTGATCTTGTATGCGTCAGGTGGGGGTCAAGGGGCAACGAGGGAGCCATTTTTTTGTCGCGAAGTGCTTGAACGTGTGGGTGGTCGGGTTCCTCGGGTCGACTGCTATTGATGAAGACTGTGAGTAAGTGCGTTTAGGGTGAGGTGTAGGGGAAAAGGTGAAATTACGACTCAGGTAACAAAAGCGGCGACCTCAAATGTACGTATAACTTTCCTCGGTGCGGCTGGCGTAAGATATTTTGTCATTAGAAAAAGCAAAAGAATGTCTCGATGTTGGCACATATTTTAGCGCCTGGAACTGAACCTACGACCTCTGATTTGGCACTTCCTTAAGTAACAACGTTACCTCACCACCACAGGGGCCGGCAAAATACGTACAGGGAAAGAACATATGGAATAGATGAGGGTAGTTTGGGTTCAGGTATACTTGATGGCGAGATAGAAAGGTTATTTAAGGAACTGAACTGAACTTTTCTCTTTCTTTCACCCTCACCATGAAGGAATTCAAACAACTTAAGCCTGAATCTGTTAGCTTGATTAAGGCACTGAAATCAAAAAGGCCGTCGGAGTGGATGATATTTCTGCGGAACTCCTTGCGGGTTTAGGAAAACGTGGAAACGTTTTTTGGACTAATTCGTGGGATTAAACCAAAAAAGAGGGAACTAGGCTGGATGAATTCGCCAGGTCAGTGTTAGTTCTCATTCCAAAAAAGGGAAAGGCAGCCATTTTTTAGGGCAAAAGGACAATAATTTGATGGTGCACGTAGCTAAAGTTGTTCTTAAGATCATCAATCAGAGAATAGAGAGCGAACGATTATTTAGGGGATGATCAGTTTGGGTCCAGAAAGAGAGAGGCACGCGTGCTATCATAGCAGTAATGGGATCACTAAGAGAGGAATATGTAATACAATCAGGGTGTATTTGTCTGTTTTATAGATTTAGAAAAGCCATTTGATAAAGTAAGGTTGGTATAATTAATGAATGCATTGCAAAATAGGAGTAAGTTGAAGGGATAGGAGACTTATCCGCAACATACTCGTACACGTCTCAGACTGCTCATGTGCGAGTGGCGGGTGGAGAGTCAAGCTGGTCAGTATTTAGAAGAGGGGTGAGGGACATGGGTGTCCATTATCACTTGTGCTTTTTAACGTAAAAGCAGAAGAAAAGTTTAAAGAGACACGGAAAGACTGGAGATAAGAATGAAAGTTGGAGCGGAATCCATAAAATCAGTTAGGTTCCGCGATAATCAAGCTTCAGTTTGCCAGTCAGCCAAGGGTTTGCGAGCATTGTTGGGTGCATTGGAAATTCAGTGCAACAGGTATGGGATGAGAACCAATGTAAACAATACAACGTTAATGCAGTTTCTTATAAAGAAGCAATATAAGTTAAATATGAAAGTAGGAATTCATAAAATAGAACAGGTGAAAATTGTCACCTATCTTGGAAATGTTTTAGACCACAATGGTCAAAGTAGAAGAATGGCGTTACGCAAAGAAGCTTTAACCTGGAGAGAATGACGACAAGGATATTAAGTAAGTATTTAAGAAAAGGCTCAGTAAAACTTGATATGGAGCATGGTTTTGTACGGCGCGGAAACATGGTCATTGAAGAAGGAGGATAGGCGTAGATTAGAAGTTTTTTTTTTGAAATGTGGGTGTAAGGGCGGAAAAGGTGAAATGAACCAAAAGGAAAAAAACGAGGGAGTTCTCGCCTAGAAAGATGAAGTGGAGAAGGAGAGGTAACTGTGGGAGAAATCGAAAATTAGCAGAAAAGATGGCTACAGTTCGTTTTTACCAACGATATTACGTCGAAGACTGTGATAGAGGCCAGAATGTTAGGCATACGAGAAATGGGCAGGAATTGGATAGAAATGTTGGGCGGAATGAAGGAAGGCAGGAAGTATACAGAGTTGACGAGGGGATTATTGTAGAGAAGGATGCCAGACTGTGTTATGTTAGTAGAAGCAAGGAAAAAATGTCGTTGTATATGCTGCCTCCATCTAAAACTTCCCTTTATCAGTAAAATACCACCTATGAGTATTAACTAATTTATGAAGATAATTAGGTGAAAGGAGAATTTTAACCTAAGAATCGAGTGTGCTATTCCTAAAGACTAAAACTAATAGGGTGCCTAAAAGTGTACAACATTTATGATTAAATATAGAGCGAATATATTGGTACTTATTTGCCATTGGATGGGTACGATACCCTTTTCCTGATTAAATTTAAAATTTGAAGTGAGATATTGTCTAAACGAATTCCGGCGAGTAACTTCCGTGATAGTGTCGTTAAATACACTATTTCTTAAATTTAAATAGAGGTCTCTAATCAATACCTCAATTTAGAACAGCAGGAAAATATAACTTATTAGATACTATGTATATCATTCTTGCATCGACACAACTACGTACTCCAAACGTATATTCAGGTGTATTATCAGCTGTTAAACTTTCTCCACAGATCAAAGGCTGATTTTTTATTGGCAGTTCAAAAGGTTCCCTATCGACCTGGCACAGAAGGATTTCGCAGTTTACATACATACACCTATTACAACATGGCAGATAACTACTCGAGGCAACATGCTCTTTCTTCTCCTTCTTTTAATTCCTTCAAACAAGTGTAAAATCGAACGAACGGACAACCATATCGCTGACGAACTTCTCGACAGCACATCATCATGCTGCGATTCAAAACTTAACAAACCATTTAACAACAAAGAAAACTACGATGAAGTGAATAGTCACCCATCAAAGAACAAAGCACGCGCGAAATTCACGCTTCGGAATGAGAGATTATAACTCTGTTTAGGTCGAGTGGAAAGAATGAAAAGCAAGAGGGCTTGATTAGAGTTGAGTGCCTACTGAGCGCTGAATAAAGGGATAAGACAGCGGAGAAGAGAGGTCGATCGGTGAAGAGGGAGGAACCGACTGAGGTGAAGCTGTGGGAGTGGCGGAATGGAAGTTGCAAAGCCAAAGAGGTATTCAGAGGCGAAAGAAAAAATAAAGAACACGTTGGAAGGATTTGACTGACGTCTTTGACTCAAGGGACCAAAAAGGAAGAGAGGAGGGAATGGACGTGGAAGGGAGGGCGAGGAGGAATGAGAGAATGGCTGGGGATGGGAAATATGGCATAGGTAGGTGGCTGGGCACGATGCAAAGCTGAGGAAAAAAAGGGCGAAAATAAAGCGTGCGGCGACCTTGGTAAGGGACGCCTTTTTCCAACGAGGCGTGAGAGCGTGCGAGGCGCGGAGGTAGGGTACGTACTCACAATGGGGAGGCGGGAATGAGGGAACGGGGGGAGAGGAGGGAGGCGTAAAATGAATAAAGAGAGGGACGGCCGGGGTGGGGGTGGAGGAGGAGGCGAAACTTAACGGAATGCGATGACTGGGGAGGGAGGGGGAAGTTGGATGGAAAAGTGGGGGGAGGGGGGGAATGAGAAGATCGTAGAGACTGTAACGTACGCCCGGCCGCAGCATGAGGCATGTTAGGTTCCATTTTGAGCATCGGAACGCGATTAAACAACATAATAGTTTCGATTAGCCGACATGGCTGTATAAAGAGGCGACATCCACTTTATGGCGCGACATGCGCTCACATAAGAGCTGTACGATTTGACGACACTTTTAAGGTGCGCCCGTGACGTGTGCATGATATGCGCCGTCATCCCCACCATTTAAATCCATATGGATGAAAACTGAGATTTTGATGTGTGCGTAAAATATTTATTACATCAATAAACCGCCTATACGATCATTGCCTCGATATCTTACATATCGAGGGGTCGGTATAGAACAGGAACATACGGCAACTAAGGTAAATCCGGTATTCTATATATTACTGCGGCTTTCGTTCGCATGAGGGCTGTGCGATTCGAAGATTTTCTAAGGCGTGTTCAAGGCGTCTACGACATGCGCCTTTTCTCCTCGACCCTCTCCATTTATATCCATCTGAACTATACATGGATATTCGGTAGATACATAAAATATTTATGACATCAATATGCCCGGACTACATCATCATCGCCTTGATCAATGCTCTATCGCGGAGATTACATAATAAATTGATGATTGAACGCCTTTATTTACACGCGTTAAAATTGCAGTATAGCACATCGCACGCGGCTAAACATCACAGTTGGATATCGTGAGCACATTCGATACATCCGGATACCGCACGGCTCAATTGTGTCAGAGTGAGTCGACCTGGAGCGGCTCTTGCGAGAGGCGTGGGTGGATGGGGGGGTGCCTTCGTGAGTTAAGAAAGGTGAGGTAAGGGCCCCGTTTGGAAATTCTTTGGGGCCCCGCGCGGGGTAGCGGGTCCACAATTCATCGTTAAACAGTGCGGCTGAAAAAATAAGTTTAGCTAGGTTGAAACATTAATGTTTTGGCCTTTGTCCTGCCTGAGCTTGATAAAAACCATCGGACATTATGCTCAACCATGCAAGTTGGTTTCTAACCTAAGGAAGTATGCTTATCGCAATCTTAGCAAATAACGTAAAAACGAGATCTTATGTGGACATTAATGTAGAGATTAGGAACATGTGGTAAATTTAAGAAAGGCGCAACCTAGCAACGCAACATCCATGCCCCTGGTGAGACAAGAAGCAGGTTAGTTTGCGTTTCAGCAACAAGATTAGTCAGCGCCAGGTAGGAAATGTCGATCCATTTATAGACAATTAGCTACCATAGCTACGAATTCAGATGAAACGACTTTGCCATTGATTTCAATTCAAAGGTGTAATTAAAGTCAATTTAGCTGAGGTTTTTTTTTCATTCAGCTCGTTAATTCATGTTAAAGGAAGGAGAGTGCCATTTCATTCATTGACTCCAACAAACGGAATAAAAAAGTTAATTCCTTACATATCCTTATATGAACCCATCTAATTTCAATGACCATCTTAAAAGTTAACTTGGTCCCATTTATGGTACCAATTAACCGATACGAGCAGACGCTCTCACTACGCCGAGTATATTTTTCATTCCATTTATTATAAAGTGACATATGGAAAGAAAATTTCTTCGTAAAAGTAAATAAAAACAAGGTTATAGAAAACAATAGTCTCCTACGATTCACTGTAAAGTTATTGACTGCTATTATCGAAGTTAAAATTTCACATACGTACCCTTATGAAATGAGGATTTTTTTATATAAGCTGTATCATGAAAGATATATTTACTTTTACTGACGATTTGTATGCTCTTTAATTGGTTATAATATTTTAAAAGACATTGGCTGTGAAGAATGTATTACTGTGACTAATACATCAATGGAGACAGCAACAATGTCTAATCCCCGGCGATTCGTTCCATTGAAACGGTTCGCTGCAGAACATTTAGACATTATTGCTGTCCAGTGATATGAACAAGACCTACACTGGAAGATTAGAAAACCTTCATCTGAAAAAACACGCAAAGCAACGAGAACTACTGAAATCAAAGAATCAATTGGATAGAAATCGTTTTGAGAGACAGAGAAATGAAATGGCCACCCTTTCGTTTTTTTTTTGAAACGATGGAACGAAAATATCCATTTCACTCGCAACCATATGGACAGATTAGAGTAAAAGGGAATTATGAGCTTTCGCCGATAGTTAATGGCAGTCATTCCATATAAAGAAAGTGTATTGCCCCATAAAATCATAATTTTTCGCTCCTAGTAAAGGATAAAACGAAGAAAGTGAACGTAAGTTAAATTCCTGCTCTTACATTTTACTGCTAGCTATTAATTCCATCTGGAATGGTTCATCCTAACTGAAAAGACATCGCAAAGGCGTTTTGGAAGTCTGAAATTTCTAAAAATAAAAATATGTACAGCGTGACATCAACTCAATTGGATTTTGTTGAGATATGTCGCATCGTTATTGAAGTTTTGAACATTAGAAAACAAATTGTAACCTCGTGATAAATTTATTTCATATTTTGTAATAGTTTATAGCACTTGTATTCCGTAATTTAAAATTTTGTTTAAAATCATCGTTAACGATAAAAAGTTTTCGTTTATTATTTCAAATTGCACCTTCCGCCATTTTACTGACCCCAATTCGCCTAACTTAAATGACATGTCTAAATCTGCATTGTGCCAATCATCTCCTGCAAATTGAGCGCTAGGTGACTCGTGATTCAGTGCAAGTCATGACGGCTTGCCCTATGAGAGTTCAAAACATATCAGTGTACTGCAATGTCAAAAACTGCACGAGAAAAAATAATGACCTGGAAAAAATCATTCCTTCTCCAGTAGTGCTGGTAACAAGCACCCTCAAACAAACAAACGCTGAATAATTTTACATAAAAATTTCGAGTGAAACAAATAAGGATTCTTCTGCTACTGCCATTTAAGTTTCCGATGTGTGGAGAACAAAGCTTAATACAATATTATGCCACAGTAGAAATCCATATCCCGCGTAGAAAGAAGAGCAATATTAAAATCAACTTGTGTGACAATGGACATTTTCCATCGGAATATGATGAGATGATAATAATTCTAGACGACAAAAATTACTTTAATGCAAAACCAAAGTACAGCAAATTGCAGTGGCAAATAAAAATATAGTAATGGTATGGTCGTTAACAATGCCGAATAGGATTCACAATAGTAAAACACAGAAGTCGGCCGATGCCATTTTTAATATGATGCTATAATATGCCACTCAAAGCGGCACACCTTATCATGAGGAGGCAGTGTACCATACTGCTTTCGGAAAGTCGATATTCGATTAACTATTTTTTATGGTACCAACGACTGATCTACAAGGTCTGTCCCAAAAGTTGTGTGGCTTATTTTTCTCGAATAGACGGATGGACGGGCGGCGGCTTCTCTGGCTGAGTTCGAGGAAGGGGAGTCTCAGGAAAGGCTGGAGGCCGGTGGCAGATGGCTCCCAGCCTTTGCGGAGCGCCGATTTTTCGTTTGCGAAACCTCTATAAAGTGACCTCGTTACACTCCACCCTGAACCATTAATTGGAACAGGGCTACACCATCAAATTTTCCGTAAAACTGGGAAAGAGACTAATGACGTCCTCCAGACGATTGAGTCTGAATGGTGATAACGCCATGGATAGATCGGCTGTTTTTTGGAATGAAGTAGCGAAATGGAATGACGTGTACTGTTGCTTTTCTATCTCATTATTTAAAAATGGTAAAATCACCTCTTGAAAGCTTTAATGTAGTATTCCTACACATATACGTATTACGTTTTCATCATTTTTTCATTCAATTATTCTTTCTCAAATGTATATAACTTATTTAAAATCTATGTATTTCCATAAAAATTCATGATTGCTAGGAACTGGCTTACCTTAAATAGCAATTGGTGGCGGCGGAAGGAGTTTTGCTATGCTTTGCTACTTTACTGTTACAGGATGTCACAGAATTTAATAATACCAACGTTATTTTTCTACAGATGTACGGAAAAAATTGCAATCATTAAATGTGACTTTTAGGAAAGCTTATTCACACTGGACATTAAGAAAGGTTATTCACGTTCTTCAACTAATAGGCATTAAGTCTTAATAGTTCTCATGCTTCCGTACACCGGAAGGATGATTCAAATTTCAGACATTTTTGGAGACGGGGCAAAATCCCTTTATACCATGAAAATAACCCCTTTATACCATGAAATGGAGCTTAACCATCACACTAATTTCACATAACATCTCTAAAATATCACGCACCCGATGAATTCTTGCAAATAGATAGGCAAACAGACTGATACATAAAAAACAAAAGATATCACGAATTGAGAACTAAAATGCCTGAAGGTGTGCCGCAACCAAACTCTCAAAATTAGAACTTTACTACTCTCTCGATTGAACTATGCTAACGACGCTCATGTGACATTAGCAATTCCAAGAAGACATATCTTGTTCCCGACGGCTGTCAGCCCGTTGGTTTTGCCCCTCGGGAGCAAGAAAATGCGGTCCCCTCTCTCCAAGGAAAAAACTGCAGAGACGTAAACCGCAAGCTGAGGATGATGTGGTTGAGCACGCCTCGGGGGATTCGACATGCGGACACCGCCGCCGGGGGAAAGTGGCCACCTGTTCGGATTCCGGCAGGGATCCGAGGCGAGGATGGTGGATCGTCCTCAAAATCGAAACGACTTCCCCATTGTTTCTATTGACTTGTCGGGACTCGTCAATAAAATCTGTATTCCCTCCGCATACTTTGCTTTGATTTCGATGCGGATAGCAGAAGAGAATGGGAATATTTTATCTGCAATGGCAGTTGGATTTAAAATCCTCAAGAATACGTTTATACTCGTATCAACGTATAAACTGGAAGCGAGCCAATCAAAGTGTGGTTATTACACACCCCCACTGACTACCCGGAATTTTTTTAGTATATTAATGAATATGAAATTTACTATTTTTTTCGAACAGCATATAAATCTGACCCTGGGTTACAACCAGGTCTAGTACAACTTCATCGTTTCATGAGAGTGAAACAAGAGAGCGTTTCCTTGTCCGCCAGGGGGGACTTCGCGCAAATCACTACGAGACAGGTCGAGATCCTCCCACTTCCTCCTCGGCGTGGCTGCGAATTTCCCACCGCTGAAATGGGGTTACACTAGAGGACAGCAAACCCTTCCTTTGGAAACTAAATCGCCTCAAGTGTGCCCAACAACCCTGACACCTGACGGATAGAAAGACGTCCGCGTCGGGTCAAATAAAAAAGGTGCCGAAAAAACAAAAAGGTGATCACCCTAAGTGGAATGAGAAGAAGCGCATGTGTGGACACGAAGACTAAAGGCGAATGAGCATTGCTTCTCCCCTTTTCCCTTCTCAACCCCTTTCTCTCCCAAAGGGCCAGCTCAAATCTCGACTCGCAAGTCGCCTTGGATGAGCGTATTCCTCGACGGGAGGATGGGAGGCGAGCTAAAGAGGTGACGGGAGGAGGAGGGGAAAACGTGGCGATAACACACGGGGGTGTGGTTTTCTCGCATCCGGATGAAGACCCGAAGCTTTTTTCCAACCCTTCGTACCACTCGGGAAACCATCTTTTTATGTCGGTGCACAAAGGGTGTCCCTCGCCAGAGCGTAGGGCAATTTTCCTGCCTGTTGGCCTTCACACCACATTCACCGAACCCAGGAGAGAGGGGTGAAACCATGAAGTAAGTCAAATCCCTGCTCTGATTCCTAAACATATGCATATTACCACACCTGCGGAATGACTTAATCATACACTACAACAGAGACTGAGAGATGTAGGCTTCGTAATGTTGAGAGACTTATACGTTTAGGAATCATTAAAATTTTTGTGATTTTTATATTGACTAGTGGAGCATATCCTTTTTACATTTTTCATTGACATAAAAATCTCATTTTTAAAAGTTAAATATTATTTTTTTTTAATATTTAACAAATAACTGAGTCCCGGAATTACTGAGTCAAAAGTATCCAATTAAAAATTACGAAAATAACAATTTTTGCTTAAGTCAGCGACTGATTAGTTTAATGGCTTCTGAACAGAATGCTATTTTCGTAAACATTATCAAGCAAATAGACGGATAAAAAAGAAACTAGATTAAGGAGTGCACATTGTCAGTACATTTTCTCAGTTACACTTTGGAAGGAAATGTATGCCATTCAATTGGAATAGTGGCTAGAATCTACATTATTTAGAACAATAAAATTTCCATCTTGAATCATAATGACGAGGCAAACATCAATTGCTCATAAAGTCAGGGATTTAAAGGTACACCTCTTAATAAGTACTAAATATTCGATGACATGACAGAAAGTCCAACGGAAATTTTATAATAATATTTTAATTCCAGATTAGAGAATAAGAAAATGTGCATCTACTGAAATAGTTTATCTCGGTATTTCGGCCATGGGAAAATATTTCTTTCTCGGTAAGTGGATTCCGAAACTCAGCGCAGAGCCCTCATTTCGACAACCATTCTAGTTATCAATTGATCATGATGTTGCAAGAATCGAGGCTAATTTTCCGTGCTTAGGGTAGAGAGAGAACGCAAAACATGGATGTAATTCCGATGAGACCATTTACGAGATAAATCAAATGGATTAGGTTCTAGAAGTAACGGCATAACGGCACTGAAAGATTTATTTTCGAAGGCACAAAAACACTTCGTAATGATATTTTTCATCCATGGGGTCACATTTTGTAGCTTCGTCCGTTGAGCTCAAATGCTCTTGATGTATGCAATTTCAAGTATTATCTTTTCAGGTCGACACGCGCGCGCTTCCTCTTACTGATGACTCCAAAAAGTGAGGGGTCGTTATCCTTCAAAACCTGAAAGCGTTAACCATATTTGGCTTGGCGATTGTTCTTTGATTACGCTTCATGTAAACGGGTATGATTTCCAGCGAAAATGAAACAGTTTTCAGTTTTCCGTTTGCACGAGAAGCATCAACATCACAATTTCATACATGAAATAAGAATAGTAAAACCACCGAATTTCCGCTCATTCGAAAGTTCGCTACAGTCCAAGTTTTAAATCGACGAATGAAGCCTAAGCTACGAGATGTTTTAAACATTTTTACGTTCATGTTCATGATAAAAATGTATGCATTTCAAATGATTTCGCGCTTCTAGCCCGTACCTTATACCTCATGTTCTGCGGCGAGGCAAGGAAGCGTGCCACGATATATGCGTGTCCTTTCGCCCACTCCCATGAGAATCTCACCACGCCCGTCACTCGCCCACAATGGAACATCTCCTCGTTGGACTCCAACAACTAGCCACAGATTATCCTCTCTGTCTATTCCACACACACTATAATTCTGATTCCAGGAAGGGATCAATTCATCGCATGGAATCTTCACCCTGGCGGCTGTTGAACGCTGGCTAAACCCACCAAAAATGGGCAACAAGAGAAATCACCTCTGCAGTCACCTGTTCGCTTCCCTGATAGAAGCGTCGCAATTATCCACCGGGAAAATAGTCAGCATTGCCCACTCTGTGGTACGTGGAGGACGGAATAAAACATTCGGTCGTCTGAATGAAGGTAAATTCATCTTGGATGTCACTACACTCGCCACCTCAAAGACGCCCTTGAATGTAAAGTTCTCGATGAGGTGAGTCATAAAATCATGACCTTAAGCGTCCCTATAAACAGGTAAGATTGAATAATACATGAAGTTGCAAAAGCTATGAAAATCAAGCGAGAAAACTTCACCATAATGACGTTCTTGGAGCTCCAATTTCGTCCACCAGATTCCTGTTAGGCATTCTCATGAAATCGTAGACGAACAAAGACTCGTAAGTTTTAAAATATAAAAGTACTTGAAAACATGAAATCTCTATTTAAACTCTTAAAAGTAACCACTAAAATCTTCCGTTTTCTCAAGATACTTGCGAAAGAATGAGAAACAGATTAGGTTCATCCTGACATCAGCTTATTCAGATGAGTCACGAGGTGGCATATTTTAATTAATATCTTATTGCAACTCTCACGTCCCATTTAAAGAAATTGATACAGGGTTTTTAAATTACAATTGTCACATATCATTCAGTTTGGTAAAAACTGACACGTTAACATGTCCCATGATACCATGACCTTTTTATTTCTTGATGGTTTGATGATAAGTTGAATTTACCAACTTAAATGATTTAACAAACCTACTATATTGGCTACGTTGACTCACCTTATTTAGTTATTACGGTAGGCGTCGGACACCTAAGGTTACTTGGGCCGTTTGTACTAAGTGGGTCATTTTGTAGGGGTAGGATGTTCAAGTGAAGTGTAGTTAGTTAACTGAATCATTGAGGACTCTCTTCAATTGAAAAACAACCATATGCTTCCGCCAACAAGCGTTTCGTTCCGGTTTTTTGAGAAAATTCCATCTAAATTATGAACCAATTTTAAAGAGACCATAAAAGTCTTTTTTATATTGATAAATAGTTCCAATTTAATAACCTATTAGAACCACTAATCGGTATTCATCCTTCTGAATAGATATCTGTGATAAAGAACAAGAGATTCGCATTTTATCGGATAGAATCGAGTTCCAGTTTTTAATGCTGTTCAGAACTTATCTATGCATGTATGAGCTATGGTTAAGACTTAGTGAGTAACTTCAAATCAATACGAATTAATTTGAATAAATTCAGTAATACTTTTAGTCTTTTATGCAAAAGATAAAAATATTTATATTTTCAAATTAAGGATGAAGCAAACGTCTCTCTATGAGTTTTTTTGAACTTCCCTTTTAAAGTCCCCTTACGTGGTTGGTTCAACTGAAAGAAATTTACCCAAGCGTATTTATGCCAAGTTTCAGATTAGACTTCAATTTCATAAATTAAAATTTTCCAGCGCTTAATTCATAATTTACATTTCATAAGCTCTTCGATTCAATCCTTCGTCGATTAATGAAACAACAGGTAGATTTTCTTCAAGTATATTTTAAAATAATACTCGATGGCAGAAAAAATAACGATATTAAGTTTTAGTATTAAAAAAAAACATTTTTAATAAGTTCCTATTGCCACTGTCAGTGGTTGGAGATTTTTGAGTAGTAACACTGAATCTTCTGATAACATGCTTATACCTCATGTCATGGAGTGGAATTGTGGAGTTTTAAATAATATTTAACTATCCTAGGTGCCATTGCAAAAATTTCGTCAACGTCGACTATTTTCTGACAATATCTACGAAAAAAATTAACCGAAAATCAGAACAAAATTCTACCGTGATAGCCTCACAAATTAAAATCGGGGGTGTAAAGAAAACAGATTCGGTCGATTGAATATTGTGCTCCCTTAATCAGCCTCTAGACAAGTCAGTTATTGGGGACCATTGTTAAAAGATAGCTGGAGTGATAAAGTAAGTACCGGAGAGTCTTGAATTTGGCTTTGTAAATATGACGGAGACGAAGACTGAGGCATGCGACCTGAATATCCTAATTAAGCCAGTTCAACCCGGAGGATCAAGTAAAGGTCATAAGAAAGGCGTCTCCTCTACCACTGTGCATACTTAGAGATTTCGTCTTAGCTTTCGGACCGGATCCTCAATTAATGGGTAGAAACAGTAATTTTACCGTAATTTTCCAGCAATAGGTTCTCCCGGGAGTCTCTCACGCAACTTTGGAGACAACCGACGTCCGATCGATTTGACGAGAAAAATCAGACCGATGCACCACCCACGATTCACACCCCCTCCGCTGCACCTTCGCTTCCGCCTGAACCCATTTCGAGAGAACGACTACTGGACGCCCGAGACTCGTCTCTCCGAAGGGGGTGTTGAGGGAGGGATGCCTCCGGATCCCCGCATCTGGCAGCGAATCGATTGGTCATATGAGAGAGGTGATGCGGATAAGGAACGCGAGGCAGGGGAAAGGGACTGAATGGTGACGTGGGGGGCGGGGAAGTGGCTCGCGAAGCCCCCAAAGTGCCCCCTACCATGGATAGCCCCAGTCCAGGAGGAGCAGCGGACCTACAAACACCGACCAACCGATTCCGCGTCAATTGGATTCCAGGTCGTCCATGAGGTGGCGACGACCGACGGCGCCCCTCTCTTCTCCGCTTCCCTCCCCAACCGGACAACCCGTCTCCGCCACCCTGTCACCCTGCTGACCTCACTTCCACGCCCTCCCTTCAGATATCCCAACCAACATGCACGCACACACACACAAACACACTTCCTGTCTTCCGACTCGCCACACTTTTCCAAATTCCTGGAGAGGACCACTTTACCCAGTTCCCCGAAAACAATTATCTGGCAGATAATATTTTAACATACGGGTTTGTTCGATTAAGCGTTCAAGCATGACCCGAAGCGCCTTCGGATATTTAAGCCTCCCAGTTGCATTTGTAAACACGGCTGAATGACAATCTCAATAAGTTATATGGCCAACCCACACACACTCCAAAATACTATTGGAAACCACACCGTTTTAAATCTAATAATATTTCTAGACTAAGCTTCTTATAAAGACTGTAAAAAAGAATTAAACTGAATAGCTATCGACAGTTTTCAAGTGAAATTATTGAATCCGAAACAAAGCAATAAGGTCGTGAAATTGTATATCCAGCCAAAAGA
The DNA here is from genome assembly GCA_037158775.1 of Hetaerina titia. Taxonomy (NCBI): domain Eukaryota; kingdom Metazoa; phylum Arthropoda; class Insecta; order Odonata; family Calopterygidae; genus Hetaerina; species Hetaerina titia. Next base: position 64,159,675 of record CM073768.1, on the reverse strand, counting down.
GTTTTTATTGAATTGGTTAAATAATTTTTCATTAACCATTAATTCTTTCATTTTGTAACTTTTTAACGTCTTAGGGTTTATCCAAGCACCATTTGCTTCCTCTTATGTCTGTACAAATTATGGACGAATGACTACATAAATTAGCTTAATAATGAACGAATTAGCACATAATGAAATAATTAGCTTAATAATAACAACGAACTGTAAATGATAGTAATAAGTGTCTTCAAGTGGTTTTGATCACTACAGGATATTGTTAATCTTCAACAGGTGGCGTGAATTCGCAAGCATTCAGGCTTTTCAATAATATTGCATTACTTCAATTAAAGAAGATACAGCTTCAAATCTCTAATCAAAATTCAGCGTCAGGACACGAAAACGATTGCGCCGCACCTTTATAAGGCCCTCTCTTGGGGGAATGACTCTATAGAGTTTCCCAAATAAGCACACAGCTACTCTCCGAGAATTTAAATTAAATATATTGCAATAGTAAAATTAACAATGAGTTTGATTCTCAATTAACTTCATTTAAGGATTAGGATTTAAGCCATCAAGATGCACATCGGTCATATATTTCAACAGTAAAATTAGAATTTAAAACATTCTTGGCAAGGAGAGGAAGCTCCGACGGCTTAGGAACCTAACTTTTTCAAATTACGAAACATCAAATTATGGCATATTTTCGCTGAAGACAACGCACATGGTATGGCAATAATTTATGTAAATTTATTTAATTCTCTACTTAAACATTGAAACCAACAAAAGGCCCGTCTTACGGAAAGCAATACCCAGCAATGCATAACCATAAGTGTTAAAACGATTAACACTTATTATTTCAATAGAAGTACAAAAAATTAGCAATACATTATACATTCGATAATCCCGACAACGATTGCCCTGTGGATGAACAAGAGACCTCCGAATCTGATTAGTTGGTTAGAGGACTATAAGAATTAAAGAATTCAATTAAATACGAAAAAATAAAATTGACATAGGTCGTAATGACTTTGCAGAAGTCTACTAATGGAAATGGTAAGAAAATTTGCAATTTTCCTTAATTTTGTTTCTTAGCCGAACAATGCATTCCGCTAATCTATCGTATATGTGAGAAAGACATCTTGCGGCAATTCAATAATTGATTTTGGAGAAGAACAGGTTTCTTTCTCTTTATGAATAGAATTGATACCTGACGATGGAAAATTTACCCAGTGATTTGTAATTTTTACATGCTAAGTACCGAGTTTCATTTTAAGCTGATATGCAAGTACGTAGTAGGTTTTTCTTGGATGCCTTCTGAAATGGCGTTTAAACACATAATTGATGACAGGACATAAAATAACGTACTTTCAGGAAAAATTCTTACTAGTTTTGTAAATAAATGCAAAACAACCGATCTACCAAATTATCCCTATTAGACACTGTGGGTCTCGGGGTAATTAGCAGAAAAGTTGGATAATTTATTGTATGAACAAGATTTAACGTAGATGCAGCGTGCCTCTCAACTCCTGACAATCTTTAAGAACCTGAAACATGCTAACTACGACATATGTCGACACATCTCATGCCTAACTACCTTCTCCTTACCGTGATTACCACACGGCCGCTGTTACTAATTAGTTTTCTTTCGCGAATATCGACGAATTAGCATGGTTTCCACCTCTCTCAGCTTCATTTCCCTTCATCTAAACAAAAATGACAGCCATATTAATTGAATTGGAAGTCATATTTTCAAATACCAGATGGAAATTTTCATGCATACTCTAACCATTGTATTTTAAACTTCGCCTTTCATACTTTGTGCAATTATTCTTCCGTAATCATTTTCAAATGAAATTTACCAAAGAAAATAATGAACAAAGGTACATAGCAATGATCAAATTATTATTATTACCACATTGAAATTTTGTACGAGCAATACAAATCCTTTTGCCAGTAAATCACAAGCACTTTAGCTGTAATGTTTTCTTTGAAGCTATATGATGCCGAAAAAGTCTAAACCACTAGATAGCTACAATTAACACTAATTGAAAAATACATACTGCCGTATTTCCTTAAATGGAACAGCTGATTGACATGCATCTAGGAAAATGTCAACGAAAAGTACGATATATGTGTCTCATAAATCTGACGTTTCGTATCTGAAGCCCTGAAAAAATTCTCATTTCTTAGCTATTACGTATACGTCCACCTTCTCAAAATCGTGTCCACGAAGCCCTTGACTGGTGCTTGCATTTATTTCTTAGCACAATCACGTCATGTCTTGCTAACCATCGCATCATGACCATTGAACAAATATTCTACCACTATTTTCTTCTCCAATTGAAGAGAGAATACGAACGAGTATCCCTCAGTACACTGATTGAAATGCATCACACCTTTTTCTATCTAGGTTCGAATAAAACTAAGTCTCAGTTTCTTGGTAGTTCCTTGGCTTTCTTTGAAATTCATTAATTTGTAATAATACATCTGTCAATGTATATCAATTAACTGTTGCTTAAAAATCTAATTCGTCATCTAAATTTTAACTCTGGATATCAATAGCTTATCTTATCATTTATCGATTCTGGGGAATCGTTTAATTCAAATCTATCGCCGTACTTATATTTTCAATTCCAATGATAGAAACTGGAATTATTGTTTTCCCATTGAACAGTAGAATTCGTAATTTACTAACACACTGTTAAAATGTACTACCCTGGCAATGAATCGTTTATGCTCCCTTTTACACTAAAGCGAGTGAAGCGAAAAATGCAACGTGGGCAATGCTACACTAAGACCTCATTCGTCCGAGTTTCTAACAAATGCACGTAATACTATTTTCGTATAGTGAATGCCAGCAATCTGTGTACTTGATACTGAATTACATAAGCGTGAAGATTTCACAACGGCTACAGTGCGGTCAACCAAAGAGAGAAAGCCATTGTCGGATTGCCCTCACTTCACTCCCTTCCTGCTCTGCTCCACTCCTACTTGCTACGTGGTCTCTCCGTTACGTTGACTCTTGGCAATCTCTTCTGGGTGCATGCTTTCGCTAGCTAGCTACACCAAGCGATCCTAAAATGTTCCAATAGGTTTCGAGATTACGGAAATCATAGAGTCAACAATGCTTATATAGTTTCTATTGCTTCAGGCTCAACTTTGTGGAAGTTCATGTTCATTAAATTAAGAACACAATGTATATATTATTATTATTAAAATGTACATGTGCAAATAGACAAATGTCAGGTGGCACACAAGTCCCAAGTGTTACAATAAACTTGCCTTGGAAAAATAACATGGTTTCTGAAATACAATCAACATCACAAAAGATAATAAATAAAATCAGTCAGAAAAAAAGAAAAAAATACACTTTAAGGAAATATCCAAACACCAATCTGTAGTACATAAAAAAAGAAAATCCCCATTTCATTAACATATCCACTGTTCTTTATTCTCGTACCAATGCGTATTCTCGTAACAAAGTACGATTTTAAAGAACAGTGGATATATTCATTGTGTTCTTAATTTAATGCAAACATAGGTTCGTTGGATCCAAATCCTCATCATTTGTGGATGCAAGAAGGAACAAACACATTAATATCTACGAATTGATAAGTTTTCGCAATCCGTTCAATTGAAATTACTGAAACCAATGAAAACACTAAGCTTGAATTATCTTATCTCGAGAGTACCAAGTTTTTGGTTGAGTAGTTTCTCGCGGCTCACATCGTTTTCGACGGAGACTTTCATTGACGCGGACCTAATGACAAAAAAAAACACCCCGCTGAAAGAAGAAACGGCAGAAGACTCAAAAGGAACACTTATTTTGCTAATAGTGAATGACGCAAACATCTAATTCAGGAGATATCACATTATAACAAACTTGGTGTTTAAATCACCAGACACAGAGAAAATGTCATTTAAAATTAAGAGTAGCACTTTAGAATAACGGTTATGAACAAATTTAAAAACCAAAGATATTACTAAACGAAAGATAAATGAAAAAATACATATAAAAATCGTAGAGAAAGGCTCTTGACGAAAATAGTTAGGTACACAGACGATTGTAACTATAAGGTTTTAGATAACAAAGATATTGCTGCGTAAAAGCTAAAAGCACTTACGTACTCAAGGATTATTAACATGTGAAGATGGCGTTGATATTGAGAGCTAATTAAATAAGAATTTATAAGCTTTTGAGATGCGATTGGCAAGATGTTACATCTGGAGTGTAATGTTTTACGGAGCAGAGACATGGACTTTGCGGAAAGTTGAAGGATAAAGACTACAAGCCTACGAAATGTGCATATGCGGATAAGTAAGGAAGGAATTAATCGGGAGGAAAGTGTCGTAAAGATGAGGAGGTGCTACGAAGTATTGGAGGAGAGAATTGATAAGTATAATCAAGGAAAGGAAGGTTAATTGGTTAGGGCATTGCATGAGGGAGGTGTGCCTGTTGACGACTGTTGGAGGGAATCATGGGGGGGGGGGGACGAGGGATAAATGGATATGATGTTGAACGTGGTTGAGTTTGGGGGAAGATACGGAGAAATAAAAAGAATTACTCAAGACAGGAAGACATGAAAGCCCACCACGAGTAAACCTGCCACGCGGCAGAACAATCAATTTAATTAAAAATAGCAATAACAAAATATTTGGTGGAAAATTGCTATTTTTAATGAATCATGATATTCCACGCCTGAAACGTCTCGTTTTAGAACAATCAATGATGATGAGATGCGAATAGTTATCCTCTTCGTCTCATGTTAGTAGTAGGGTACTTCGCTTCTAGGTGCATAGTTAACTCATCCATCAATTAGCTACGCGAACGCATCCCTGTCACTTAGCGCTTTAATGATGAATAAAAAAATGAGCAAGTGGGACGATCTTTCGCCCGGTTGCGGGAGAGGTGGACTCCGCCACCGAGAGGATGTCAATCAAGGGAAAAGCGAAGCGTTGTCGGGAGAAAAGATTCGCCAAAAGAATCGTGACTTAAAAAATCGGAGCCTTCTTCGGAGCGATCCAGTCGAAAGACAGCAGAGGGGCAGGTAAGGAGGTCACATGGGGATGGGTTGCAGGCAGATTGATGCGACAGACCCTTGAAAAAAAAATTAGCATTGTCTGCACACACACGCAGAACTCGCTTAAAGAACCACAAAAACGTCCAAACCGTTACGTATTTCCTTAGCATTTCACGTTGTATGTTCTCCTATAAAATATCCAAGCCCGTTAGATCTTGAGTTCTAGGCATATAAAATCAAAATACATACGTTTTCTCACTTTTTTTATTTTCTAATAGAGCAACTGAATTGATACCACGTGTATCACTGTGAGTTAAGTATGAGTTTCGGCATCTCAGGGTAAAACGATGAGGAAAGCTTTAAAAAAGATAGCGAGTAAGCAGTGGTTTTCTTCAGCAAACCCAGCAGAGTTTTTTTAATTCCTCATCTCCCTTTCTCATAGCGATGCGATTTTAACTCCTCGCAGTATCTGCAAAGAGATTTGCCGATCACGTAAAAGGCACGGCAATTCTTGTTTCCATTTAGGTCAACCTCAATCTTGCTTGCTCTCTGCCACTTCGAAGCTGTGGCTGCCAGCTTTAGCCGACAATCACTCCCCCCAGTACCTGATAATGTGAATGCATGGTCGGCAAACTGAAAAAAAAAGCTACTTAAGCATTCTGCAGCTCTTGTTTAAAACTTATAGGGGTAACTTTAGCCACAGATTGAGTAAAGCAAGTTTAAGTTATGCATTCAACATGTAAAGTTTTGACCCAGTACACGTAACATTGTAAGTACTGTAATTTAATGTAAATCTATGCACTTGATAGATGTAGACAAATTTCTAATCTGTAAGCAACGTAAATTGAGGCACTGCAGTAAGTAAAGAATTAAGATTAATATGTAAGCGATTCCACATATTACATGCGACTAAATACATTTTAGAGTATTTTCGTAACAGTAAACAAAGTTACCCAAATGCAATAGATATGCGAAAGGCGTCCCAACTCCGTATCCATGCATTTAAATCATATCAAGCTTATCACTAAATGATTTTATGTTCGTAAGGGCTGAACCTCTATGAGTCATCATGCTAACATAACGTATTCCGCTAAAGAACCTCTCCTAAAATGCATGCATATTATAGGGAATCGTCTCAAAACGTTCATTTTTCCATTTTCCTTTTATGATTGATTATTTAAGGGCTAACGTTAAACCAACAGTTTCTTTCCTCCAGTGAGAGAACAAATATTTTCACATATTCAAATATATTTAATATTATGTGACATCACTTGATAGGGTCTAAGCAAACGTTTCTAAATTGAGGATAAAAAACACGCAAAATACTGGCAAGTTATGAGCCTTCTTCGGTGGCCAGGTAAGTACACAGACCAGAAGAACAAGAAAGACTGGCGTGACCTCATTTGCATAAGTGATCGACCGTACTGTTATGTTCAGCCCCATAATAGGCTTACTGACTTAAGAGGTACGCAAGGATTTGAATAGAACTTCAGAGCTTCAGCTAGAAATTATAGAACTACGAGTAGTTAATCTGAAGACGCAAAGGATTATCCACTTTGATTGGAGCTCAACTCCTAGTAAAAAAAGGAGAAAATAGTGGAGTACTCTCATTTCCATTCAAGCAAAAGTGAACTACCGCAATTGGTGGCTCATACGGTGGACGTGATGATTTAAAGATAAAATAAGATATTTTATTCCTCGGGAGCGACTAACTGAACTGCGTTTTCTTGATATCAAATCCCAAGTCTTCAAACAGCGCACGCAACTGCTTATCGAATACACTACATCCAAAGTTATTAAGTGATTTGAAAGCGTAGAAAACTTTAAAATACCAAAATATTAAATACATAGATAGATAGCACTGGAACACGTCTCCACACTTTCACTTCTCAAAATACACCGGATGAATGTAACGACCTCAAACCTGCGCATGCGTGTTGAGGAGGAATGTTACTTCCACATGCCACCAGGAGTGCTTCTGAAGGTCATTTTGTTTGTGGTCTACAAGCATGTGTGCATTAGTTTTCAGCCTATCCTCGTATCTATGAGCGATAAGCGTAAGAGCACTTGAGCGTATCTCATAAATATTTCAACAGGAACATCCAAAGTTGGGAACACCACGCGACGAGTTTACCTAAATAAATAAAACCATTTGAAGGGAGAAACCATCCTTAAACAGATGCAGTCCAAGTAGATTGAAGAGAAATTTTTCCTCGCATTTTTGGCGACTGCACACGTCAAGATAAACCTTTGTGTTTCCCCAGTTATTATCCAAATATTTTAACACTATAGCGGGCGACGATTCGAGAAAAATTTCAAAAGTCAGCAATGTCATAATTCTCCATGGGGCTATATTTTATTTTCAAATAAAACCTTTCACTCTACAAACATAATTAATTCATTTCTGGTAATATTCCAAGCTCTCGTAAATCCTGGGTTTCTAACGAAATTAACTTGACTCTGCCCTGCGTGCGACGAATTTATCATAGTATTGCAGAATTCCCACTCACATTAAAAAATTAATACGCGTTTTTGTTGTTAATATTAGTAAAGGATATTAAAACTGATAATATCTAAAGTCCTTCATAAACTTAGCATGAACGGTATATTTAAATGCAGAAATAGATGGGTTCTAAGGGTAACATATTAAAAAATACAATGCAACATTTTCAGAGTGTAAAAATCATTCACCTTGACCGGGGTTACAACACGGATCCCTCAATGTCCGGCCGAGTGCTTTAGCCAGTTAATTAATTTATCAAGGCGTCCTGGCGCTTCGCGCATGACTACGAATGCCTGTGACATTGTATGTACGGTATCTCGTCACAACAGACACAACATGAAGACCCGTATGAAAGAATATTTAAAACTACACGTTAGATGCCGCTAATTTGATCAAACATTCTCTATACCGGTACACAAATTTGATCCTGAGGCTCAAAAAAAAACAGAAAAGACCAAATCAAACTTCAACAGTTCCCTTCCTAAAAAAAATAAGTAAAAAGGACAATAATTATTAAATCTCTCCACAGAGTTAGGTTGATAATTTCGATTTTGACCAATTTGTATCAGGTTTCGATTTTATATCTCGACTGAACGCAATAAAAACTAATATATGGCGATCAATTGAATGCTTTCATTGTGAACCTAAAACTGGTGGTAAAACGTAAAATAAATTTTTCATGCAAATACTTGCACTAAAGCCAAAATCCAAGTCACTAATTCGAAATAGACCAAAGGTAAACCCCTTCCAATAGATTCAATACTTTTCTATTAGAGAGGAAACTGGACTTACAAAATAAAATGAGGCCTTTCAGAGTTTTTTCCCGTTAGTAATGCACGACATAATGGCGATTTCAATTTTTCTTCTCCTCTCGAGGCACCGGTGTGGCAGACCAAAAGAAAAATATTATTATATTTTGTTAAAGAAAAAAGGCCCCGTCAGCTCACGTAAAGAATTATATTCGGGTAGAGGAAAAATGAGAAATGGGGACGATAAATCCAAAAACTCCTAGTTATTGGCACCGGGACCACGCAGCCAGGCATTGGGAAAGGGAGAGAGAGGAGCACCTGACTAAGCACACTTTTCACAAGCTCCGAAATGAAGTCGAATACAGGAAGAAGGGGGATCATTAAACAAAAAACTGTGGTCAGAGAATCAGAACTGGTAAAAGCGAAATAACGCATTGCAGAAAGCATACCAGGAGGATATTCAGGCCATCAAGCTAAGACTCGGTAAGCCCATTTCCAAGTAAAACGGAAAGCAGGGTGCCAACCTCAACGCCGACATTCCGCATTTCCTCGTGCACTTGTGTGACCCAACTTTTGGACTCGATCGCAAACGTGTCCCCCTACCTCTGGCGCCATCGCTCCCAGGAAAATAAAGCACCTGCCACCAGGCGTCTCTCTCGTCTCCACTTTCTCCCCATCCTTCGACAATGAGCGTTCGCCGCACACATCCCTCACCCCGACCCCTTCTCCAAAGGCCATCCCCCTCCAACGACCCCTCGCTATCCCCCCTCCACGCAAATCACCAACCTCCTCCGACTATCGTTCTCCTGACCTCCCCGATGAACCTCATTAAAGAATAGGAAGCAGGGGCAGGGTAATTGGGGGAGAAGGAGGCGCGGCGGCTGTACCTGTGGCACAGAGACGCCACCGCTCGCCACCCGAAACCGACTCTCTCCCCCTTTCTTCCCCTAAGGGGTCCCTCAAATCCCCCCGCCCTGTTCCCTGTTTTCCGCAGTTTGTCTTCCGCCACCCGCCCGTCATGCAGAGTTCTTCTTCTCCCTTCCACGTCAGGGCCACTGACCGCCCTTCGCTCCGATCTTTCCCTCCCTCCTCTCCTCCCCAACCATCAACCAACACCGCTAACTTATTCCCCCACCCGCTTTCCGACCACCTTCCTAAACTTCTCCTCGAACACGCATGCACACTCGCCGTGCTCCGCCACTTCACATCCCGAATTCCCCCCTGCCTCACACCCGCCCTCTCACCTCCTCTTCCTTCTCCTCTATCTTGCAAAACTAATAAAGAAGAGTGGAAATCCGCCCTTCATAAGGAGAACACCATAGGGTCATTAAACGGCATAATTTTTATCGTAAACTTGTTTTCATATGCCGAGAGAGACATGATTATCTTGGTTCGAGATTCGGGAACCAGTGGCCCAGGGACTATGAGAGGGAAGGAAGTGCCCCCACTATTACGTGTACACCAACAGTTGGTCTCATTATTTTACGCTGACAATCCGCAAAAAAGAGAGGTATTCAAAAAAAAGGAACAAATCATCATTCGAACCCCCTCCCGAGTCAACTTATTATCAGGGATATCACATTTTACATTTTATAGCTTTAACGAAAAATATTTTCGACAAGTAAATTATCCATTGCACCTCCTTCAAAAGGCTAAGTTGATTCTTTTTTTTTAAACTTTTTTTTAAATCTTGGAAAAGAAAAAATAATTTAGAAACTCTCACAGAATCATTTTTTGCACCATATGTTAACGCATCGTACGATGTAAAATCAATCCATATTTGGTTGCCCTTAAAGAGAAGGACGCCTCGAAATGTCGATTTTCCAATTACCTTTCTCCACTTAAGACCTCTCAACTTCCAATATTCCAAAACTCATAAAATATATTTGCGGAGATTCTTTGTTTTTGCTGAAATAATATTCTCCCCATCCAAAAAAGTAATTTTTCAAGTCTTTTTATTAAACAGCTTTTTTGGTATCTACGAAACAAATAATTAATAGGGCAGGGAAAAGTTAAAACATTCGACATTTAAGCGAAAAGCGGCGAAATCCGAAAACCTTCTTTATAGGCATATGATGCTAATCCATATTGGTAAAGGTGGACCACAACATCTTCCGATAAATGAAAAATGATAGAATCCACCAGTATTCACTAGATCCAATATTACTACACATTAATGAGGCTAGTGAGTTCGTTGTTGGTGTACGTCTAGGTAGAAGTCGTGTGGGAACTCGGACGACGGTTAATGATATTCACTCTTATAACAATATACCAACTACTAACATAGGAACTATACAATTAATATACCTTATTTTACCGACAAACTTGGGATTAATAAACAATTACTCCTCAAATATATCGACAAACTATTTAGATAAAATTATAGATGCAGAATGCCTCGATTAACAAAATCAAACAATCGATTTTACCTTCCGTAAATTGAGAAAACATATTTCTATTACAAAGATTTTTTATGAAGGAGATTGTTATTTTTTATGCTAATATTTTTATCGGGTAATTTTAATAATTGATGGAAATTTACATATATGATTTGTAGAAGTTCAAATTTAAGGCTTGGAATAGCTTGTAGATGAGAAATGGGACGTTTCCCTCATTACAAGAATTATACATAAGTAAACATGCGTAAAAAAGAAACTACAAACCTTAAAGAAAAACAACACACCTTTAAGTTTCACCTTAAATAACTATTTCTCTATTCAAACAGTTGTTAGTTGACTTATATTATTACGAGAGTCAAAACAGCATATCAGAGTAACTAATCATTTTAGGAATCTACGTCAAACACTTCTCTTATCACAATGCGAAGAGTATATCAAAAGTTCAAGAATTTCCTCAAGCTCATAATACATTTTTTATTACTTAACGTTCACAGTCAAAACATACGCTAAATGAATTATAGGGGCTCAAAACAGAACAGAAAAGGAGTAGGACACAATGAATTAAAATCAGATAGGCATCCAGTGGTAACTGTGGTCGTACTTGCGCCTATTACAGCGAGAGAGGTAGCGTAATTATAACCCACAGAACTACCAGCCTGCAAAAAAAAACAAAACGACAATATTCGCTACTAAATATGTGTTAGTTTCCATAGGAGCCCGCGGCGATGTGGATTGGCAAGATAAGGGGAGAGGGAAACGGGCTGCAGACATAGGGGTATACCGGGTATACGAAAGAGTCGAAGTTGAATGGACCAATCAGAGTGCTTGGTGCACCACGGTGGAGAGATGTTATTTGAGACAGACGGCATGCTGACCCGTTTCCATGGAGACCCCCCTCGCTGCGGTGAGCGAAAGCACTTTGTGAACTGTAGACTGCACATTCTCGTTCATTAAAGTGCACATTCTTGCCGCCTCCTTCTCACCCACCTGCCTCCACAGATTAATAGCCCCTCAATTGAAGGTATTTTCAATTCACTGCGCTCATTTGGAGGTGTTAAGAAACATTCTCAATTGTTTATTATTTTTCACCGTTGTCACTCCTTTATTCTTATTATCCTGTTACTCGATTTACACGATTTTGTTTGATCATGGCAGGTAATCTTAGGAGCTGACGTCTTAATTGCATTCAGATTTGGCAGATGTTTCATTAAAACAGGAAACTTCGGTATTCCTATACATGTGGACACATCTTCCGTAAAGAGAAGTCTCACTTATGTATAAGTGGTGATGAAGTAGAACAGAATAATAACACGGATGGGGATCACGAATGGAATTTATGAAAACAACTGTAACAGAAGATTTGAAAACAAAAAAAATTAAGAATTCACGGAGTAAATAGCATTTATACATGTATATCTATAAGAGATGTGACCTCCATCACATCAATTCCCACCAATACAGAATGGCAATAATCACGGAATATAAAACGCTGATACTGGTACAGTTCAGGAATACTACATTCAGATACAAACTCCTAAAATGCTGAAAAGTGGCTTATCTTGGAACCGAGTCAAAAAGCGTCGAATCCCTATCCACGCATCGTAATATCTCGCTCATTTTCAGGATTCTATTCTACCACTCACCTCTCAAATCGCCAAAGCTAATTTCAAGAAGCGCTGCGTAATACAATTACTGTAAATCAACAGCGCAGCCAGCCTAGAAATCCCGCATAGGACCGCAACAAAATGAATTACAGGAATGAATTAATGAATTATGAAGTAATTACGTTTTGACTCGATAAAGGCCGTTCAAGAGGCTTCGACGAGGGTCATCAACGGCATCCCCAAAGAAAATTTCCAGCGGGCGTACGGGGAATGGGAGCAACGTTATACTAAGTGTGTAGCAGCTCAAGGAGCATACTTTGAAGATTATTAAGTCGATGTAAATATATCTTCAATAAAATTCTTGTAAAAAAATCAGTCCTACCAGTTTTGGGTGCGACCCTGTGTATCTAGTAAACCACCCACCAGGAAACTTTATATTATAATTATATTATAATCAGCATGCTGTTAATGGAATATGGCGACCTATTATCGCCTAGGCTCAGTTTTACCAAGAATGCGATTCAATAAAACTATATATTCCCATTCTTGATACCCATTTTTAGAGGAAAGTTTAATTTAAATTTGTTCCTAGTTTTTATGTTGCGCACCATAATTTCAGTTAAAGCACAACCAGTAAAGCCAAGACTACCCCACTATACACATAAATTTCCTAAATTAATATGATAGCGGAAATTCCTAACATGGTCTATTAATATCGGCGACATTTCATCCTTTCTTTACCAGATTTTCATTGTCATTGCTCTGAAAACTTCTCTTCATTGTCATAAATTATTTAACGCCATTTTTATTTATCATAAATTGTTACAATAAAGACTTTTTTAATAAATGTGTTCCAAGCAAGGTTAAACCAATCAAAATCAGAATTTAATTAAAGAATTCTGGGTATAAAAAAAATGATATTTAAAGATTTACGCAAAAACATCTCAGCGCTACGAGAGTGATCCAAGCACCGATTCGATTACTTAAAACAAAAAACATGGTCTGCCCCATTAATACGACTTTCACGGAAGTAGGTCGTTTATTACGGAAATTTGTTTTCGAGAGTTATCCAGTGAAATGTCATTCGTTGTAGCCCCATTTCTGCCACTACCGATTACAGTAAATACCTGTCGACCGCTTGAAACTAAAGGTTATGAGGGGCGAAATTTGAGAATCATGGGCACCTTTCCTCTCGTTTCGTACAAACACAAAATTCAATGATAGACACTCAACTCGCTAAATGTCAATAGGAAAATCATACAGCCCTGATTTCTCCTTTCCTCCCAACTTTCATGTTTATCCTCTATTTTCCAGGTTTTCCGTGGCCTTAGATACCATATTTCTACACAAAGGAATTAAAAATGAGAGCCTTTTCAAATGAATCACACGAATAATGATAACAACCATATTCGTACAAGTATCATAGATATTTTCGCTGGTTGGAAACTTTATCTTTGATATTGCATTTTATTTACCGAACTCGTGGTTTTGTTGAAATAATTTCCTTCGATTCCGAAGTAAGCTCAGCAATGCCCTTCTTAAAATCCTTATTTGATAATCACTCTTCACGACCGGAGATGTCCCCACCCCAGGGTCCGGGTTCCAATCTCGTGGAAAATATTTTTCAGTGATATCCCGACCCCTACTTGAGGTGTCTTGTGGAGAGCACTTTGATTTAGTACGTCGTCTATCGGATGGGACGTTAAGCTGTGGAGCCCTCGGGGCCTTTCGTTAGGGTTAGGGGAGTAGGCTAATGCCGATGCCGGGTTTCTCTCCGCCCTTCATCCTTCCCTGTCCATCCCTGATGGCGCAAAGACCTCAGCTGTCGGTCGCCTTACTTAAAAACTACTAGTGCTACAGGAGATGTCCCTATCTTGATTTTTTTAACCCTTGTAACATGTGATTGTCGTACAAATAGTCCACAAATCCATCTGATCTTCTTTTAACGTCATTTAATACCTTTAATATTGGACACTTTCTTCGCAGATTCCTAAATGTCGAATATTCGACGCGCTGCTCCTGCAAAGTATGCTCTCATATGTTTTTTGGTCGGGAGTAATTATCATTTATTAAGCATTTCATGCCAGCGGTTGCTTGAATACCTCAGTGATATTCGTTCACTTTTTTCCCAACATACGCACGCTCCTGTCTTGCCGAGAGGGGTTAAATTATCCCTTTCTGGAGATTCGCGGGAAGGGGTGATGGGAGAGAGTTGATCCAGGGGCGAACTGGAGTTTTTTTTCGCTAAAGCCTCCTCCATTCCTTCGCTGACTTCGCAAACAACTTCACTCTCTGGTTGTCTGCGGGCTTGCGTGTCCGCCGGCGGGCAGAGGGGGTTTCCCCCGCGGCATGATGTCGAATTCCTCCCACCTCACCTCGGCTGTACATTCCCGCTCAAATTCACTCCGGTGTCCTCCTTACCACACAGAATAGAAATGATCTATCCTTCGTCGGCCTGTTTGAAAGTAACTTGCGATGTGAAGTGTGTCCCTAAACTCGTAAAACAATGCCTAAGAACGACCTGCCATTTTAGTGCGAAAGCTGTTCGACCAAACAAACCTAAGTACGAAATGAAGTAAATCGTAATTAAGTACGAAAAAATTAAGGATGGCATAATTCGAAAATAAAACACATACAAAGCGAATCAACGGGTCTGCTTGTTACTGTATTCGTTTTTACCTGGCAAATCTGAGTTTTAATGCTCTTTAAGTCATGAACGAGATTTTTGTTAAAAAAAGAGGTTATCATTCGTCGGTCTACTAAGTAGTTTGATGGAGTTGACTATCCACCCGAGTAATGAAGGCCTTACAATCTTAAATAAAACGCCAAGAGCTTCAGTGTTCTATATATATATGTATTAAAGACCTTAATTTGTGGACTTGTAATCCCAGATTTTGCTCCAGAACGTTATTCAGCATATATCAAAGCATGCCTTTCTCTAATAACGATACGCCCACGGGTATATTTATTTGTCTCAAATTTTCTCCGTTTTAGTTTTATGTCGCAGGTGGTGAGTTCAACATTATTCTATTTTAATTTGCGTGAATACCTACTCAATCCGAAAAATGTTGAACGACCGTGAAATATCTATGATTTTATTTCACCATTTCTAGTAGCTTTTAGTCCCGGTTATTTATATCATTAGTTTTTTTCACGCATCTAAATGCAGGACAACTATATCATGATTAACGCGGGGACGTTCGAGAAATGGGGAGAGAGTTCTTTGGTAAAAAAAAGCATCGCCCCCATCGGCTGAGGGAAACTTGGAATTACAACCAGAGATTTTTCTAGACTGCACAGAATTTCACTCGCGCTTCGCTAGGACGTCTGCAAGGCGCTCCTCCCGAGGCTTTTGAGTCCTCACCGCAGAAAGACTGCATAGTGCTAGCAATACAACGGGTTAAAATCCACGAAGCTGCAGAGATTTCTCTTTCCTCCCCCGAATGCCACCAGTTAGCCGCCACTTTTTAGCTCAACTACCTCTGATTTTGTGCTCGAATCGTTCTTTCCTGTATAATAATTACTGGCCATACGACTCATAAAAGAAAGTTGTCCTATCTGGGTACTCTTTATATGCTGATGAGTTAATTTAATCGATTTGTAATTGTACCAGAAAAATAGGCCATTCCGTTCAAATGAAATATTTACGTTAAAATTTACCCTTAAACGCAATTTTATTCAAGAGTTTTCCTTATCTAGCGCCGTATCGAATGCTAAGAAAATTGATACTAACCCATAGTTCTACTGAGGAGTGAAATCAAAGCAATTCATAACAGGTCCGCCTTCCCCACCTCTCATGTGTTCGTCCTTTATGTGTGTTCCTTTCCCATGTCCTTATCTCTATTTCTATGTGAATGAATATATATATATACTTTTTAGCTCAACTACCTCTGATTTTGTGCTCGATATATATATATATATATATATATATATATATATATATATATATATATATATATTTATATATATATCGATGATGCGGAAGTACTCACGAGAGCAATATAACTTTTGGACGGCACAATAGAACACAGAATAAAACAGATCACACGTAAAAGGACACTCACACTGTAGATGATTTAAGCTTTCGGCCTACTCCGAGGCCTTCTTCAGGTCAGACTGACCTGTCCTTTTACGTATTATCTGTTTTATTCTGTGTTCTATTGTGCCGTCCAAAAGTTATATATATATATATATATATATATATATATATATATATATATATATATATATATATATATATATATATATATATATATCATATCAATGATCCCCAAAATCGAGGAACTGAAAAATTGCCAACCACTTTGCTTCATATTTAATTTCATCATGATCCCGAATCTGAAGAAATGTGCTGTAACTCTGAAAATTGCTTAGGAATTCGACAAGAAATATTCATAAAAAGAGACGTTTCAGGCGTTGTATGGTGGAATATCATGATTAATTAAAATTGGCAATTTTGCGGAAAATTGCCAATTTTAATTAATAAAAAGAAATATTCAATAGTGAAAGGGCTCACAGATGATTAGTTGACCTATGCTGGCAATATCTGCTCTTTTTATCATATTTCAATAGGTTCTTTTAATCCGAAAAATCACATTTCTTCGGAGGAGAGTTCAAAAAATCAAATTACGGAATTGAGGTAGCATTGGCTTATGATCAAATGGCTCATTCCGAACACGCAATTACATAAGGTGGTTTAATAGTGGAATCATACCGTTGAGAAGGACGGAATATTTCATTTCCTATAGTAAAATGACTTAACAGTCCCTCCGATTAAAGAGTAAATCATAAAATTGAACACAA
This sequence comes from Hetaerina titia, assembly GCA_037158775.1. NCBI lineage: Eukaryota > Metazoa > Arthropoda > Insecta > Odonata > Calopterygidae > Hetaerina > Hetaerina titia. The sequence continues at coordinate 64,142,617 of CM073768.1, read as the reverse complement.
CCAACCACACCTTTTCTTTGGAGGATCGATTAGAAAGTCGTTAATAAAAGTACGGTAAACACTTCCTGCATTTTTTTACTCAAAATTTAGTTGCTTTAATTAATTTAGACGTTAACTTTAGGGCACAAGTATATTTTTTTACTACTTACAAAGACAATTTTTGTTAAATTACAGAATGTTAAAAGCTAAGAAAATTCCTCATCCTTTCTTAATTTCAAGGAATAGAGATGATGACGGGATTATTCCTCCTGAATACGTTCCCGGTGGTGGTGGTTAAAGTAATTGAAATATCGTCCGTGAGAGCAATATAAACGAAGCCAGAAACCTAAGAGAAGGCGGAACGGAATGCCCGTGGCAAGGGTGACGATACGGCTATATTTAGATGTTAAAATTCGTAGGAGCTTGGAATCTGAATTTTTTTTAATGAACTCGGCTTAAATTCAAAAAGATCGTGCCGTGAATACTAATCCATTACTAATTTTCTTTTCCCGAGAACCGTTACAATTTTACATTTAACTACAAGAGTTGAAATAATTTTAATCTGGTTTAAATGAGGTTTAATAAAGTTCCATTCGCGGTCATAATAAGTTCGGTAATGTGAAGGTATATACTTAAAGCAATAAAATTAAATTGACCATTGAAACTGACCAGATGGATAAGTACATAATATTCATTGATAAACAACGACATTTTTATAAAGAGACGAAATAATTTTTGAATATCAGAAACTGTTTTATTTCTACTGTCATTTTGACAAAATATTCTCATGTAGTTCAGTTTGCTTGACAGTGTGAAGACATTTTTCTAAATGACGTCACACGATACTTCAAAATTCCCCTTCATGCCAAATTAAATATTGTTCCTTTCAGACCACCGTAGTAGTTCCATTAAGGCATCGGAAAGCTTTAAGTCTCTTATTTTTAACTGCACACGCGCTCACTCAAACTGGTCTTCATATTCCACGGCCAGAAAACCATGAGTAAAAAAATTCAAGCCAAGAAATTCAAAGCAAATTCCCACCTCTTTCCCGGGAGCCATGAAAAAAGTGGCTGGGAATCACAAATCCTACAATTCCATTAGGTTCATGAAAATATGTTAATATCAAAAGTATTATGGTTGATATCTAGCTGCAAGGAAATCAATTCAATTAAAAACAGAACATAAAATAAAGTAATAAATTGCTCGTTTCATGTGGAAATGTATGCCAAAAAGTACCAAAAGTGTGAATTCTTAGTTAACGTGTTTCTCTGTCCATTTTTAAGAATCTTTTTCTGGAGTTAGCTGGTGAGTTCTAATGATATAATTCATTGGTCAACACCAAAAGTCGTCAACTAATACCCATGGTATTTCCAAACAAGACGGTGTAATAGTTTCGTGAATTATACCGTTTTCAGTAAGCAAACATATTTTTGTTTTTCGAAAAGAATCTCAATTTAGGTGCTGGTTCAATTACAAAAACTGTGCAGAAGCTTCTTATGAGCCGACTCTGTACGTCCGGAGTATTTCTATTCTCCATTAGCCGTTTCTTTTGAGCGCTTGGATTATTCTCCCACTGTCGTATCCTTGCTACTTTTATCATTAATGATTCAGCTACCTGAACAGTAAAATTATCCAAACTCTTCAAAAGTATCTCTTTCTAATAATGAAAAAGAATAAACCTCGTAATATTTCACACAGTAGTATGCAACATAAATGAAATTTCTTTCCTTTCATAATCCTCTGTCATAACATTAAACTTCCGAAATTTTTTCCACACCTCTCCTTTGCTTTTATTATTTATTAAATTACAAATAATATTCCTTGATTTGGCTACTGAACATCAGTTTCTTCCAAAATTTTTTTTAGTTTGAGTCTGAACGTTCATGACCCCTTCTCTAAAGAGGCCTCATCAGATCTTTCTATAAACCTACCAATGTTCAACCCCAACTGCAACGTTCTTATCCTTTTTACGTCAATCCGTTCAACTGTAATGTTTTCCTTTGCCTCATTTATTGTCTTTCATGTTCTGTACACATTAAAGATCGAGAGCGAGAATGGTATCTCTGCCTTCCTCTCTTATTTGAGCGGCTTCTCTACTTTCATCATCATTGATCAATGCCGTCTGCTCTCTATACAGAGAATCAATCTTCTATCGTTGCAGTTAATTCCCATTTTCTTAAGGATAAGTAGCATTACGTTCCAATCCACGTCGTCAAAGGCTTTCTCCAGAACCACTAAGGCATAAGAAGTCGGTCGTTCTCTTTGTTTTCTCGTCTCTGCGACAAAATCTGAAAACATGAACAGTATCTCCTTTTGTTCTTCCTGTTCCTTCTAAATTTATCTTCACTCAAATACTCTTCCACTTTCATCAGCAGATTATTCTTGTTATGAATTTTAATTAAAATGCTCTCAGGCTATTGTTCAAAACTTAATACACTTGTCAGCTCTGCTATTAGTTGATATGAGAAAATGAATATTTTCCTGACCTAGATCGATATTTATTCTCTTAAACACTACAGGTCAGTTTATGTAAAAAGTATTAATTCCCGATTTTATTATAAGCTACATCAATGGAATTATCCTGGCTCTGGCCTTGCAGACACTAGACTAAAGTCCTAAGTCTGCAGCCAACTTCTCACTTTAGCAAGTCATCTTTTTCTAGTAGTCTTTATACTCCTATGTATCTGATTTCCAGGGCAAAAAACGCCATATTCACTAACAGTTACTCATGTCCTACGATTATTGAAGCTATTTTAACATTTCCTAACAGAAGGTTATGTTGCAATTCGTAAGCATATGTCCTCCCCGGTGATATTAGAACAAGTGACTTTGGTCTTTCCTAATCACTAAGTGCATCTACCAAGATAACCAAGCAAATATTTTCCGGTCTCGGTCAGTGACAGCGTTGGAAGCTACTACTTTCCTTATGGATAAGACGTGTCTTCACTTTTGATTAGCTAGTAAATAGTCAGTTAAAGGTTTTACTAATTAACATTCTATTTTCTTCAGCACAAACTTTATTTCACATATGAGCCTCATATTTTTAAGCATGAAGAAGCACCTCTTTTATAACATTCTTCCCATAGTATTTTCCTTTTTACAGCACATTCTAATTTCGTTACCTCTAAATAATTCGCAATCTGTTATTTACATCATCTTCTCATTCTACATGACAGCCTCCTCTCCTACCACCAAACCCAACACTTCTAAATGATTTCACTTTAGCCAACAAATGTTCACCAAACTCAAAAAAAAACCACACAAACGAAAATCAGGATTAGCATCTCTTTCCGTCAAAATCAATGCTACGAATCATGCAATGATTCAATTTATAAAAAATTCCTAACCAATCATTTTCGATTCTCTTTTCGACTATTTTTCGTATTCCTGATTTAGGAGGGCGGTAGGTATGGAATATCGTAAAATTGATCGACGTCCAAAATTATAGTAAATTCATTGCTGTAAGTACATTTAAAATAGTGAATGTAGTACCATACTACGCACCAGCACGTGTCATCTGAAGAACCAAAACAACGAAATTTCAAAATATTTATCATCTGCTAACAAGTCCTACATCGCGGGACTTGGCGGGACTAAGAAGATGAAAACCTTTTTCATCACTATTTTTTCACGCAAAGGCCTCCCATTATATGTTTACTATTCTGAGTATTTTATTTTAATGTGATGTTAATCGAACTTTTGGAGCCTTCAAAGAATAAATAAATATGAAATTAAACACTCGATGCAATTATCTCAATCCGCTGAAAAGAACCTGAGCGATACATAAGATACCTACAGAATTCCATCCGTTATAAACGGCTATTTTGCGAAGTACATACTCGATGTCTCGATACCCCTAGGAGGGTCGCTGGTGGTCCACTTTCCACACTTCTGCCACCTAATAATGCGGGGAGTAAATCTATTCATTCGCCAATGCTGGTTCTTTCTAAATTACTTTACTAAATTTCAATTTTATCCTAATCGACCAGATGTAACATTTCCTATTTTTTCTAAAGCGACTCACGGTAGTCGAGATATTTTGCTGAGCTAATAAGTTACGCCCAACTGAAAGGAGTCCCGATTCCCGCGATCGTTGAGTCCACACGGACCAGACGTCTCAGGCGATCTCGAGCCGCTTCACTCTCCTCTCTTTCTTTCTCTCATTATCTTCTACTCTGGCGCCTCCTCGCACCGGTTCCGTGGGAATCCTTGGCGACAAACGAGTCTGCGAATCCTTTCAGACGCTTGCACTGGTCAGGGTAGGCAGAGGGAGAAGGGGTGGGCAGGGAGGGAGAGGGAGGAGGAGGAGAGGGGGGTATAGATGGGGGGAAAAAGAGCGCGCAAGTACCATCCGCGAGAATGTTTCGGTCGACAATCCAAGAGGCACCGTACTGAGAGGAAGGAGGATTGCCCTTTTACGAGATATGTATGGGCACACGGCCGCGGGATAGAATGCATAAAACAGTTGGAAAAAGCCTGAGCCAATGCGACACCTTCAACCGCCTCTCCAAAGCCGCCCAAGGTTCACGACTTCAGTGATTTAATTCTCCTGGGGAAACACTACTGTCGCCGACTGCCTGCTTAAATATTTTAGGTGCACATTATTCAGATCGACCAAGGTATCTACCAAGTTCCCGGCACTATTAATGAATAAACCATAAACACAGTATTCAACTCGAGGATCGGTTGGATAGGTGATGGTAGAGTTCACCCAGTGCTAAGCCCTTTACGGCGTGTGAAATTCACACATCAGGGTAGGGGGGGCAGTTCCTTTCCCTTTGCCGGTTATGGTTTCCCAAGAAGACCTGGTACCCGAAAAATCACATAGCTTTGGTGGAGCTGCAGGTGCCCAGAGTGCCTTGCCCGGGAATCGAACCCTGAACCCTCCGGTCAGTAGTCCAACGCTCTACCCCCTGGACTACCGCGACCCTATTAATGAATTTTCCACTAAAATTAACACGCCTCTTTCAAGAATTAAATAATTTCTCTTGAGTCCCTGAATTGTGTCATGCAGCAAACAAGCACATTGTAACTATCGACTTTCCTATTTGCCCTAATGTGGAAAGGCTATGGCTTGTTAGATCGCTTTTCAATGGAACAAGTGTCGATAATGTATTCAAATTGACATTTTCCTGTCGCTGATTGGAAAAAGTGGGCTGCCCTTGCAAGAGGTCGTACATTTGAGCCTCCGCGAGGGCATGTACAGACTTATATGGAACTGTTCACAGCACCCTCGAACGCCTGTTGTCCCAGTTATAGTGATGGAAATACTTTTATTTGGACCTAGAAAACCACTTGAACATTAGTATTTCATCAGTTAATTGACCACAAGAAATAATTACTCGACGACATTACTAAAATAAATCCTTTAAAATGACTTCCAAAACCAATTCTGAGATAGTTCAATCAATAGTTCTATAAACACACTGCGAAATTTTACTTAGCTGCAATACCTTTCCACAATTTATGTTAATTCAGTCTTGATGGTATTTCTACCTTAAAGAAAATGTCCTGAGATGTGAGTACTAACACCCCTAATACTTAAGAAAACCTTTTTGACATCTTAATATTTTAAAATCTTGCTTCTCTGAACTCAGGTGACAACCGTTTGGAGCATCAAAGACAAACTGGCGTAACCTCCATAGTATTCATCCGGAAAGTCGATTTGGCATAAAAAAAGTAGAGCTAACTATGTTCTACCTCATGTGAATTCCATGTGCGAGGCGCCTAGATCCTTTCTCTATGCTACAATAACCTGCAGTTTCTCAAAAAGTTCGGCTACCTCGAAAATCACACAGCTTTGGCATAGCAGCGGGTGCCCATACGCATCACCTGAATATGAGCCCGGTACATCTAAGTCATAAATCAAACTAACTACACACTGAACTGCCATAGTCACCATATCAGTCCAAAAATTCATTTATGAAAATTTACGCATTTGGTACAATTCGCAAAAATACTTTAGCTCCAAAATGATGACCGCATTTTTATGGTAAATTCTACCCCAGGAATCCTATATATCCTGATAGTAATGTGTTTGACACTATAGTGTTCGAGATCGAGGATATCAATTTGATATTAACATACGATGGCTAATAAAATTCATCGTTCCATGTTCTACGAAAAGTAAAAAAAAAACCGACAAAGGGCAAAATAATAACACGACCTGCAATCGCGCTTCTTGACTTAGCAAGATGATCCTCCGCGTAGGATGTGTGAATGAACCTGACACAGCAATCCCAATTTTCCATGAGTACACCAGCGAATCATTCTACTTACTACCAACATCTTTCACTACATTCTACACACATCCAACTGCGTACACGAACAACAACCGCTTCAACTTTCGCTAAATTACAAGGGAAAAGAAAAACTCAGTAATTGTCCACACAGTTTAAATATTGACCTATCCGCTTCAACGTTCCCGTCATTATAGGTAAATGTACATACCTTGTGCGGCGTTGTATCTTATAATGACGCGAATGTCGAAACCGGTCGGTAAATAACCAAATTGTAAGGAGCAGTATAATTTTTTTTCTTTTCCTCCATTAGGCCTCAATTATACAAGCATGGAAGTCTATCATTATCTTTTCCGCTTACATAGGTACTGTTCAACATTTAAATGAAAAACCAAAACCTCGCATCTTTTCTCACCAAAAAGTAGGGCATGTAGATGAGTTACTCCCTCGTGCGAAATAGGCTATTTCAATTGTTTGTGTCTCCAAAATAACTGCATTATTAACATTAGGATTCATTGTCATAAACTAAACAAAAAAAAATCTCGTTCTATTATTTAGCAGTGCCTTTTTAAACATTTCGTGCCCGGTCGTCGAAAATAAATGTTTAATTTTCACCGATCAATTGGGAAATCCTTGTATTCATTCAGGGGATAACCTGAAATTATTCTACCACAACCTTTGTGGGCTTGAAAATCATCTCCTGAGTCAAAGTAGCCAGTAACAATGAAAATAAGAAACTGCATCCAATTTCATTTCTCAATATGATCACGGCACAGTTGAATTTCTTCGACTGTCTTTTCAACGCTTGAGTCTCAAGCGGGAAACAATCCCTCACTGACAAGCGAGCATCGACCAACCGCAAGCACTGTTTACATGACTCCCACATCGCCACGTGAATTCATTTCTCGCTTCCTTTCAGAGAAAACAGACGACACGGACGAAATGTTTTTCGACGAGCGAAGCATACACGCCGGTACATGAAAACAAGCAAACGACAACCTTCTGCAGTGGCGCGACACATGCCAAAACAGAAAAATAAATGCTCCATAAAAGAGAAAACCCTCAAGATAGTCAGAAAAAAAAACAGAAAAGGCTCTGAGACTCACCGTTTCGCACAGCAGAAGAGGGAAGCCGGTCGAAGGAGGGGGCGTTGAGAGGCGCGGGAGGTGGGGGTGGTGGTTGGGGGGGCGAAAATGCACTGGGTGGCCCGCCCTCCCGCGAGCACCCTCTTCGGAACGTTTTATGCTGTCCCCCGCGGGCAATAACGGAGGTGGTAGCTTGGCTACCAGACCCCTCCCGAGATCCGATGAAGCAGCAGGCAATAAATGGGGAAGAGAAGCGGAAAGCACCACAGCAAGGCCGGGAGCACTGCGAACAGGACGCCGCACTATTTACTGTTAAAAAGGGACACGTTTTCCTTCACGCCTCCCCCCTGTCAACAATGCCCCTTCACACCACGGGCCGAAGAGCACGGCGGAGGGAGGTGCATAAAGCGATAAACCATGCGAGCGTTGATTCACGTGGCTACACTGAACTCAGTTGGTAAACACCTTGGAACATGGGGGAGGGATGGATGAGGAGAGGGCTGAGGCACCCAAAGTTTTCTTTCGTCACTTCGCACTGGAGGATCTGATCGACGTGGCAGATCCAACGGGAGTGTGTTGTTGCATTCGCCTAGCACCCGTGTAAAAACTCCCGCAAAGTCCCTCGCGCGTGGACGATCCTCGTCCCACGGGTCTTCTTCCCTTTTCGACGACGTCCTCGCTTCGGCGGAAGAGTTGAGCAGAGGCGCGGGACACAAGCGTCGAGGCCCGAAGGAGGTGGTCGACTAGCGGCAGAATCTCGCCCAGCGACCGGCTGACTCGCCTCCGGAGGCTGCCGGGAGAGGGAGGGAGAACGGAGGAGGTTGAGCTGGAGAGAGTGGGGGTAGGAACGAGGAGAAGAGGGGCGACGGAGGGGAGAGGAGTCGAATTCCAGACACGGGGAGTTCTTCGGAAAAGCTCCGCTGGGACGGAGAGCGGCGCACCATTCGTATTGGCTGCATTTGAAGGCCCGCCATGCCTTCCTGTGCTCGGTGGCCCGGATGTAGACGAAAAGTGTCGAATGACAACACACATTGGCTTTTGGTGCACTGAAAATAAAAATCTTTGCAAAACTACAGTTATTCACCAAGTGCCATCGCAATACTTGCACCTGTGTTTTTCTTTAATTAATTAATATCTTCATAGGTATTCTATATAATAGAGGTAAGTTTGGGGTGGTTCAGGAAAAAAGCAACACACTGTGGAACCCGATATCACTTCCTCCCAACCAAAACATTCTTTGCCTTCAACATCCCACTGACTCTCCTCATCACCTCCATCCAACTTTTCTGCCTCCATCAATATTTCGTCGTTCGTTTTCCTTTCGATCCAAAAGTGTTTCTCGAATCTTCCATGCCCCATCTGAGGTCCTTTTCATTTACATGTTTACAAAAACACAACAAAGAAGATAAGACTCAGAAAAGTTAGTAAATTTTGTTTTCCTGATTCTCTTAATTACCATACAAGTGACTATGAAGCCAACACATATTTCACCTCAAAATGGCCTATATTTTTCCTTTCTAATCTGAGGCTAACATTGGACGTGTTGTATGTTTCATTGACTTCAAAATTATCCTTCCGTGTGACATTAACACCCAAATGAACAAAAATTAGTCTGGCCGTTAATTATGCAATCATCCATTCAAACGAAGCTCGGATTCGATGATCGATGCCAAGCAGGATTTGAACCAGGGAAAGAACGGGAGTCAGCAGTCAACTGGAACTGGGACCGGGGATTGATTATTAATTGAAACTGTAAATACCTATTACTGTGCTGATCATTTGTGCGCTACCTTTGCCTATGGATTAAATTATCTTCTCCACCTTCTCGCGACGTTGTCGACCAGAAGAGCCAGATGTTCAAAATGTATTTGAGCTCCCTGTATTTCAATATCTTGGTCCATTCGACGTCTAGAATATACGCAGTCGGGCGCGATGGAGCCCCACTTCATATGAATTCTCCACTAACTCATTAGCCGACCCAGGAATTCACTCTAAAATATGTATTAGATGATAGATAAATCGCAGAGATTGGCTTTAACTATCGTGTTGTCGCGGGATGATTTTGGTAAAAAACATTAAAAATTACCCATTTAATAAAAACATACATGAATAACATTATCATCTTGGGAAGGTCAATCTACATTTTCCACACACCCTCCTGATATACGATCCGTAACATGATCCGTGGCAATGCCCCTGTTCGGATGATTTCTCCTAGAGCTCACTAATATCTAGTGGGTCTAATTGGCGCTCCCTCTCCTCATGACCAGTGACCTATGGTCCACTCAATGGCCCTAGGTGAAACTGGTCCGATCACGTTGTCAGTCCGGATCGACTCGCTAGACTCGACAACGTTCATGAACACGAGACCGAAACGAATATTTTGTATCCCGTAATTGGCTGACGTGTGCGAAGGATGGGCATTTGGGAGGACATCTGCGAGCGGTTTGGAGTGGGAAGGGGACGAAGGGGGGATTAGAGAGACCCCCAGAACGACCGAGGAGCGTGTTTTCGTTCTGGCTGACATTCGGACAATTTGGAGAAGGTCATCGAGATGAGAGGGTGGAGAAGTTAGGACTTTGGCGGGCGGCGGCACGGAGGCAGCAATTGGGGCGAGAGGGACACAAAAGGTCTGCAACGGAGAGATGCCGCGCGTCCGCCCCCATAAAGGATCGTTCGCCTTCGTTAAAAGACCGTATTTTAGCCACCGCCCATGGCAACGAATTCCACAACCTTTTATGAGCCTTTTCAGGAAATTGCCCAGCGTTCCAGGGAACATTACATACGCCTTCTTTGTGTCCAAATTATTTTAAACTAATAGCTCCCACTACCTCGCATACTTCCATTTCGACAGTATTCAAGTGAAATAAATCCGAAGAAAAAAAAAGGTATAATTCAAACCTGTATTATGACAGTAGAATCAGAATAGAATGGTAATACAACCCGTAAGAAGAAGTATTCTACCACCAGGAAAAACACAGAAAGTGAGAATATTAGATTTAAAAAAATGACTTCTTTATTCATCCTGGTTTAATGTACAACGTGTTTCAACGACCCTAATAATCATCTAAAAGTATATTAAAATGTACCTGAATGTTGGTTTCGTGATTGGTAATACGAAATTACAACTCTCGCGGAATGAGCAATAGTATTAATTTAATCTTATAAACTACAATTGTTCTCCACATTGCCTTCATCATTTTAGTGCTATTTACGTTAAATTCATCTCTGAATAAAGGAGAGAGTGACTCTTTTTTTCTTTTTGAAGAGTCACCGGACACTTGATCCAGGGAATTATAACGCGAATTTTGATAAAGAAGGTATGAAAATTGGGTATTCAGCAAATGCATGACAAATTCTACCTCTACGGATCAATATTATCGAAGAGAAATTTTTCCTACGCAACATATGAGTTGAGATCTACAATAGAAAGCCCTTCTATTACACACTAGTTGCTCTGATAACTGGAACATTATCAGATCGATATTTTATCTCCCCCGCGACGTAGAATGAATATACTTATCTCGCATGCATTAAGAATTATCACACATACTTTTTATAAGATCTATCGTTCTACAGGTTGTTCGATAACTTTCAAAAGTGTGCATTGAAATTGTCCCAGATTAACCTGCATAACTATGCAGAGATTTATTCATTTCCAGCAAATGAGCAGTCCCTTCACACCTGAACCTTATGAAAATGTAGGAGGAAAAGTGAAGCTGCGGCTACTCTAAGCTGACGAGTGAATATTTTCGCTTTGACCTAAAAACAGATTCATACGATTGATGAAGGGCCAGAGATCTGGTAGCCTGGCATGACCTGAATCAAGAGCGACTGGGAGGAGGAATGCATTGGAGAAGAGAGAGCAGGTGGAAGTAGAAATGCATTTTTTTTTGTTCGCCGTCTATTTGAAAATCTGTTCTCATTCATTCCAGAAAGTGGCAATGCATACCCAACCATCAGAAAAATTTAATCGCCTAAACTTCCTTACGCGGAAAAACTCAATCTGCGCTAAATCGTTCGTTTTTTTGCGACGTAAAATCTGGAGAAATCCGTGTACCAAGAAAGCAATGTGAATGGATTGAGCGAGTATGAGAATTGGACAATTCAATGAGCATTTTTTTAAATCCCTTTTCAGTTAAAGGGCATGTCTGTTGTTGAGTACTTTTCGATTCCGGCACAGTTGGCAACAACCAAAACGAAACGTGAATCAGCGGAAGGCATCCCTCCCCCCAATACCTTTGGGGTGGTATTTCGGAACAGAACAATCTGAAGCAGGCATGCAAGTTACCAAAGAAAAACGTAAAAAAAACCACAACCGACTTCTTAAGAAAGAAAATATGTTTCTGCGATTAAAATTATAGTTCACATGGGGATTTGATAAGAGACAGTAGAGCTTCAGCTAGAGATCAAATAAGCAATAAATAATTAATTTTAAATTTATAATTTCTCCGTGGCACTGAATCCCATTCGGAATCTGAATCACAGTGCTTGCCTAAATGTGAACCACGAAGATCATGGCCATGATGAAAATTAATACCGTAAACGACGATTCAATGCGCCAATGGACAATCACGAGATACACAACGTGCGAAACACTGAGATGATGAATTAAGTGTAATTTATGAAGCCTCAAACTTCTTACAATTAGTAATACAAACGTATTAACGGACAAATACATTTTTTAGTAATTAGATCTTAATTAATTAAGTGATGTGTATAATTACACTAAAAAAGGCATTTAACCTCGTTTACTTCTGCATTTTTTATTTTGATGATATTCGTTGCAACTAGGCAATTGTCCTGGTGGCAACGATCAAGTCTGGTCAGCTGTCACTCATGACATCTACATAATACATACCATCCATTTATATGTATGTAGGCTTATAATGTAGAATAGGCATTGAAAAAGCAGTCAAGATATTGTGAAATAATAAATATCAGAAGGTCATTGTACGAGGGGATTACATCTTCCATTCTGGAGAAAAAGCCGTCCGCACAAACAGACAGCAACGATTACCGTGAAATAATCACAATTAAAGTAATGTCTTCAAGTGAAATGTTTATGAAAATATTTTGGTAGAGAAAGGTTTAAATGGATAAGGAAGATGAGTTGTGAGGGTATTAAGATCACAGATGTTGTCAGCTGGAGAAAAAGCATGAAAAAAACTGGCATTCGTACCTTCTTTCGAGAAATTCATTAGAGAGACAAAATATTTTTTCTCCGTGCACAGATTTATATAGGCTCATCTTTATATTACAAGCGATTAAGTGGTCTACAATTAAACATTAAAATTAGTCCAAAACCTGAGCATACCGTGAAGCGAAATCAATTCCGTAAAAGTCATTTTCTCTTACTGTTACACCAATAAACGGGGCGGGATGCGAGCAAGCGTTCCTTAAACTATAGTAGTGTTGCATTATTTTCAGCGTTGTATAGGGTAAGAGCTCTCCAGTAGTAAGTAATAAGACATAGAATGATATCCAATCGATGTTTTCACTCCTCTAAGAAAATTGTAGATATCACAGCTACTCGATTTTCTGCAGAAATAGATTTTTTTAAATGTTGTTTTTGCGTTCGCTGACTCGTGAGTAGCACCATGGGAAGGAGGTTTTACTAAAATCCCAAGCGCACAAAAAGATTTACGTTCACCTGTTATTAGCACGCCCATTTCCTCCGAGGAAACGATTTCAGAAATGGAACTAACAAGTAACCAAATCTTCGCTAAAGAGAAAATTGCCACAATCTTCTTCTTAAAAAAAAGGCCTGATCTCCCCTAACCACCGTTAAAAATTCCTCTCATCTTCCTCTATTTATACACTTCCACCGAGTTATCTATCCCCTTGTCCAATTCCTTTATCATGCCTTTCATCCCTTCTACTGCTCACCATCTTTCGTAAAACAATTTACTGCAAACATACGCAGACTATCACCGCAACCACTTGATCAAATCCTTTTCATTATGCTGTCCAGACGCTGTAATCATTAGAGACAATCAGACTGCTGGATTTGTTCCCCATAATTCAATTGCCATTAAAGTTTAAATCAACATCGTGAGATCAACGAACTTAGAAGTCACTCGGTGGAAATTACTAACACTGGGTAAGTAAACTTGTTATCAATTTTCACCAATGACTTTTATTTCATGACATGATTTTAACATAACTTTGACGTCTTCAAGTGAAGAATACAAACCTGAACATGACAATGTTACGTTGAGACGGGGTTATGAAATAAAAAATGTTCGATGGAAATGTATACAAAGTTAATTTTACCCAATAGTATCGAAAGCTCATAAAACATGTAGGTAAGTGCCAGGATTAGCGCAAAATGACCTCCATTCTCGATGTACGTAGAAATGTAAATTTTGCCCTTAAAAAGGACTAATTATTTACTATAAAATAACGCATTTAAGACCTAAATTAAAGATATATTCATGGAACTCGTATTCTTATTTTAGACAACAGGAAAATGAGCTTCCGATGCAAATATTAAAAAAAAACACAGTAATTAGCCCGAAGGTCGGCTTGATAGGTGATGGTAGAGTTCACGCAGTAATAAGCGTAACGGCTTGTAAAATTCACACTTCAGGGTAGGGGAGTCTGTTCCATTCCCTGCACCAGTTATTATTCCCCAGGAAGATCTGGTTCCCGAAAAATCACAGCGCTTGGGTGGACCTGAGGGTGTCCAGAGAGGCTTGCCCAGGAATCGAACATGCTCCGTTCCCGGAGATCAGTGGTTCAACGCTCTACCCTTGGACTACCGCGAGGTTACCACCGAAGAGGTTATACATATTCTAAAAATTGTAACGAACTTTAACGCTATATCGGTGATATTAGAAGCTCCCATATCAGTCGTTAGTATACTGTACTAATATGCCTTAAAGAATCACATTAATGAGCTTTTATCCCCTTTTATCACGGTTACTGCACACCAAAGGTCATATTAATAAATTTAAAACTTCGGGTATTAATCAAATGCAAATCAGGGGTACAACGTCGGAAATCGTACATCAAACTAATAAGGAAATTTGGAAAACATTTTAACAGATATAGACAAATTAATTCAGTGAAAAGAAATTTGTGGACTTTGAGTCGACAAAGTTTCCAAAATTACAAAATGCTAGAGAACCAGTATTGACTGATACTGGTTCCCTAGTTCCATGAGAAGCGTACACGCGATATCGGGGATTTCGATCACAAGGTGACCCTCTTCAGTGCGCTTTGGAAAAGTGTATCGGGATGTGACAACTACAGGTTGAATATAGGAAGATAAACAAGGGGAAGGAACATTCAACCGTAATTCTAGCTTTGGCGGCTGGGAGAGAAGACGTGAAGTTGGGGAGAAAAAACAAGATGTTTCCAGAAAAGGTGCTCGTAATTCAACATAAAAAGAGCCAAATTTTTGTTACCCACGAGCAGGTGGGTATAGGGGGTTTTTGGGACATCTCAGGAGAGGGAAAACAAGGGGAAAATGGGAAAAAGCGTATTGTTAAAAAGCAATAGCGATCATAAAAAACTCTAGTTACATTCTTCTGCCTTTCACTACTCACCCGCAAACCTCAGACGTACATACTGATTCACATAGAGGTTTCGAATAACTAGTCTAACCTATCAATCTACTCAAATACGTCTACAATATTTTGTAATCTCTCATATGTTACTATGGCTCATTATAAGTTTTCTCTAAATCCAAGAAGCAATCATATACCTCTTTCTATTAATTCTCTCATTACTGTTAGGGAGTTAGTGGCTCTCATTTCCTTCTAAACCCAGAATAATCTTCAGGTAGCTGTTATTTTGCTATATTTTATTGGTGATTCTGCCACTTCTTTCCCGCGCGATAAATTAAACTTGTCTCCATAGTTGTTGCACAGCTCTTCGATTCTCTTTTCGGAATGGTGATTGAAATTGCCCGGAAAAAATCTTTTAGCCTCAACTCCTACCTCGTAAATGCTTCCAATCAGTCTATAAACCTCTCTTCTGTCAAATATTCAGATCTTCTGATCAGCTTTTTTTAATGGCACCATTTTCATCTAAGTTCTTGAATGATTCGGCCGGGAAATTACCCAACACAACTGACTTTCTCACACTTAGTTCCCTGTCCCGCTTTTAACCATTTATCGAGCCAATATATCCTTATCGGGACCAAATTCTTTTTCTAGGACTAATAAAGCATTTTCTTCTTACTCGTATTTTTTCACATTCCTTAAATCTCTTTTATTTCCAATAATTTCTTTCTTTGTTCATCCCTTATAGTTGAGTAAGTAAGTTCAAGTTTCCTCGCATATCTTCCCACATCCTCACTTACACGATGACAGTTATTTCATCCTCTTTAATAGTTTGCCTAGGCTTCCGTCTGAGAAGCCTCTCCATATCCTTATTCTACTCCATCCACTGCGTTCCTTCAGAGCCTCACCTTAGTTTTATTATTTGATTCTCTTTTAATTCTTCTCTATAACACCGTAATCAAATAACTTCATTTCCTTCCCTACTCCATCCGTCTCTTCTACAGCTCAGTGATTGCCTCCATTTCATTCGTTTCTAAGTTTTCGATTGTTATTACTGCACATCGTGGCACTCCTTTTTAAGATCTTCCCCACTCTCTCCTTTATATCTTACCCTCTTAAAGAATTTCTTTAAGTGCGTCATAGTAGTCATTCCTTTTTATTCATGCTTAAACTTCTAGATATAATGAACAATCAATATTTTATTATAAATTTCAACGACTTCACTTTGGGATAGGTTAAATGGTGTATAACGTTATCAAATTTTCTTTTCGGGCTACTAGACTATTTCTACCTAAAATCGAGGTAGGGGATCGGAGTTGTGCGGCAGGTAATTTACCAGCTTCACACTTTGATGGCTCGGGTTTCAACCTCGGAAATGACAGGATTTTTCAGCGGTATCTCGACCCCTAATTTGGGTGCTATATAGTGAGCACTGAATGGGTGCCACATTTTCGTGGTGTATTCTTAAAGTGGTCTAAACCATTCAAATTCATACCTCCTCAACGTATTAATCAAATTTACGATCCATCAATCAGCGAAGGATATTTTACTTAATGTCGAACCTATTCTTCTAGCTTGCATTCTTAATGAAAGGTTGAATGTGAGAGTGACTCCTAAGCACTTCACGTATTCTTTGGCATTTTCTGGAAAAAGGCGAAAGCAGTCAATTTTTCCACTTTAAATTTGCAGACTTCAACGCTAACATTGATAGCAATCTTATTATTTTAAAATTATACACGTAATAGAACCAAAGCAAAAAGATTGGAAAGTCAACCAAGGAAATCGAATTCACGAAATTAGCAAATGGTCAATTCGATGATTTCGCGCGATGAGCGCACTTAGGTTCCTAAACTTCCCGAACTGGGGTTGTTCGCCGAACTGGCGTTTATTTGCAGTATCTACCAATAAAAAATAGTATATCCTGGCGACGCCATCTTCTCTTTATCCGCTTCTCTCTGATTCCATTAAATTTTTACCCTAAAAATCGATCTACCATAGAATATGCGAAAGCTTTCTCTCTCTCTCCCGCGTACATTTCAAGCCAGTTCTCCCGTTCATCCCCATCCTCTCCCATTGTCGCCAACCTCCCAACGGATCCTATCCCGCTTACTCCGTTCTTCGGGCGCCGCTACTCCATTCTCCTTCCCTCCAAAACTCCTTTCATTCATTAAACATCACCGGAAACCTCTTGTTAATCTCTCAAACACAATCTATTCCCTCGTTACACGCATTTGCATTGTCTGCTTTCCCATCACCAATTATTGCATAACATTTTTTAAGCTGCTGCATAAGAAACCCGACAAAACAAAAAACGCGCACATCGCCAGTGACAGAAAATTTTCAGAGGAATCCCGATCATTAGTTAGGTTCCATGGGGAGAGCACTTCAAGTGAAGTACGTCGTCTGCCGGATGGTACGTTAAATCGTGGATCCTTGAGCCTCTTCCGTTCAGAGTTGGCTGATGCCGACGCCGGGTTACCCTGTCCACCTTTACCCAACCACCCGGGTTACCCAACCTCCACAAAATTACCCACCTATCCCAAATGGAGTAAAAGATCTCAGCCGTCGGTCACCCCTCTTAATAACTACTACTGTAACTACAGCTTTTCTGTCAAGTAAAATACATTATTTTGCACAAGACCATGTTCTTTTGCAGAGAGGCTTGCTACAACGCAATTGATGCAAAGAAAACAGACTCAACCTCGCGTCACTAATTAATGAGACTAATCTATGCACATAGTTACCTTTCCTTACCTCAGGAGTGTCTCGCCTTCTTACTTCTCCCCGTTCACCTCCTCCAACTTGCCGCTAAAGAAGAGCCGACGAGTAGCAAGGTGGTTGGGTCCCGTTGAACGGCAGTCTGCCAGCCCAAAAAAATAAAAGCAAGAGTAAACGAGAGTGGGGAGTGGAGGGAGGTGAGTCAGGAATGACCGACACGGAGAAAAATGCTGATGCCGTAACATAACTCGCTATTATAAAAATATTTCACTTTTCTCGGCGGATTTTCCGAAGAATGTACGTACGTGTACATGCATACTTGGTGTGCTTGCATATGTGCACGTATACCTATATGTTCACGAACATACATACTTCGGTAAATCGAGATATTTGAATTATTTATTATTGTATATGCATGTGTATGTGTGTCTATATTAATATATATATATACACACATAAATATATATGTATATAAGAATATATAAACTTACATATTTGATCTTTTGCAGAGAGGCTTGCCACAATGCAAATAATGCAAAGTAAACAGTCTCAATCTTGTCTCACTAACTAATGAGATTTATCCTTGCCTTTCCTTACCATAAATGTGTGTATGTATAGACATGGTGGAATGGAAACAGATATAAGGAAAAGGGATAGGAACACATATGAAGGACGGACACAGGAGAGGTATATTTGTTCGCCATATGGCGGGCTTTCGAGTTTGAATGTATATGTATCTGTATAAATATATACCACGTACCAATATATATATATATATATATATATATATATATTAATTCAGTGTCATTCCACTATCGTCGTTATTCCATTCCACCATGTGTGTGTATATATATTACACACACATGGTGGAATATATATATATATATTCCACCATCAGAGTGTCATTCCACTATCGTCGTTATTCCATTCCACCATGTGTGTGTATATATATTACACACACATGGTGGAATATGTATATATTCCACCATGTGTGTGTAATATATATACACACACATGGTGGAATGGAATGACGACGATAGTGGAATGACACTGAATTAATGACTGATTAAACCGACACGTTTAAAATATTTATGTTATTGTCCCTTTACAATAAGTAGTCTATATTTAAATCGTACCGTTGTTGTGTTGGTGTGCGTAAGAAGTTGCATGCATGCTTATATTTCTACAAATCATCAGATATAGGCAGCACAGATAATTCAATCAATAATAATTCAGATTCTGAATGAGAACTACTCAATATAAAAGTCAAACCTATGATTTCGAGAATTTCAATTAACCAATTTTAGTTATTTTCCAATTTTCTTGAATTTTAAAAGTGTATTGCTGCACGAATGAAATCTTTACTCAAAATGAAGTTTTTCCGCGAAAATTTCCCGAGGAATGTTCTTACAATAGAGTCACTCTTAAGGTAACTTAAGTTCAGTAATCCCGGGCAAGGCGAATGATTTTTACACTCTGAAACTGTTGCATAAGTTCAGTACTCTCACAACTATCAAGTAAACCAATGAGCTCACCTTCCATGGTTTCTCACCAATTTAAAAATAAAACATTTATCAGCCTCGGCGTGAGAATATCAATGGGCAGTCGCTGCCCAATCGTAACAGATTAGAGAATCGGGAAGGAGAAAATGCTGTAAAGACAGGAACACTAAATTGATTTTATCTTGAAAGAGTACATTTTTCAAACATTGCAGAATTCAACCTTTTTAAAACCCTCTGTCGTACATGACACAAGCACATACCTACCCCGTGGAATTTGAGACGGAGCAAACATCACCTTAAGTCCTATCTTGGCACTCGAAAGTTCGTAACATTTCCTTAAGGTCACAACAGCATAGATAAATTCACGCTCAACCCCCCAGTTTCGATGTTTGAGCCATATCTTTAGGATGTCATCATCGTCGACTTAAACATTGAAAGCTGGGTCGTGCGTAAATAATCCCGTGGTGTTTCCGAAACCTTTCAGGCAATAAAAAAATTGATATCATGGACCACCATTAAAGTTATACACCTTAAATCTCATCGAGTTTCTCAAATATTCCACGCAGTGCACAGCTTTCCCCGTTTAGCATGCGATTTATATACCTTTTTATAGGCGCGCAACCCATTTTGATGTCGATGCCGCGGGTACTCCCCGAGCCGATTCCAATAATACTTGCCACATTTTCTCGTCCTGGGAGATTTCTGTACAGCTGGCATTATTGTGGGCGGGGAGGAGATGAGCGCGGGAAGGAGAAGAGAAGGGAAGAGGTACAACCAAAGGAGGATAGGAGGAGAAAAAGAGAGGAAGGGAGAGAAACTTTTGGAGAGTGGGCGCAAGTGAAGAGACGGGTTGGTGGATGGGAGTTGTGTAGGTAAAAGCCACCGTAACGGTAAAAAGCGGAAACCGAATGCTACGGAATCGGGTGGAAGGGGAACTGGAGTCGGTTGAAGGGTAGGATGTGGAGGGAGGGAGGAGGATGGGGGGGAGCTGTGGTGGGTGCTCGGGCACGTCACAGAGCAGCCAGCCACCCAACACACTTCCCTGCCGCCCGTCCTCCCCGCTCACCTCCTATTCTTCCTCATTCTTCATTCCATGCAAGCTCCTCCCCACCACCCTCCATCCGCCTCATCTCGCGTAATGGGACTCCCAAAGATGTCCTCCTTTCCCTTAAACGGATAAACATCTTACCCACGCCCTCCCAACAAATATTTTTCTATAAACCCTTTTCGAAAAAAAAAACAAGATACACACAAGCACCTTCGCCACTTTCCTCGAAAGTATTCTCTTTCCTTGGTGGGGATGCATTGTGGAGCGGCAGCTTATTCGTGCGGCGGATTATACACAAAGGTTGAAAGTCGTAAAATCAAAAGCATCCCAATTTATTCGAATTCCTTCCCCTCTTTCGTTGACCCCGGCCACACATATATAGCTTCACAAACAGTGTAAAAATGACAGGTCGACGCTGGTTTTCTTTTATCAGTGTTTGCATGTGCAATTTTGTTACGAAAAAAATATAATCTGTATCCACGAAGAGGACATGTGGTTTAGTTCATGACATAATTTAATCATGTGAATATTTGGATATAGTGAAAACATCTGTTTGTTCTAATCGTTCTACTTTAGTGATGAACGACATGAAAACCATAGAAGTGCTTCACCATCCTTCTTTTAATATGCTAACGACGACCGCAACCGTTTTCTTTAAATTTTTTTACGCTCGACAAAAGGCCTTCCATGATTATACAGCGCTACAAGTCACAGCAAAAGCACTTGAAGTGAACAATGAGCACCAACGAGTTGCTTAACGCCATGAGAAAACATATAGCATCTTTTCAAACGATGGACGAAACGGCACCATGGTAATTACATTTATTATCCGCCTTAAGAAGACATCTAGTTCCGTGGGGGACATCACTGACTCGTATACGCAGTTATCGGAAGTTGGAAGTGGACCTTGCGTGAAAGCCACTAAACCAAAAATATAAGATGGATCGACAGGGAGGAGTGAATGGTTCGACTAGATCCATGAAAGCTCCGGTATATGATGTGCAATCGATCGCTACCTAAGACACTCCGCGTGTTCTAATTGGAATGGGAAAAGAAAGAGAAGTTCTCTGGAGCTTAAATGGCTTTTGACGGTTGGGGTGTGTTTGAGATCAAATTAAGAAGTGCCGTTTAAGAGAAAAGGAAAGGAACAAGCACGGAATGAAAAGTAGAATGGAATTAATGGATGGGGAAAATTACTAGTTCTTAATGAATGTTGTGATTGAGTGGTATGAGGCTATTAGGGCCGAAACAAAAGAACGGAGAGGTGGAGCGATGACGGAGTGGGAATAAGATGCGGAGAGAAGCGAGGTGGAGTTAAAGAGGGATGGTATGGAGGAGGGGATGGGCTCGCGCGCGGCAAGTGGGAACGGGGGAGACATTGGGCGAGATTGGAGGCGATTAGGGAGATGGGAGGGGGAAGATTTACTGGAGTGGAAACGATGGCAGTTTGTGGCTGATTGCGACGGGGGTGGGAGGGTTGTGACATGCTCCGAGGAGCCTCAAAGACGCACGTGATTTCTGTTTGTCTTCGCAACGAACCCACTCTGAGTTGTTGCCCAAAGCGAATGCGTTTATCTGCCAATTATTCCAACCAATGATTTCTCAGGAAAGCAGTTTGAGTTTCCATTTCCACCTCGGATGCCATTCTCACGCAGGGACAGAGGTGTCACCGACCAAAAAGTCCGTGACGTAATTAAAGTTCTCCTGAGATTAAAGAAAAGGGAGGATGCGGATGTGAACTCGCCTATGGCAGACGTTATTCAAGCAGTAAGAGGATTTGTAATTCGTGAACAGGTAAAAGAAAGGATGAAAGCCAGCACCAAATGATTTCTTTGATGCAACTTTCGAGGTCTCTTTTTCTCATGGCTCCCGCGATCATTCGAACTCATCTAATTCATAATTAACCGCCGGAATCTTCAAATGGATGTGATGAAATAAAATATCTTTAAAATTTTCTGATTATAGCTACCATACAAGTCTTCATAGATGGTAAGTAGATTAAATAGATTCAATTTTCGCCTCATTCGAACTATTGTTGTGCAATACTAAGGCAATAGTTTCACATCATATTATACATATCCTATGTTAAAAATGACGTACACTAAACCCGACTCAAACCTAACAGAGAAAGAAAATTTCTTAGAATGGGAGAGAAAGCAGAATTCTCAGAAATAAAATCAATTCTGCATTGTCTAGATATCAGTTTCTGGAGTAATGCTTGAAATCGTGGCATTATTGCCTTTCGAAGCCTTTCTCTGAAGATGTTCTTCTATTCTGCCGATTAAATAAAACGGCTCCTGCTCAAAGGATTCTCATACAAAGAATGAAGTAACAAATAGACCTTTTACTATTTGATAAAAAGATTTTCAACACTCTGGGACAAGTTCCTGACAAATAAATTAAAATATCATATTAGCCATGGTAAACTTCATTGACAGATGCCAAATTAAATATCAAACATGGAATTTGTCATTGCGTTACCAGTAAAACGATTATTCTTCTACACGGGTCATTCGGTATTCGGTAAAAAATATTATATAATTGTCTCATAGACGCGTAAAATAATAACGTCAGGGACAAAAATAAAATACGAAAACCAAGACATTGTTTACAATAAATGAATGTGGCCAAAAGAGGAGCACCTAGGGTGGTTACGAAATTGGCGATTTAATATTATCTTCGATTTGGATACTATACAGGGAGAAATAATCATTCCAAATTAAATACTAATAGGAACAATATTCAGAGTTTTTAAATTAATGAGAATTGATGGATCCAAGCCTTCTAGCATTTCCTCCGCCCCGGTACTGCTGGGACAACATTTTCGCCAGAGTTTCTGTCGGCGTTTTCAGGCCAAAAGACGTGAAAACACCACAGTCTGACCTGAAGACGCCAAATGCAACTCTGGCGAAACTGATGACCCAGAAATATGGACCGACACGGATGGAATCCCGGAAAACTTGGATTTTTATTAACACTAAACCGCGGAACCTTTCACAAGGAATAAGTATTGGTGTGCTAAAGACAATAGAAATGTTATAATCAACACGGAAAAATGACTTTTCCACATTTTTCGATCTCTTAGATGAGTACAAGGAATCTATTAAACCGTCAGAGAGTATGAACTTCCGTCCAAAAGGATATCAATTCAATGGTGGAATCGCAATCTTTCGTTTATTATTGATTGATATCTCTACCCAGCTTCTCTTGAATGCTTTCTCATCTCTTACTCCAACAATGCAGTTTCTGCCTCTTACTCACTAGATACCTCCATTTATCTGCTCTTTCCCTAAACTGAGCTAAGCCCCCGTACTTCTTCTCTATAAAAATATCACGAACAATAATTAAAAGGTATTATTGTATGAAGTTCATTTTAAAAACAATTTAAGAATACATCTTGAGTTTTTATCTTACCTAATTGATACAAGGAATTTAAACTTATTATTAAATTCAGTACGAAGTTCACCAATATGGCTGCCACATAAGTACATATCACACACAAACTCAAAGACGTCTTACAGCCAGTCTAGTACCATTTGGAGAAAAATTTAGAGAGAGTATTAAATATAAATATAAAATAACAAGCCGGGATTGCGAAATTTCAATGGAAAGAAAACAATAACAGCATTAAATAATATATGCAACCTATCATATGCTGAATGGTTCTTCAATTGAATAAAATATATGAGCATAACACATTTGGAAAAACAACAGGAGTAAATAATGCATAAGCCAAATAAATATTCAAATTTTAATAAAATACACACGATTTAAACGAACACGAACGGAAACTTGGATGGAAGTCATGAACTCGAATTCTAAATTAATAGAAATATTGAATTAATTATCTACTCGTAGCGCTGAGGCTGAATAATTTTTACGATGCTCCCGCAGCTTTAACCAGAGTTCTAATCATCCTACAAATACGCATCACATACTGTTAAGAAGCAACTAGTCTATGATCCATGAATCAACACATGGCCGACAATGGATAAATAAGCTTCGCGTAAGGCATTTCATTTGCTTTACCCGATTGGTAATTTATTTTGTACGGCAAAGGCCCGAACCTCTTCTTCCTTCGCCATTCCTTTCTTGATCCCCAAGTCACGCGTCTCACCCTGGTGTGTATGGGAAGTGCTGTATAACCTGAAGGCCGTCGGTCTGATTTTTCACCTTGGACAAGAATGGATTAAGCAATTTTTCTGGGTTGATTTTAAAGTAAGTGTATTGGGATTACGTCGTGTTTTCCTAAACGACAGGATCTCAGAGTAGACTTCTGGGACCTCGAGAAGACCTCGGGTTCAAATGTTAAAATCTTAGAATAGTATGTTCTGAATTATGAAATGAGTCTAAATACCTACTTATTTTTATTCATACAAATGGAAATTGATATGACAAACAACGGGAAGAGGTAACATATTACATCTTTTATAAAAATGACTAAAGCAATAATCCCCAGAGTTTCACTTAAAAGCACAAGTGTTTTCATTAAAGATATTTGAAACAAATTACTTCGAATTTATTATATCCAGAAATGGCAAATGACACATTCATGTTTCCCAAAATCACACATGAAATAAAGTAAAGGAAAAGAAGATTGATGAACCTGGACTGAATAATCAACTCCGAACTTCTTCTATTACTTACGTTTAACACCAATTCGAGTCACACTGATATCATGATGACCATAGAGACAAACTTAGTTTTTTTTTGTTTAGGCAGTATCCTACAAGTTCATAGATAAATCAAAAACATTACGAATATATTTTCCAAGAAACTCAAATTTTATCCAAAGAACATCATACTACTGATCATGAAAGTCACTTTGTTCAACTTAAGTCGACAATTTAATCAAGATTAATAAAAATATATTTTCAAAAGAGATTATTCAGTTACCTGGAGAACATAATTATGACTCAATGAGTTCACGATATTAACCTTAAATCCATACACACGAAGTAAAAATGGTTCTCACTGTAAAATATTCCGTAGGTAAATAACCAGTAGAACCGGATTGAGTTCGAAGCTCAAAAACGCAAGAATAGAGATAGACACACCTAAATCACCGAAATAAAAAAGGCTAGAGGCGAACACTTCCGGAGGGGTGGATACGGAATGGTGAACTGTGGAGGCGACGAGAAAATAGGCATCATGGGAATGAGGAAGAGCTTAGCAGTTCTGTTGGTAGAGTAATGAGAGTGTTCTGGTAATCGAGTGAATGAGGAGATTCCACGGACAGTGTTACAAAGAAAAACAGAATATTAAAGAACAACCGGACGACTGGAACTCGGTTGGACGAGTCAAACATTAGAGCAGCATAGGATCATTCAAGCCAGAAAAACCGAAGGCTAAGGGACTAGTGTAGTTGTACAAATAATAAAATATAGTAGCGTCGAACATTCTCTCCGAACTTCATCGAAGCCAAATACAGCCGAGGGAGATTTCAAGAGACGGATACTAAGTAATCTACATCCTTGTCAGAAGAAGTACAAGGAACAAGTAAACCAGTGAAAGGAGAAAGGAGTAACCGCGGTACAGGTGTAAATAGTGACAACTCCTTAGTGGCCATGGAGAGCCGCCAACAATATTAAATATGAAGAGGGTAAAACTGAATCATAATGGAACACGACAATCCAAGAGGGAAATGTGGCGAAGAATTATTTGCTACGGCCATCACAGAAAAATTGAAGAGAAAAGAAGAGGACAGTGCTAAAGTAAGATACAATTATCTGAAGAAGGCACTTCTAGAATTAGCAAAAGAGACAATTGTGAGTGAGAGAACTGACAACAGGTAGACAAAGAAAGAGAACTTAGAGCAGATAGAAAAAAAAACGAAAGAAAAAGTTGGAGAGGCACCCAATGAGATACTTGTATTGCGGAACCAAATTATAAGAGTATGAAATAAGACCAAGAATGAGACGTTAAAAGCTTACACAAAATGAAACGTTGAGAAGACAAAGGGAACACGAAAAATCTCACGAGCAAAGGAAGGGAAGCTTCTGAGGAAAAAAACCAAATGCAATCACTCGCACCAATAAAATATGAAGTTATCAAACAGAGTTGGAAGGAATACATCAAAGATATGTAACTTCTGGGGGACAATTTAATGAGACAGAAGCGAGACCGATTCAGAAAAGCAAGAGCCTAATATGTCGACAAATGAATACGACAGAACCGGTAAAAGACCTTAAAAAGTAAAGTACCAAGAAATGAAACAGGAAATAATTGGAGTTCTTGGATGTAAACAGAAAGATGGTCTATTTGAAATAACCATTAGTCACTACAAAACTAGATTTATGCACTTAAAAATTAAAGCGAGAATGAGATGCCAAAAAAAACAAGGGCCGAGAGTTGAGAGGAACACCGAACCTTGAGTTTGTGAAGCTGAAACAAAATAAAAGAATTAGACAAGGACGCAATCTGTCTCCATCACTACTGAAAATATCCTTCGAAGACACGATAAACGAGGCGCACGGAATGGGAATCAAAAGAGCTGTATGAAGAAGTCAACGTGATGCATTTCACAGTCGCATCGCAGCAATAGGAGAGAATTGAAAAGATATATAGTCGTCATTAAGTAATCGACAGCAGTGGATGAAGAACCTACTTCAAGGATATACCATGCAAAATTATTACGAATATAACTAAAATCCTAGAATTAGGAATAAATGAGCTTAGAGTAGACGACTCTTTATGGGAGAGAAACTATAGAAAGTTAAATCTTTCACCTATCTCGAAATCAGCAAAACAATTGGATGAACTGAGCTCAAAGAACATCCAGCAAAGAATGTCTTAAATTAATACTTCATGTAGAGAAATAGGCACTTACAACATTAAAATGAGATACGAATGGGGGCGAATTACATGATGATTCTTGCAAGGAATTAAGCCCTCAATGGATTAAAGACATGAGTCATTAGAAAGTAAAAGTCTTAAACCTCAAAAGTTTCAAATCTCCTCGGAGATTTGAAAGCTTAAGACTTTATTAAGATCATATTCTGAAGACGGGTATGGGAATGATAAATAAAGCATATGTTATAGCAGAAGAGAGAAAAGTCATTTGAAGAGCTGCAAGAAATAGGACCACATAGACTGGGACAAATTAGAGATGGGTTTGTTTGGAAATGAATTTGGGAAGAAAGGAGCGACGAGGAAGACGAAGGAGCAAATCTCGACCGAACGACGGAAGTTGTCACGGTCAAAGGGAATTAACATCGGAGAGGGAAGAGTGGATCACAAATTACATTTACAAATTTTCAAATTAAGAGACATTTATCTATTTATTTCCATTTTAGCCTAAGAATCTCAGATCATGAATATATAAGATAAATCTCTTTTCCAGAAATGTGACGAAGTCCATATCACAGTAAAATGCATTAAAAATGAATTTGTTTGAAAATTCATTAAAGAAAATCATGTAATTTTCCATAGCACGAGCTTGCAATTACTGCCGCTCACGTATTTTTCATTAATGCACGAAAATCTCTTTTCTTTTTAATTCACGATGACGATGCTCTTTCAATTGCCATTAAATTAATGTACGATACTTGTTGGCTTGATAATTACAGAAAGCACTATAATAGGGAGATACTGAGAGAGAGAGAGAGAGTAATAAGTAGAATTCTCAATTGAATAGAGTGACAACGGAGGTCGTGTATACCCCCTTGCGCGGTTCAAACAAACGATGTGGGGGCATTCCGTTGAAATGACCTATAGTCTCAGTCCTCATTCCGTATCTGTACGTAAATTACATTTAATCACGGCCTACTTAAGAACAAACTTGGCAGAGAGAACTCACACAATTTAAGCAAAACGTTTCGACGCGTGAAACCCTTTTTGTATCCATCGTCAGAATCTCAAACAAATGTTTTAGTGCGAAAGAGAGTATCAAAGAAACCAAATATTTAGATGATGCAATATTATATTTAGAACTTTTGCAGTCTATCCAAAGCTTTGATGTGAACTGAGGTCGCAATTTCGCATTTTCATGAGAACAATACAAAATAATTACAGGTTTGGGCCACTCAGACATTGTCCTTAGCACGACAATAGAAATCATGACCTAAGTCACCATCCAGACTGCTCAAGGGTGCTTAATTATTTCACTTGCTTAAATGTATTACTTTCAACTGTGCATGCAACTGAGGCAGCTGATGTAATTCGGATGGTATTTAAGAATCCTTAGTTTAAGCGGCTTCAGGGGCCAACGACTAGCGCACAAAAATAAAGAAACGGAGTTTACCAGCGTCGATGCGTGGAGTTCTCTCACCGCCATCCACGCAGCGGCGGAACGAGAATCGTGCCGGCAGTGCTTTCAAATTGCTCACTAGGTGTTATCTGCCTCATTATATCAAACTAGGGTGCTCCGCTTCCTTTCAATACCGTACGCATGCTTTTACACATGGATATTCTTCCCTTTCGCGAGGCTCAGGCAAAATTTCGAAGCTCGTCCTGAAATAGCCCCATTTCCCCCACTTGCCAATACCGCCGCAGGTTGCGATATTTCGCATATCGTGCAAAATAAAATGCAAAAGAAAGGAAGTGTTTGCAACGAATAGATACGTAGGAGTGGTAATAAAATCACCAAGATGGCTATCTGGGCTTCCGAAAGCAGTCATTTTCTAAGTCTTACATTCTTTCGGAAGCAAAGGAGTTTTAGAGACGCCCCAAGATTTCATGTCTCGATTTCAACGCAAAACTTACTCCATTTACTTACACGGAGGGACACATCCATCTACTTGACTTGAGAACATTAACTACTTGGGTAGCTTCTTATGTTCCCGATGTATTCTTATTAACTTATTACGTTTCTCGGTTTGAAATGATAAACATCAAAATATATTTGTTTATCAGATGCGTTGATTTTTCTGATAAAATGTGATATTGAGAATCCATTAAAAAATCCAATATTACTTCATATGCATGATCTACTCTGAATTAAACGGCTGTATTAAGTCTAACTTGGGGTTCCTAATTTGAACTGATTTAACCGACTTTCAAATAATTATGGGATAAGTAAAAAATATTTTGGTTCAAAGAATATAAGAATCCATCTAGGGATTGAGTATATGTAATTGTCAAATTGTTATGCCCAAGTTCAAAGTCCGATGTAAAGGCCGAAATGCTGTTTTCGGACGAATGCAAAATAAAATAAAAATACAAAGATTGGAAAATCTGATAATAATTTAAAAGTGCAACTTCGCACGATGAGAATTTATTGTATATAATCGATTTATTAATACCTCTTCTTCATCTCTATCAGGATGTAAATTATTTCCCATGACTTGAATTCAAAAACGAGTACCTATGAGGAGTAACGGAAAGAAAGAAATCTCGCGTACCATAAGATATTTTTTAAGACTATATTCTCCTTGCAACAATTTCAAAGTGTAAAAATCATTCGTCTTGACCGGGATTCTGGTCAAGACGAATTTTTAAAATTTAAAAATTAGTAAAAATCATTCGTCTTGACTTGACTCTGAAATTGTTGCATTGAAATTCATTTTAGCGAATGACTTTGTTAAAAGTTACTGTTGTTGCATCTCCCGCAGTTTATAGGAACAATATTTTACCCTTGTTAATCTGATTCTTATAATTTTCATAGAGTTCAATTATTATTTCCTCTCCATATGTCATAAAAACAAAACATTACAACTCACAAGAGACTTCTATACTCCACGATATCTTACCCTTTATATGAATCATTTCCGAGTGGCGACGCCCTCCCACCCCACTGTACCTGCTCATTCGAAATTTAAACGACTTCGAGTGGGGAAGGGGCACCTGACTTCAACGCTCACTTGCGTCTTCTTCTTAACTTCTGCTTAAATTTAAGTAGTTCGGGGGTTTTGAAAGGAGACGACAACTGCATTGGGAATGTCCAATGTCTTGGCTTTGTTAAGAGGATGTAGACGCCACTTTTTATCAGCCAAAATTCTCTCTTCGTTCCACATTCTATTGCTAAATTTTCCCCATTTCATATGAACATCCTTTTGTCCAACTTATGCTTACAACTTAAGAGCGAAAGGATTTTTATCGCAAAATATCCAATCACCACAATTTTTAGGGCACACGTTTAAACTTCCTTGTTGATGGAACATTTAACTTGTCGATCATACAGTTACACTAAGGACAGGTAAATCTTTGGTCGACGCTTTCATTATTCCCGATTATGTATTAGTAGTATTTAGGGGGGGCGACCGACAGCTGAGGTCATTTGCGCCATTAGGGATGGGCAGGAAAGGATGAAGGATGGAAAGAAACCGCAACTGCGTATTCCTTGTGAAAGTAATAGTGGCCAAGTTTTTAAACCACACAGGCAACTGAGGTTATACCTGCTACACCGTCAAATTTCACTCCAGAATATTCACTACCAGACAACACAGCATCCATTCTCGAAGTGGGACTCTTACTCTCGATCTTCAGTATAGCCGTTAGGTCCGTCTGACGGGCAGGCACCATCTCTATCATTCAGACGCTTCAAATACTGTTTTCGTATTTACATTCAATTGAAGTGTAACTACAAGGAAAATCAATTAAGAAGGTCAGATGAAGTATTTTTTTCAGAAACTAGCATTCGGAACACTATTTTAAATCTTAATCTCAATAATATATAAATCTGAAAATGAATTTGTATATTTGGGCACACTTCACGCCGAGACGGTACAGCGGAAGGGTTGCCAATTTTTTGCAGAAACCATAACCATAAACACAGTAATCAACCCGAAGGGCGATTTGGTAGGTGGTGGTAGAGTTCACCCAGTACTAAGCCCTTTACGGCGTGTGAAATTCACACACCAGGGTAGGGGGACCAGATCCTGTGCCGGGTATGGTTTCCCATGAAGATATAGTACCCGAAAAATCACATAGTTTGGGTGGTGCTGCAGGTGCCCAGAATGACTTGCCCGGGAATCGAACCGGGGCCCTCCGTCAGGTCAGTAGTCCACCGCTCTACTCCCTGGACTACCACGACCCATTGTTTGCAGAAATTTGGTATAAATTCATTAAGTAACATAGGCTGGATCCGATTTGGATATACTTTACAGGAAATTTTTGCAATTGAAAAAATGGATTTTTAGAAAAAAAGTTTTTCTTCACACGCAGATGGTAGCACATGCTCCACTCGGAATTAATTCACTTCAATGAGGAACGACAATCACACTCGCAATCTTTCTCTAGCTATTATATCATATACACGCGCACATTATGATTTAAGCCGACATACGATCAGACTTCGTGCATTGTAAACAGCTGCTGCAAAATTCGAATGCCTAGAATTATTTCTTCCAAAGTTGTCATTAAAAGTGCATTATTAATTCGGTGCAGTGCTACAACGAAATTCGTCGGTCTTGAATCGCATCTTTAAGAGTTAACTTTTAAAGTACATCAGTTCGCTTTCCCGAATTAAGCGTTCATTATACCTGGCAAAATCAAATCGCATTTGTCCAAAGTATCTGCGCAATCGCATACCCACAGACGACACCGTGATGGCAAAACTGCTCACGTGAAGGCCTAGAACACGAATAAAATCCAGTTACAGCAGTACCGACAAATTGGTTTGGCGAAGCTGGGCATAACTGCCGGTAAATAATAAAAATAAATACATATCAGTCATAATCTTGTATTTTTTAGTTATTCTCGCAGTTTGCAAATGTTTCTAACTACCGTCATTTCGCGAGTGCAATATTTTTGAAAATGCGCGCACCTAAGCCACACTTAAGGTGATAATTTTTCTAAAATGGCGCAATTACCAAAATCGGCGGACTTTTCATGAACATTTTCCTGTAGTAATTTCGTAATAAAAATTTAATTCCGAACCATTCCCTTTCAAATGTTATTGTTTCAATGGACAAACTGAAGGAAGATAGAGTACGAAGATGAAAGCTATATTTCAGGTAGCTCACCAATGCGCACCGAATTCTATAGTTTTAGGCACTTGGAGTTTGGCATCACTGATCCTTGGCTCGATTGCCTCATCTTCTTTTAAAAACACTTCCGCCAAGTTCCCCCTTCTCTGCAAATCCACTCCATGCTCTCTCCCACCCATGTCATAACTTATGCCGTCTCCCGCTCGCCTTCATCCAGACCCCTCCCGTTCACTTCACCTTTGTTTAACTAGCTCCTCGGAACTTAGTATCACGTTTTCTGGCACCGAATTCTTTTCAAATTTACAGAACAAAAGTTTTTCGGCGCAAATATTTTACCAGATCTCGAATAAGCAGAGTACAGAATGAGTATAAGACGAATTGATTTTTCCAACAAAATTGACACTAATGAACCCTAGAAGGTCTCTCTTTATTCAATCCTCATTACCTTAAGCGAATTAGTAGCTCGCAATTAGGATGTAGTCGAAATCAATCAACGAGTAAAATACTCGACATTTGTAATTATTCCTAAATCGAAAGTCATGAAGGTGAATAGACTTAGTTAGTATCCTACACTTTAGGTTACCAGGTAAATTTGAATTGAAATGGGTAGCGAGTAATAAGCATACATAATTTGCATAATATCCATGCGCTGAAGACTGTAGATCCGAACGGATTAAGCTCAGATATCTGAAATGCTTTCTTGGGACCGCATTGAAAGTAATTTGTAATTCTATCTCAAAGATATTCAGGTAGGTACATATGAGAAAAGAAATCAAAATTGGAAACCGTCTTTGATAGACTTAAGGGTCAACGAACTTGCTTAGTCAAACTTCCGCGACCCCGTAGCTTGACGCTGCGATAAATTTCAGCACTCATTCATGGGATGTTTTTTTTTCTTTTCGGTGGATGATATAACACGATGGGCATATCGGGAGACCAATCCTTTATATTATCGACAAGGTAATTGGGAAGCAGGTGATATGAAAAATTGTTAATCACTCCATCGTCACCGTTCACGGAAGCATCTGGTGTTCCTCCAGTATCACATCACTTTCGATAACGGTTTTATCCGCTGATGAGTCCTTAAAAATAATCCCACCGCCGGGGCCATTTGGTGTGGCGGCGGTGTTTAGGTGTTCTCAAACAGCCCGTTGGGGAAGGATGAGGGAGAGGAGGGAGGGAATCTACCGCTGGGTCGTGGATGCGGCAGAGAGCGTTACTCTGTGCCGTGTTCCACCCCTGACCTTTCCGTGACACTGCCGCACGATTTCGCCATCCGCACCGACCCCTCCGAACCTTCCCGACGGGTGGGATGTTCTCCCTCTGCTTGGACATCAAAATCTATTGCTGACGCCCGAGTCGTTTTAGCTGTGAATGGGCCACTTTAACCGGTATCAAACAAGAGGAAATATATGGCGGGGTTGAATCACTCTATATGAAGGAGGTGGGATACATAATAATATATCCCATCTCCTTCATTTTAACAAGATATAAATAAAACCGAAAATTGCATTGGGCCATTTACTACCTTAACTCAAACTCGGTGGCACTGCGAGAAAAAGTCAACAATGCTGCTCATGGATTAAATTCTTACGTGGATGATTATTTGTCCCCTCTTATAAAGTATTTCAAACTTTTATTGAATTACATTATATTTTGTTACTTATATGATATTATGTTTCTTTATTACTTATGTTACGCATTACAAACAAGTTCCTATTATTGTCTCATTGCAACAATTTCAGAGCGTAATAATCATTCGCCTTGCCCGGGATTCCAACCCAGTTCCCTCGATATCCGACCGAGTGCTTTAGCTATCGCGGCGTCCTCTTAACTCTGAAATTTTTGGGCTTTTAAAAGAACAAGATGTTGTGACGAAATACCGTACATACAACGTCACAGGCATTCGTAGTCGTGCGCGACGCGCACAGCCCACGAGGTTAAAGCCAATTTGAAACACTTGGGCTGTTTATACCTTAGACAAATTTCAAGAAACTGCGGGAAATGCCGCAACAGTAACTTTTAACGGAGTCATCGAGGGATCCGGGTTCGAATCCCGGTCAAGGCGAATGATTTTTACGCTCTGAAATTGTTGCAATGAAATGCATGTTAGCGGATGACTCCGTTAAAAGTTACTGTTGCGGCATCTCCCGCAGTTTCTTGAAAAATCCCTATTTTTCGAGAAATTCGCTGATAATTGTGAAGGATGTTGAACTACTCGACTTTTTAAAGCTATAGATGCTAAGGTAGCCACACAGATGGTAATGGTGGATGAAAATAAGCTAAAGAGAGTCAATTCCAGATTCAGGATTGGAATAAAAACTAATAGCGCGTTAAATATAAAACTGATGTCTTCATTATGCCCAACGATAATTTTGTAAACAGAGAGCGAGGAATCGGAATTGTATTAGGTTGAAATTGAGTATTATAAGCTGGCCATGAGAAAAATGGCATATGGATATTAGGCTTAATGATAATTATTTCAGAGACAAAATACATTTTTTTCGTTTTTCTATTACCTAGTGGTCAATAGGCAAAAAGAAAAACGCGTAAATTTGAGACTGAGGCAATTATCCTTACTATTAATTTTGAAGTAATAACTTGGCATCGAGTTGTTGCCGCAAAGATAGCCTCCGGAAACAGTTAAGTGGATCGCATAGTCCCAATAGTATTCTACTCGAAAGTGTTGTAAAAGTTTGACCCTACCTCGTAGTGCCCGGGACTTGTCTATTCAGGGTCAGGGACTGTTTCAGATGGACGCAAGCCAGTTGCATTTCGTCTGGGATCCAGGTGTTTCTAACTGCTCTCTCTTAGTCACGTAACCTTCAGGAACTTGGCCATAATTGTCGCATTCATGATTTTGCTCAAGGTGCCAATCCTAGAGTATGTAATTTTCCAGAGACCATAGAACGAATAAAAATGAGTACATCGAAGTAATAGCTCCAGAGAAATGGCATATAAATGGGAAGATTGAGTGATAGGGATACTGACACTTCATGGGGCATCAGAATGTGGTAGCAGCAAGTAAGTCGTAAAATCGCTCAGGAATTGATCAGGTTTTATGACTAATACTTAACGGAACCCAGACTAGAGACAGGCGGTAATTGAAAATGCACCGGGTTTTTTCAAAGCTTTTTGAAAATTTACTTATCAATTAGGATAAAACCGGAAAAATAAAACGGTTTTTCGGTTTATTAGGTTTTTCATGGTATGTTTTTATTTGGTGTCCTGGTATTGTCACTGCGATTCAAAATTCTTTATTTTCTGCGTCACGAAATTCCTGTTTTGACTCTTGAAATTAAAATTGCTATGCTGAAAATATTTAGCTGAGCTAGCCCAAATGTCTCAATGACAAACAATTATTAATTTAATTCTGAAAAATATCAAGACCCTCAATCATTTACAAATCTTCGAACACAAGCTAACAATACTTACATTTAAAAATAAAAATATTATTTCCGAAAGCAGTCATCATATCCCATTGTGATTTTATAGTGACAATATTAAAGTTAATTGATTGCTACAAATTTTGGCTAAGAATTTGAATTATCTTGTAATGGCTGAAGAGAAAATATCAAATATAAAATGTTTCAGCATTCATTTAGAATACTTCTCAACGCTCTTGTGGTGGTGGTGTTTCGCCTGGCTACTTGCTGTAAACTGGCTGGCGCGTTCGTGATGGGTTTCTTGCTGCATCCTGGGGTGGAATTATTTGTTGTAGGTAAGCGTATGTACTTGCATGCTTTTGGAGTGAGGATAGGTAGATGTGTGGTTGCATGCGCGTCGAATGATGGGGTGTTGCAATGAATGTGTGCACTGTTGTGGATTGGGGTTTGCATGTGTGTGTTGGTTTTTAATGCGGTGTTTCTTTTTTCCTTTTTCTTTTTTCCTTTTTCTTTTTTCCTTTTTCTTTTTTCCTTTTTTTGGGTGGTGGCCTAACACCCCCCGCCACACGCCCTTGCGGCGGCTTGCGGGGTATTATGTAGATTATGTAGATTAATACTTTATTGACAGCATGTTGACCCAATTTGCACTGGAAAGCTCTACTGAATAGACATAAAAATTATAATATATATATATATATATATATATATATATATATATATATATATATATTAATGTAATTTTTTAAAAGGAGAAATGTGACCACATCTGATTCCCTTTAAAGACAAAAAATATCTGTTTAAAAAAGGAGTTTCACCGTAATGTATGGCAATTTGGCAGGTGACAAGTCAGTTTCTATACCATATTAAAAATCCAATGAAAAACATGTCAATTGCCCTTTTAATGAAAAGATTATTGCATTGTAATTATTATTATAGGTAATCTACCGGTTAAGGTAGGTTTTGGATGGGCAAAACTACCAAATAAATATCAGGTCTCTCCTACAAAAACACTCCTCAACATCCTACTCTACAGCAAACCCCTCTTCATCTCATCATACTTCCTTCCTTCCATCCAACATCCCTATCCTATCCCTACCCCTTCCTCATTTGCCTAATGTTCTCTCCTCAATCACAGTCCTTAACATCCCACTGCCAATCAATATGCTTTACATCCACTTTTCCTACCTCCTTTTCATTTCTTCCAGCAATCCCCTCTCCTCCCCCATCATATGCAGCCCTTCATCAGTTTTCCTTTCTGTCTACTTAACCTTTTCCATCCTTTCCCACACCCACATTTCAAAACCCTCCAATCCATGCCTATCATCCTGTTTCAGTGACCATGCTTCCCCACCATACATAACTATGCTCCATACAGAATTTTGAATGAACCTTTTCTTAACATCCTCACTGAACGTTCATGTCATCAATTTCCCTCCTCCTTGTGGAAGTTTTTCACCAAATGCAATTCTTCGCCTTAGGTCCCTATTACTTTGACCATTTTGGTCTAAAACACTTCTGGCATAAGAAAACTGTTCCACCTGCTCTAGTTTTTGCCTTCCTATTTTAACATTTACCTTAACATTTCTCTTTCTGGAAAACTGCATATACTTTGTTTTATTTATATTAATTCTCTTCACATATCTATTACATTGAATTTCCAATTCACTCAGCAATGCTGGCAACCCCTTGGCTGACTGACAAACTAGTGCTTGGCCATCAGCAAACCAGATTCATTTTATGATTCACCACTGACTTTCATTCCTATCTCCAGTTCTTCCCATGCCTTACACCTCTTCCTAACACTGCCCATCTGGACTCCCCATCCCCCACTCGAACCTGAGCAGTCTGAGACATCTATAGGTTATGGATTAGCCTCCAATCTATTCCTATTTTTTGCAATATATTCATTAGTTTTTACCAATTTACTCCATCTAACGCCTTTTTAAAATTATGAAATAGGCAAATATGTCCTGATTGCATTCTATATTCCTCACTATTACTGATTTCAATACTGCAATGGCATCATGCGTGCCTCTCCCGTTCCTAAACCCAAACTGATCATCCCCTTGATCATATGCCCTAGTCTTCATTCTTTTGCTGATGATCCTGAAAACTATTTTAGCGGCATGCAAAATCAAACTTATTGTTCTGTAGTCCTCATATGATGTAGCGTTTACCATTTATGATATAGGAATTAACACTCTCAAAAAGCCTTCCAGCCAGATTCCTTCTGCATAGATGCTACAAATCAGTCCATATAGTCTCTTCCTACCACATTTTCCTAGTTCCGCAGGACTGTTGTCTACTCCCACTGACTTATTTCATTTCATTTCCCTTAATGCCCTTTTTATCTCATCGTCAAGTATGCCTGGACCTAAGTTATCTTATGCATTCATGTGAGTTAAAAATTAAATGGTTTCAGGCTGTAATATAGACTACATAACAGCAAGTTGTGCTGATTCTCCTCTTCCATCATCTAGATAGTAACCTTATAACCTTACTTTCTTTTACTTTTCCCAAGAATTTTTGGAAGGATTTTTGCACACATGGCTCAGATGCAAAACTAACATTTTCAAATGCTTTATGCATATAGTTATCACTGGTAAAGTTTATTTTCTTAAACCATTTATCAATAATGGTCAACTTTGCCATTGCTACGTGTTCTATCAGTGGCAATACTACTCTGAACACACTCCTGAAGAACAAATTTGAGCTCTTACACTCTAGCATCTT
This sequence comes from Hetaerina titia, assembly GCA_037158775.1. Taxonomy (NCBI): domain Eukaryota; kingdom Metazoa; phylum Arthropoda; class Insecta; order Odonata; family Calopterygidae; genus Hetaerina; species Hetaerina titia. The sequence goes on along the minus strand of CM073768.1, from coordinate 64,104,549 downwards.
GAAGTCATCAAATATCTTACAAGCCCAATAAGAAGTAAGAATGATCATCTAAAGAGCTCACCTCCAGAAATATCATCCACATTGGATTTGAAAGCATCCAGAAAATTTATTCTTCCAACCAACTTTGTCACTGAAGATAAATTCCACTGAGTGAGGTGCAATTCAATCAAAGCAGAAGAAATAAATATAGCTTTTCAAATTCTTTGAATCTCTCTGGGTATTGAAAGGTTCAGTTCCAGCATGGTTTCATCTTCTGAATTAGGTACAAAATCATACCTTTCACATTTTCCACCAATGATCCACAACAGATGAAACCCATCAATTGCCTTTGGGGTTTTCTGGAAATGCTTGACAATAATTTCATATTTTCCAGTGATAAATATATGTAAAAAGCAACTGAAAATATGAGTTATGCATCTATGCCATGTTTACAAAAATATTCCTAAATATTCTTAGGGAGACTGTTGTGAAATTGTAATAAATCGGTATTATCATGATTTACAACATCACTAATTACACACTGAACTTGTCAAATAAGGAAGGTCAATTACTATATGTTATAAATCAAGGCATCTATTTCAGTTTTGGAAGAAGATCAGTTGACTTATATTTTTGTTCAAAGTGAACCCACTTTAAACTTAAAAGCAAAGAAATGGACTAATTAACTAAAACGGTTTTGGTTGTCCATTCATAGCCCTTTACTGCAGAGGTGCAACCCCACACCTTCCCCAAAGGAGGAGAGTAGACCAAAAGATGACCAAAAGGACATGGCAAAAAGAGAGGAAGGAGGAAATTGGAGGAAATGACACCAATGAGGGGAGACAAAGACCATTTGACTAATATGTTCTACCATGGTAGGAGAGTGAAGGGGAAAATGTAGGCATACCTTCACTTGTTGTACACTAAAACACAGTGCTAAGTCCTACTTCTAATAGTGATACATTCATAGATATCATAATCCATTAATGTGGCTACTCAACTGCCCTTTATGCCCAACTACATACAAAAAATATTATTATGCATTGACATACGAATTAAAGGTCACAAAAACAGCAAAAAATGCAGTGCAGGATAAACACCCTATTTCACTCATCATACACTTTTCTTGAATGAAGCATTGATGCTAAGGAGTGAAGTCATTGGGTCGAGTGTTATGAAAAAGGCCCTTTAGTAAAGGCAGGCATTCTACAATTTAGGTTAGTCAGGTTTTCATCACACCTGTTTGGAATTCCATGGTACTCCTCCACATCCATCTTAATGTAAAACATGCTGCACTGAATGAAACTGACATTTGCATTTATAACTCCAACTGCAGTGACACTTCCATGTTCATTCAAATATTTCAAGATGTCATTAGGATTGTGACCGTAAAGTTGCAACTTTCACATTTGGTCTCCCATGATTTCTGAGTCTTCTTAATATAATGACCTCAGTCACTGCCTGTTTTGCATGCCTTTACAAAAAAAAATGTCATCTATTATTATTTAAAATATATATGATCACCTCAATCCTATATTTTAATAGACAATGATTATATGAATAGATTGAAATGGCATGGTTTTGGCACAAATAAAAAAGTAAAGGTAAACAGCCTAAGTGTTTGAAATTGGCTTTAACCTCGTGGACTGAGGCGTGTCGCGCACGACTACGAATGCCTGTGACATTGTATTACGGCATTTCGTCACAACATCTTGTTCTTTTAAAAGCCCAAAAATGTCAGAGTTAAGAGGACGCCGCGATAGCTAAAGCACTCGGTCGGATATCGAGGGAACTGGGTTCGAATCCCGGTCAAGGCAAATGATTTTTACTCTCTGAAATTCTTGCATTATAATGCACACATAGCGGGTGACTCCGTTAAAGTTACTGTTACAGTTTCTTGAAATTAGTAATTCCATAAAATTAAAAAAAGTTGAGTTAAATTGTAGAGTAAAGGGATACTTTTAAAAATTGGAATAATGTTCATGTATGACCAGTATTTTGTATTAAAGTCAGGAAAACAGGCAAGAGAATCAACTGAATAACTGTTTAAGAAAAGAGCAGATTGGAAAAGGAAGTAAAATCTAGAACAACAGAAAGAAAGTTTAAAAATGTTGTACGTGGGTCAGAAGAAACTTGCATTCTTAGGGAAAGGATGATTAAAATAAATTGTGACACTTTGATATATGGACTTGGAGAGGGTTAATGCAAGGTTGGCAAAGACAAAGCAGTTATGTAGTGATCAAGTATTAGATAACGTGAAGAAGAGAGAGTGTTGGTAGAAGATAGAGAGAGAGATGAGAACAGCTTCATTTATTATTTGAGCAAAAAGCGTAAACAGCTGAAAAATTAGAAATTGTACGGACAAAGTAAACCTTCAAAATGATTTTTAGATCAACCTTATTCATTAAATCAGCTTTTTGTAAAGAAGTATGAAAGTTACTTAAAGTTGTAAGGTAAACTTTAACTTAAGTTAAACGTTAAAGAGAGAAAATTTTGAGGTTCTTTATTAAAAAAATACTCTGATGGCTGTAGCCATATTGTGTAATGCAGTCAGCTCAAATATATCAAATTTGTTTAACAAAGCCTGACTGTGAGGCGACTCAAACCCACAATCAGTATGCTAACTCATTAGAATGCCATTAACTGAAAATGCAAGGTGCATATTCTTATTAGAAGAGAATTCTAAGAAGACAACCCCTGGAGTAAATCCACCCAACCCATAATTTATACTATCCTCAACCGTAAAGATGGCGAGCTTCCTCGTTACTCAGGATACACACATTCAAAGATATAGTTAAAATCTAAATTAGCCTAATATTAGTTGGGGTGAGTAAGTAAAAAAACTAGTACACTTATTGCATACCATATTTTAGAACATTTTTAATATTTACAATGCATAGTAGCTTAGTGTACTTACCATGCCTGTCTAGTCTGATATTTAATTCAATGAAATGGCTGACTAATAAGATTGAAAACTAGATCAAAAGTTAAATGACTAATCAGATTAATGTAAAAGTGCTAAATATAACATTTCAATAAAATGTTAGTCCCCTGGGATGTCATGAAAGGTAATGGATGGACTGATATCATGTAGTTTTACACTTTGGTTGCACCTAAAAAACTTTGTGGTAAGATGACACTTCAGAAGAATGTGTTCACCGGGAACAATTACCTGTCCTGAAACATTTTCTTCCTCATTGCTCAGCTAATGCTGAACTCATGAATATCACATTCAATAAACCCAAAATGACTGAAGAAAGTTAGGAACAGGCTTCCACGAAATCTTGAAGTACCAGCTTCCATTTCAGGTTACATCCATATTAATCGGATTTCTGTATTTGACAGTTACAGGAGGCACCTTCAAGTTCAAGTTGAGCAGGTAGAAACCTACAATGAAGCAAAATTTTTGTCTGCCAAAACATGACCAACACTTCCAAAACCCATAATTGGAAGATTATCACAAAGAAATCACATAATTATATTATAATCAATAGAAGGCATTACAACATCACTACATAGAAATTAATACATGTCTTCTCAATTTTTTCCTCCCCCTTTTTCTATAAAAGGAGAACCTAACCGGATGATGAAGTGCAGATAATATTATTTTCTCAAACATGACTGAGTAGCTTAGCTAATTTGTCCATTCTCCATGCTCTAAATATATATTCACATCTTTCTACCAATAATATCCATGGATGCATTTATTGCACCACTCTTACAATTTTAACCATTTATGGGCTAATATGCATTGAGATATTGATACCAGATATGCACCAGAGATATTGATATAAAATATTTTACACAGACAAATGTTCTGCTTGCTCCCTATTAGGTAACCCAAAGATGACCTAATAAGAAAATGGCAGACAACCAGCAATATCTAAGAGCAAAAACTTCCTATCTAAATTGGTTTCGTTTAGTGCATAAAATATGTTAAACTGGATATCAACCTGTCATATGCACCTTTCAATGACTAGGGTGGCTATCTTTGCATTCTGGGATACTATTTTTTCAAACCTCTAGTTTGTCAACTGAACTTTAACGAACATCTTGATTTCTCTCCCTTTTGGTGAAATGTTATGATATTTTGCCATTGATGCCAGTAAAACTCAATAATTATAAAGCAAAGGTAATTATTAGTAGTATGAGAAACCACAAAATCCCATTGAACAACTACATTTTCAACAAAAAGAAAGTTCATTAATTGGATATATTCCTACTTACCTACATGCTTTTTTATTCCAGTAAACTTTTGATTATAAATGGCTTTATACTTTAATCATGCATCCAATATTATGATAGAATAATTCACAGAAAAATAGGTAACATGAGCAGAGAAATTGGGTAATAATTATTTCAGGAGTATAAACTGTTCACAATAACATGCATCAAAAGGAAAAATAGGTACCTGCCTACTTTGTATTTTTACAATGGAAAATATGAAGCTAGGTGAACTGAAACATATCTAACCTTAGCTTTCCATAGCTAACCTTAAATACTATATATGGCACCGAAGTTCCAACCTTTCCATTCATTTTGAAAGTACTGCCAGACAATTTCAAATATAAGGTATTCAGGTTACTATTTCAAATTCTATTCAATCACTTAAATCTATTTAATCACACAAATGATCATTTTCAAGAATAGAAACACAGATAATAATTCAACAGTATTTTTGAGTCACTCATGTAACAACATTATCTCGTCATTACATTGACAAAACCATCATAACTACTCTTGGCCATATTGCAAATGGTAGATACATGGATAAAAATACTACTGAAAAACAAAAAGCTTTAATTTGCTCCTGAATAACATTATCCTAGTTTTTAACATGAATCCTAAATGCTTAAAAATTACCTCATAAATTCTTGCATGCAATAGTAATTTCTTCCACACATTGCCTGTCACACCTTATTCATTTATGGCATCCTTTTTTACAATAATACATTGGTTGTCAAGTGAATTCTTTTGAGGGGACATTTTTGTATTATTAGATAATCCCCAAAAGTTATTGATAACAAATAAATCTCACTATCATCAAGTCTAATACAAAGAACTAAACAAGGGTTAGCAATAGAGCCTATATGATGAAAATCATTAGCTCCAGATAGAGAACTTATAGGTTCCTAAAATAGGCTCTATTTCCAATTTTTGTATTCAGTTGAAGTTAAATGAAATGCGAAACTTCAGGGTAAACAATGAAAGATTCAGTTTTTGAGCTGCAAGGAGTAATGAACAACTTGAATCAGATCATAAGAGTGACAAAGTGGATTGACTAAATATCCACGTTGAGCCTTAATGAAACGGATTGTTTCATTTCTTAACTGGCTTGGGATATCGTTTCCTCCCTGAATACGAGGCAAATTCATTAACTGTCCAATCCACTACTTTTGGGCAAAGATAGCATATCTTGATAAATTACCTTTGGATGACACGAAAACTTCAATAACTCTTCAACCACAAGTGTCAGTCCATCCATCAGGCTCTCACATCTTTTTGTGCCAATTAGGTGTCGAGGTTTCCTAAATAAAATTGTATGTAAATATAAATTTTGGCGACAAAATATTTCTCACCCTTAAAAATCTTTTTGCACACATTGACAGAAATTGCACAAACGCAGAGATTTTAAATCTACAAAGTCTAAACCGGCTGACACACCATTGGTCAATTCTGCCTCATGTATGATTGGGCTAGTAGAAAGAGAAACGTTTTTGGAGTAAATTAAGAACTGTGCAAAAATTAATTTGTATTACTAATTGCAGTTTCAAATATACAAGCAGAGAAAATTTCTGCCATGAATTTATCAAGGCATTCCGCAAATTTTACGTGAAGGATCCTTTTGTATTCACTTCAGCTTGTATCAGAAGACTCCCTGAACCTCGAAAACAACGTTTGCCCGATATTTATGCACTTCACTAGTTATTCATGAAGATATTAGTGTAGTTGAAATCCACTTAATTTGGTTAAATTTCACAACGTAGCTGGATGCGTTTTTCATTCCATTATGTCTGAAGGAACTATGCAGTTTCTATTTTGTAAACACTAAATGCGACTTGACTTTTGATGTTAGGAAAGTCCCGCTCGACATGCGTCAATATCGAAATACACTTACGGCGATATATTATCGACCTTATTCGACAGAGGGATAGATTTTCAATTACTTTTAAAATATGACCAGATGAAAAGTGAATCATTTTTTAATGATTCTTAATAATTAAAATAGCCAACTACAATATGTTTTATCTTTCTACACGATCTTTCATGAACAAGTCCAATGACAAGGAATAGGCCAATGGGGTATCAGTCAGTAGCGAGGTTGCAGATTTTGAAAGTTGAATCTACAGCAAAGAATGTTTATAGAGGTTTTTTATGGGCGAAATGGATTTTAATACACAGGAACATGAAGATTACTTTGATTTTAAAATAAAATTTCTTGCAAGAATTGTTTACCGTTCATCACCTTAGGCGCAAGCAAGTTTATGTCTAATACAGCTTCCAAGTAAGCTTATGGTCTTGCAGCATTTTTAAAATTACTCAATGTTGTTATGAATCTTCTAACCTTTCCTATTATGCTTTGTGATGCTTTATTTGTTACTAATCCTCTTGTCTCCAAGACCAAGTTTCTGAGTCATACAAAACTACAGTCCCAACTGAAATCTTCCATACACTTTTGTTGGCATCTTTATTCAACATTCCTGTCATCAACTCTTTTGCAAAATCTAATTTACAAAATGAAATTTTTCTTTAATACCTGGACTACTCCGCACAACTTACAAAACATTTTTTCAAATGGTGAATTTTTCTAAAAACTGACCCAAATTTAATGATTAGCTTATCCTTCCTGTTTATTGAGAACTGTGCCAATGTTTTGTCTCACATACTATCCAAATGTATATATTTTTTAGTTGTTTTAAATAAAAATGTATCATGGGATGAACACATATGCAATCTCCGTAGCAGGTTGAATTCCATTTGCTTTCTCATTAGAAGTATTAGGAAATCTGTAAGCCTTGATATCTTACTTACAATTTATTATGGTGAATTTTATTCTTTAATTATTTATAGTATTCTGTTCTGGGGTTCTTCCCCTCATTCTGATTCAATTTTTAAGGCTCAAAAATGTTTAATGCGATTAATATGCAATGCTCCCTACAACGCACCTTGTCTTTCCTTCTTTAAGAGGTTAAATATTCTGACTGTTCCATGTATTTACATTTATGTCCTAAGCATTTTTGCTAAAAGTAATATATCCAATTATATGACAAATGACAATGTTCATTGTCACCAAACCAGAGCCTGCAGAGATCTGCATCAAACTCATTGCAGGACTTTAAATACATCTCTGGGGCCTAAATCAATGGGCCTTCTTGTACTAAACAGGCTCCCTCTCGATTTTAAGTACGTAAAGGATCCAGTCCTGTTCAAAAAGAAATTAATAACATTTTTAAGGAAAGAACAGTTTTACTCTGTAACGGAATTTATGGAGAAAAAATAACCATATTGAATTTGGAATATATTACATGAACTTTTTGGTTAACACTATTGTATCATGCTTCTCTGAATTTTATCATTGTCTAACATCTATATGAATATGACGTGTCCTATGCACTTAACTGATGTATCTATTACACTGTGTCAGTGTCTTCTGGGCAAATAAAGATTTATTATTATTATTATTATTATTGAAAAGGGTGTTATTTGTTATCCAGGTTCAATGTGAAAGAAATTTTTTTCATATATGTACATCCACTATAGTTTTCATCTTTTCTAAAATGTGGGAATTATTGACTCTTCTGTTTGGCATCTGGAGCTTACCTCTTGTGCATCCAGCAACAATCAGCAAGCATTCTTCAGCTTCACTTTCCCTGGTATATCTCTTTTCAATGGCCAAGATATCTCATTATAAATGCCCCCCATCTTAGTTTCTCATGCTATCAAGTTGTCCAGATAAGAAATATCAAGAATTTATCATTTTTGGTACATTATATTAGTTTATTATTTTGTGTGCAAGCAGCCATTCATTTTTTTTGCTAGGTACACTGAAGCATGTCATTGTACTGCATTATGTGAACAAAATTTTGAATTTACCACATGAGAGATAAATTATGAGGGAAATTTATCATTATATATTAAAAATGAAACAATTTCAAAAACCAAATAATCAAATCATGGTGAGAATATTGGTAAGGGGCTAGAGTAAGAATCCAAGTCAGTAAAAAAAACTCATCCTTATGAAAGCCTGAGAATCCTCTCATAAAAAATTGAAATAGTGTGTGAAAAATGGATTAGCTAAAGGTTGAGATAATTCTTGGGAAGCCTGAACACAAGGCTGAATTTGTGTGAGGCCCTGAAAGAGCTCATTGAAGAAATGAAAAGATAAAATCAACAGAGGCAGTGGAGAAGAAAGAAACCAGAGAGTTAAATTGAATATTTAACACAAAACCACATACTTATCATTATGCCACCACTTTATATGCTCACATCAAATAGTAGAATAAAAATAATTCTGTTTTCATGAAAAATATTTTTGCTGCTAAAAACGAACACATTCACACTCGTACAACCCCTTTTTTCAAGCCTATAGGCATTAGATGTATTTATATTGATGGTGGTTGATGAAATGCAAAGGAAGTAGATTACTGAAGGGAAGAAGCTGTATGTCATTGGAAGACACCATTTTTGGATTAAGTTATAAGCTGAGAAGAAGGGAGAAGGGGACAGAGTGAGGTTAACACATAAAAAAGAGAAAGGGTACCTAAGTGAAGCTGCATATTATCGATAATTTCCCCTGCAAGGCATCACAATTGAACACAAATAATCACTAAAATTACCCCCAGTCTAGTCTGAACTATTTTATATCTTTATATGTGTCTGTTTATTTCATTTAATATTAAGTTCTAAACTTCAATGTATCAGAAATCTAGAAGAGATAGTGAGAGACTAAATTGTTTATATTTGAAGTAATAAAAATGACTACAAAAAATACAATAATAATCAATATAGCTTCTACCAGAAGTTGCTACTACCTACAATTTCATGATATGGATAGGGAAAAAAATAAGGTTCCAACATGAAATAATTTGTACAATATTATTGTGGAAAATAGAGTCATTAAAGATAACTATCAAAATAGCGAATATCCTGGAGAATTGTCTAATTTAAATCAATGTGCAGAAATTCCACATTGGGTACTGGCAAAGGAAAACTTAGGCTATGAACTTTTTTCATATTAATTCCTATCCCAATATATTCCCCATCCCAATCAGTAACCCAATCCCATTAACTTAAGTAAAACTGTTTCTGTACACATTAAAGCATTTCAATACAACCAGAATTGCATTTAAAAGACAAATTGAATGGATTATTCACCAAATAACATTCATCAAGCTGATACTGTGACACAGATGAAGATTATTAACATCAAATTACTAGTATTGTTAGTTTTTCAAAGACTTAAGAGAAGGATAAGAGAAAGCGAATAACAGGATATTTTCAGAAGCTCAGTAGCCTACTGAAGGTGAAAGATTTAAAAGTTTTCCTGGAATATTACTTGAATAAAAAGTTTTTGGTTCTTCCAAAAGGTTAAATTGCTGAACACCAGCATTTCCTGACAATCTATGATTCCCTTCAAGGTTGGTGTCTCAAGGCGAAGAATTGTTTGCATATAAATCTATATTTTCCTATTATACTATATATTACCTGCTTTTATTACCTCTAATGCCTCTTATACCATTTTGCCATGTTTAATTTTAAAGAAAGAGTTATAATGGACATCTTTGTCTTACCCCTCTTCCTAACACTGCCCAATCCAACGTTCCATCCATAACAAGCTCCTGAGCAGTCTGCGGCATGTACAGGTTGCAGATAAGTCACCCATCCCTCCATCCAGCTCCTATCTCTGGTGACACAGTCATTGATTCTATCCAATTTGCTCTGTCAAACACCTCAAAATCCTTGAAACAAATAATACATCCTAATTTTATTTTATGTTCCTTTTATTAGTGTCCTCATTACTGTCATGAAAACATGCATACCTTTCCACTTCCAAACACCAAGCTGCTAAAATCTCCCATTTTCTATTTTCATATTTTTATTTCATATTTTTTATTAAAATCAGGAATAAGAGCAGCCCTAGTCTTGTGTCTTGGCTAGGAACTGAAATCAATGATTGTGAAATATTTTTTCAAATTTTTTTAACTTAGGACAACAAGAGATAGGTTGGGCTTCCTGTGGACCAGGAGGAAGCAGAAAGAAAGAAATGAGGGAAGAAAAGAGGTGGGTATATGGCAGGAATCTGAAGATATAATAACATCACTTGGGATTAGGCAGGATTGTGTGTTGAAGTTATTGGCTATTTCCACTGTGTTAGAGGTAGCAGTACTATGGAAATTTCTGTCTGATCATTTTTGTTTCATTAAAGCTTTATTTCATTATCTCCCAGGATTTGTTGATGAGTTTTTAGGGAGAGATATGGAGGTCATGTAATGGGATCAAGGTCTCATTGGATGGGTGGGTCACATTCCATGTGACTATAAAATTTTCAATAAAATGTAAAACTATATTGGCTCCTCTCGTATGAACTCTAAGGGCAGTCTATTCTGCTTCAGGCAACGATGCTGTATCACTCTGTCTTCAATCAGTTAGTTATTTTCTCTATGTCCGCAGACTTGAAAATAAAAGATTAATACTATGCAATATATTTTTGCTAAAAAAATTTTTGTATCCAATTATGCACTTCTTAAAACTCTTGAGGAAAATTTATATGCATTATATAGGTAATGTCTTCAAATATGCAGTCATTGAGAAGTTTCCATAGATATTGATTCTTCACTAAGAATTCAATAAAGTAATTTGTTTTTGAGTATTCAGCTTGCGGTTAGAAATTTTTGGGGAAAGCAGCATCGAAATGAATAACAAAAGCATTAAAGAAAAGGTTACATTTTTCCTCAAATCATTGGTTTTATATCCATCTGCCCAATAAAATATTAAGCTGTTGAAGTTTGTTTAACTTCATCATCAGGATGTTGAATGTCGAAACCTGGGTTGTGTCTAAATAAAATTCTATGGAATTACAAAATTATAATTTATACCTTATAATTTGTTTGACTAGTCTACCTTAGACCAATCTAGTAAGGAGCTATTCTTTTATGATGCACTTTTCTGGGTTCATGTAGTCATTTAAGTATTTATTATCCCTGGAGCTGGAGGTTCAACATCATGGTTATTTCCACAAGTTGTTCTAGGGATATTGGTACTCACTTGAGAGGACTTATCAATCAAATTTCACTAATGCTGTTCCACTAATGCAGTGACCTCAATTCCAGTGGTATTTCAACAGTGGTGGTAGAAATGACAACAGTAAAAAATACACTAGAGTTAGTACATCATCACAATTGTGTCTGGAGTATACAGATAAATTAAAATGCTATTGCTGAGCAGTTTCCCGATTATATCTTTTTCATTGAGAAGTGTAACATATCCCAAAACAATTTAGCATAACACTTCTGCATGTAGAGTACAAATATGATAAAATGCAAAATAATTCTGACAAAAGAAATAAATTCTACATCTACATCTACATAAATACCCTGCGAGCCACCAAAAAGGTGTGTGGCAGGGGGTGTAGCACCATGAGGGAAGGGTAAGGGTTGAGGGGGTTGAGGATTAGGTGAGGAAAGGTGGGGGGAACCTGTAAGCAAAAATATATATATATATACATATATATCATATATACACATATATATATATATATATTTGCGGGTCGCAGTGGTCTAGTGGGTAGAGCGTTGGACTACTGACCGGAGGGTCCCGGGTTCGATTCCCGGGCAAGGCACTTTGGGCACCTGCAGCTCCACCCAAGCTAGTTGATTTTTCGGGTACCAGATCATCCTGGGAAACCATAACCGGTACAGGGAAAGGAACTGGCCCCCCTACCCTGATGTGTGAATATTCACACGCCGTCGGGCTTGGTACACGAGTGAGCTCTACCATCACCTACTAAACCGACCTTCGGGTTGATTACTGTGTTTATGGTTTATATTTATATATATATATATATTTTTGCTGTGTGTGCATATATATATATATATGCACACACACATACACACATATCCTCCCGCAGTCCCTAACCTGTACGTTAATACTTATTGTAATGAACTATGTCCTGGGGAATTTCGGCTACAAGCATTCTGGTCCCTTACCGTTCTTGGAAAAAATGACATTTTAAACCTGTCAGTCTTGCAGTCTATCTCTCTAGTCTTATATTCGTGATCCCTTTGACTGTAATACGTTGGGGTTCGTATAATATCCTTGATGTCATCGGAAAAGGGCCCATCTTTAAATGTTTTTAATAAGTTTAATCTATATTGGAAACGCCGCTGTGTAAGAGAATCCCAACCTAAATTGTCTAGCAAAGTGGATACGCTGCTGAGTTGGTCATAACAATGTTTGACAAATCTAGCCCCCCTCCGCTGAACTCGATCTAATTCCAAAACCAAATTTATACTATGAGGATCCCATATACTGGCAGCATACTCTAGGTGGGGCCTGACCAAGGCATGGAAACATCATTCTTTCACCTTTTCGTCGCATTTACCTAGCACTCTTTTCACAAATCCCAATTTTTTATTAGCACGACCGCATATTTCTCGTATGTGTTTTCCCCAGGACAGATCGTGAGTAATTGTTACACCCAAGTATTTTAAGGAATCTACCCTTTGCAACTATAAGGGAGGGAATTATTCTTTTCCCAAAAATGTATTACTACGCATTTTTAAAAATTTAATTCCAATTGCCATGTATCGCACCAATTTTGAATTGCATCTAGGTCGTTGGCTAACACGACTCTGTCTTCGTGACTTCGGATGTCCCCATAAATTACTGCATCATCGGCGAAAAGACGGAGCTTGCTATTAACTACGGTACTGAGGTCATTTATGTAAATAAGGAAAAGGAGGGGACCTATGACACTTCCTTGTGGTACACCCGATGTGACCTTGACAGTATCGGATGATACACCGTCCAGGATGACTGTTTGGATACAATCACTTAAGAATTGTTTAATCCAGTTAATAATACTTTTGTGTATTCCATAGGATTCCAATTTCACCAGTAATTTGCAATGAGGGACTTTATCGAAAGCTTTCTTAAAATCTAGGAATATCGCATCAACTGGAATATTACTTTCACTGGAGTTCAATACATCATGTACAAAAAGTGCGAATTGAGTTTCACAGGATATACCCTTACGGAAGCCGTGCTGGTTATTAATTAATAAATCTTGTCTATCGAGGTGCCTCATCATGGAACTAACAATGATATGTTCAAAATTGCTTAACTTCATAGCTTAATAAATGGCTTAATAATTAAATAACTATTATTTAATTTCAAGGTAATGTTATTGCTAGTATGAAGTTCCATGGCAGGTTCCATAACTCCTCAATGGTCTGTGTGAAATTTAATATTGCATAGAAAGATTTTGACTTAGTACACAAAGAAAGGCATACATGGGTGTCATGAATTCCTAGGTAACCACAGACAGGTCAAGGAAATTAACTGGGTTCCACTGCCTATGGTGTTGTTCTATTGTTCTGATTGAATAAAAAACTTCCTTACTGAAAAAGTAAAAATCGATTCTTCATCTAAAGGCTAAATCTTGTTGTTGCAACTAGGAACTCTTGTCTTCTACTAATCTCTTCAATTTAAATATTGATCTGCTCCCGTTATTGCCTGAATAGCATCAAAATTACTCCCTCTTAGTTGTTCTGTTTTCCTTCTAATAATTGGTGCAATTCTGTAATAACCAATGCAATTCTTCTCTTAATGTCCTCACTGCTACAAATATTTTCCTTCAATATTCTTCCCAAATAGGTGAACTGTTCCACTTGACCTAATTTATGCATTCCCACTTAAATTTATAATTTTGACTTTCTAGTCCTTGAGAAGCTCATTACATTTCTAGCAACCGAATGGACAATACAGCTTCTACAACATCCATTCATAAATCCCAAAGCTCCCTCAGCTAACAGAATAAAAATAAAACATGAGGGGCAATAAACATCTCTGAATTGCTACACTGTCTATTACTGTCTATTCCAATTCATTCTTTAAGATTTTTTGTGCAGTCTGACTTTTAGAGTTTTCAAATAAGAGGGTTATCCCTTAATTTTTTCGGTGCTCATTAATTGACTTTGTCCACTCTGCTCTGTTGAACCAATCTTCAAAATCTATGAAACAAATAAAAACAAAGGTACTGTGTTCTATACTCTTTATTTATGTTATCATTACTGCTCTTATATCATATGTTCCCCTTCCTTTACTAAACAGAAACTGACCGGAAACTTGGCATTGGTTTGTTCTGCTCTTGAATTTTCTATGGATGATTCTTAGGGCTACCATTTCTGAGCTTATGATCCAATAATTGAGTTCTTCAGTGCAATGTAAATATTATTATCCTTTAATATGATAATCATGCTAGAAATTAAATAAATCTAAGTGATATTATATATATTTTAATAAATAAAGCACCCTACTTCAATTTCTCTGTCTACCAAATCCTAATGCAGTTCATTTGAAATTTTGCTCTATGCAATTTTGCACCCAAGACATTCATATCTCTGAGATGGCTCCAAACACTCCCCTCTTGGATTGACCCCTTGGCTGGTCACTCACCGTTCATTTATACTAGATTATCAGATCTGGTTACAATTATTATGATATCCCCTATGACTCAATTCTTTCAAGATATAGTGTACATTTTTATAAATTTGGTACTTCCCTATAACTATGCACTTCTTCTTTATATTTGTACAATTTCTATTTAATGTTTATGAATTAAAGAACACATTATCGCAGTTAAATGTTTTTATCAAATTCTACTGATGATATAAATACTAAATGTAACTAAATATAAAAAATACCAAACTCTTTTAATGAATAGCCTGTGTACTATTAGTTTTCCAATAAGGTGAAAGGAGTAACTTTCAGCAGAGTATACAGGTATATAGTAGGATATTGGTGAGTCAATGGAAAAAAGAACTACAGTATCAATACCATTTATGATGAATCAAAGGACTTCTCAATAGTCTAAATTCATTGACTAATCATTAGTAATCAGATGCATCATCGATCGAGGAAAAAAATCTATGGATGAAACATAACTAATTTTTAGGATTATGAACAAACTGATCTTTCTGGGAATAATAATCAGAATCAAAACTGTAAAAAAAACTGGGTAAAATGCATTGGTTAGATGTTGTCATCGGTAACTAAAAACTCAAACAAAGAACCATTTTTTGCTATGACCATTCCACAATTGCTTATTGAAAATTTTTTATTCTGAGACATTCATTTTCATAGGTCTCACTTTTGAATAGGATGGATTTCCGAAAGAGTGATGATGACATGACACCATAATAGGATACTAAGCTATATACACACAGCTAATGTGGTGGATAGTTCAAACCCAATTAGCAATCATTACTTTACATCATGAGGTTGGCTCATTTATCATCTTTTTGCGGGATAGTTGAGACCAATACTTTGTGGAAACCATTGTAATGCACAAAAAACATTCAGAAAGAATTTGCATTTCCACAATGTAGAATTTACTACCTTTGACTACTTTCGCTACACTGCAGCATCATATGGACTGATTTTACAATAAATTCTCACTAGTCAATAGGTGGGGTTGTGTGGAAGATAAGGAAAGGAACCAGGAAGGGTGAGGATGTAAAGGAGTGGTAGGGGAGGAGGGGTTGGTGTACCATGGATAGTCACTTGGTTCAGAGTGAGGGGAAAGGTGATTACTAGTTCTTAGGTAGTAATTGCAGAATGTCTAGGAGGGGGGAGTGGAAAGGGAAACGGTGAACATTGGTGATGGCTTCCTTCCTCTGTACACAGGTCAGTATGGCCAATTGTTCTTGGATGTCCATCCATGTCCCTTAACTCTCCTTGCACATAAAATGTGGCATGAAGTCTGCATGATGACCCTTGCTGAGGAGATGAGCTGCACACTGTGACATTCCCATTTTTTTGTTGATATCCCAGAGTTGTTCCTCTGCACACACCTGAAGACTTCTTCCCATCTGTCCAATGCACGATGTGTCACAGTCTGCACATTGTAGGAAGTAAACTCTACTCCATTGAAGTGTCTCCATAGGATCTTTCATCTATAGTAGTAGACTTTTGAGATTTTGTTTGTTGTAAACGGCTGTTTTTATGCCCAAGTCTTTGAGGAGTTTTTCCACTTCCCCCTCCTAGACAACCCACAATTACTACCTAAGAGCCACTAATCATCTTTTCTCCCACCCCAAGCCCAGTGACTATCCACCAGCCCCTCTCCCTCCCAGTCTCCCTCTTTC
Organism: Hetaerina titia; assembly: GCA_037158775.1. Lineage (NCBI taxonomy): Eukaryota > Metazoa > Arthropoda > Insecta > Odonata > Calopterygidae > Hetaerina > Hetaerina titia. The sequence continues at coordinate 64,088,203 of CM073768.1, read as the reverse complement.
CTTCACATCCACATCAACCCCAGTCCCCCTCCCAAATCCTCCACACAGGGGAGGATGGAGGGAAATAGCGGTACACTCAACAGCACTAGAAATGAATTATGTGCTATCAGATTGAGCTCTCTGGAAATGTTTTGTCTTCAGAACCACACTCTTATTTTTGGATTGAAATTACAAATTAAGATATATTTTACAATGGTTAACAGGATGTAAAATCTCCCTAAAATTAGTTTTAACTTGATCATATAGGTGAATACTATCATCAAAATATGCAGGTTTCAGATATCCTGCTCAGTAAATATGGTTCTCAATGAACCGCGTTTAAGTGACTGATTTAAACCAATCTAAGATTTGAGAATAAATACTGTGTTTTGTGAAATATAATGTTTGGCATTCCTTATTAATTATTAAATTTGATGTCATCTGAGAGTAGAAGGATTGAAATGATTTGTTTCATAAATACCAAAAAAATAATAGTTTAAATTTAGATACTTGATGTAACATCAAGTTATTTTCATTTAAGTTTAGTAAATAGCAGCACATACACAAATGTAAAAAATTGCTTCCAACTGACATCAATAATGAACAATAACATAACTTTTTAAAGTAAAGTAAACTCTCTACTGCTCTGGACCATTTTTAATATGGGTCATTAATAACACTTTGAACATAAAAGAGTTAATCACGGACTGCCCATAGGAAGATGACCTTGGTATTCCCTAACTCTGAGATATCCAGTACACACCTGCATAACATAAATCAACGGCTAACTCTACTTTTTGTAGATTAATGGATTTATTTGTATGAATTCAAAGGTTTCTGGCTAAACTACGTGGAAATTCATGCTCAAAAAATATGGATCGCATTGTATTTATCCACTGAATTTTACTTGGGTATAACTAATTTCAATGCTTCAGGGTACTGGATGATATTGAAGTGTTGAAACTAGTTGTACCAGAATAAAATTCAATGGACGAATACATTTGAGTTCCTTATTTCAGCATATTTTTTATTTCCATGGATAGCATAGCAGTAGATGCAGTGAATGGATCTCTCAAGCTGTTGAATTTTTGGGTACCAGATATTCCTGAGAAACCACATGGAAATAAAATGGCTCCCTTCTCAGAAGTATAAATTTTGGCATCATAGTCCAGTGAATAGGGTAGGACTACTGACCAAGGGCACAAGTATGATTCCAGATGAAACTTCTGGGTGCCCTAATCTTCACCTATCAGTGGGATTTTGTAGTTCCAGATCATCGAGAGAAACCAGAGGTGGCCAAGGAAAAGGACCATCTCTGCCCTTGAATATCATATGTTGTATAGGGCTTAGTATAAGATAAGCTCTACTTTCACCTATCACACTAACCTTTGGGTTGATTTCTGTAGAATAAGGCTTGGTACCAGGTAGGAGCTGTACTCTCGCCTATCCAACCGACCTAGAGGTTGATTACCTTGGGGCATATGCATACAGTGGTTTGAGAATTATTTTCCAGCTGTCTGCCATGCACGCATGAATAAGTTTCTGTCCCTAAAGTAAACAATGAAATGTCTACAAGTAGTCTTGCAAACATTTATATTAAGTATGAATGTAACTAGTAATATAAAAATATATACCTTCACACTATGATGCTAAAATAATTTATTATTTTGCTGAAAAGAATATTATGATATTGCAATAGAATGAAATGATAACAAAATGATTAAATAAATTCAGATATTTTATATAAAAATCAGAATGTTAATAACAATAAATATTACAATTCCAATAAGAAACTCAGTTTAACAATACCAGCATCCACGACAGTTCAAACTATTTCTTTGCTTTATTTCACAAAATTGAACATATCTTTGGTGTATATTGAGTCCAACACTCATTGAATCAATGTCTAAACAGGACTCAAATTAGCTATCTAGTAAGGGAATACAGAAATTTATTGAATGAAAAAACCAATTCTCTAGAGATGTTTTTTGTGACACTGCTCTAAAGAAATGAGAGATTTCCAAACAATTTCAACTCACAGAAAGGAATGTAACAATAGTCGTACAATACTATGATATTTCATTGGAATTCCATACAGCAAAGAAACTAATATACACAAACAATTTATCACAGAATCCATGCCATTAAAGTGGTAAAAAACATTTTTCCAAAGAATTAGTCATTAGGTGTTACTCATTTTTTGTGAAGTCTAATCCTCAAATAAGTACATTTATATTTGAATATTTTCCTTTTGTGACTTGGTCTAAAGTAAATTATTTTCTATTTTAGATATACATATAAAATCCAAGCCCATCAACCTTCCAGTACAAATGCATATTTGCAGATGACACCAATAAAGCAAGACATTTCTCACAAAACAAATGTGAAACAGTTACCTACAGCAGAAAACACATTTCCATTATATATCCAAATGCATAGATTTTTAGGCATAAAGGAGTTTAAAATTTCTTATTTTTCTAAAAATGAAGTGAATAGTTTACCAAATTTAGGAGTTAGCCTCATGTCACCTCTATGGTGATTACAATGTTTAAGAATAAAGTGTATTTGCACAGAGTCCCACTAAGAAAGTCAAGTATCCCAAATGCTGGAATGAGTATGTTACAGCCGACAAAAACTATTTACACTCTGTGGTTGCAACTGTTTTCAACACTGCAGCACTCTGAAAATCTCCCATTGCAACAGCCATCGTTTTCACTTTTTTAGTATCAAAGCTTAAGGCTTGCATTCATAGTATTACGGGAGTACCATTAAATAAGAGCATCGCACTAAACCTTACTTCTCACGTGAGTTTTTCAGAACAGGGGAGAAGGTTTTGAAATTTGAACTACATCAAACTTCTTTCATATGATGGATGCTAATCTTCATTGAGGGACCAGAATTTTTTACATTTGGTAAGGAAACTGCATATTCCTTTCAAATAATAAAATGCACACACAATTATGCTGTTGGCCTCTGATTCTGGGTCTTCCATTGAGTAGACTGCTGAAGTTGTTGCTGCTCTTTTTCCTTACGCCTGCGAGGAACACGCCTCCCCAAATGAAGCTGCACTTGTCCACTCTTAATTTCTTTGAAAACTGTTATAGCCTCCTTATGACTCAGGCCATGCAAGGGCTTCCCATTGACTGCCAAAACTTCATCTCCTAAAAGAAAGAAATTCAAGGATTAGGTATATCATTTTCTAAGATTGTGAAAGGGAATTTAAGCTAGTTAATACATGTATGAACTACCTAATATGAAGTGATTGTCAAGGTGAAAACAGCAATGCTACTTCTATAGATTACTCAGAGTGTAAGCTACAGCAAATACATGTATATCATCTGTCTGATAGCTTTATAGAAAATTTGGCCAAAAAATATATAATAAGGTATAAATACAAATTGCAAAGACATGAGCTATGAGTACAAGAGTAGGAGGTGGATGGCACTCAGCAGAGTTAAGTTTGAGGTCCGTAATGCATGTGGGTGAGAATGACCAAAAGGTCGAAACGATAAACTGAGGAAAACATAGTATGGCATTACCCCAGGCTTTTTGCCTGGGGTAATGCCCCCCCCCCCCAGGCAATTTGCAGGTAAATCTTTTTTGAGACTTCAGAGCAAAATTTTCTTTCCAGGTCTTCTGTGCTCACGTGTTCATTTTTGGCGAAATATTTGTAAAGGGTAGATTAAAAAATCGACCCCCTGACAATGAATGATCGACGAGGAGGGCCCGGGACATCCTCGACGGCCGCGTTAATTGGAGAAAAGACGCTGAATTTTCTGCGTTTACTAAAGGTGAAACGCAGGTGTGCATTCACTCACCTCCCAACGCCATCCCCCATTTCCCTTCATTCCAAATTTTCTCAAAAATCTACAGAAATCCCCCCCTCCCCTACCCCTTCCCCCAAGGGAAGCACTCTCTCCTTGGATGAGACCACGGCCAAGGTGCACCGATGAGGGGGCGGAGGGAGGGAGGGGATAGGTGGGAGGCAGGCGGAGGAGGAAAAGCAAACGGCCGGGGGGGGAGAGGAAAGGAAGGTGGGGGTATTTGAGAGCGGTGAGCTGATGTTTTTTCTCATTCTTTTGACGCGGAGTGAATTGCTGGGGAATTAGAGGGAAGGAAAAGGGAGGAGGGAACATCCGCTCTTACCGGTCACCCATTGCAACCAAGGTCGTGGACTCTCTGCCTCCTTCGCCCGCCCGCCCCCCCCCTTCCTCCACTTCTCTCTCTCTCTCCCCCCTCCCGCAGCGGCAAACCTCTCGTCTCCGACTCCCCCGGCTCGGAGCCTTCCCCTAATTAAAAGCCTCCCCAACCTCGCCATCATCCCTCTCTCTCTCCCGGACTACGCCGAGGGGGTGCTGCGTAAGAGAAGAGGGCTTAAGAGGAAGACGGAAGAAGACGGGAAAGCATGCCTCTAATTAACGCAAAAGGAGCTGAGACGACAAGAACTCCGTTCCCCTCCCGGTTGCTGTTGTTGTTGGTTGGGTAAAGTGTGGACGAGCAAAAAATATTCAACGCTCAGGACTTTTGTTAATATACATTTTCTACTTTCGTACTACAGTGCGATGGGGTCATTCTTGGATCCAACTTCAGAGAATTTATCGTACAACATTGTTTCCTATGGGTAAAAATATTTGTAATCATTCATAATTTCGCACTTCCTTTGTTATATACGATATTTTAGATGTCAAAGTCCGAAACATAAATAAAAACTATTTATTTGAAGAAATGGAAATTTATCTCTCATATTCATGATCTATTTCGAGAGTAAAATAATATTTTCTGATACTATTGATCTTCAGATGCCAATGCGGCCAATTAAAATTTTACTGTACATATTTCTTCCTCAGAGATGAAGTGGTTTAATTACCTTGCAATAAAAAATATTTGTATTCGTTAATATTTAAACGAAATGTACTGAAGTGTTATTAACTCAGTTGATACCGGATTCAAATCCGGGAGAGACAGTGGACTAACCCAGCTAAACCCAGCTGTGCGTTTTCTGGAGACCAGAACTTTCTGGGAAACCACAACCGGAAAGAGGAAACACGCAAAGAACTTAGTACCAGCTGAGCTCTATCCCCGCTTAAAAAGCCAAACTTTGGCTTAATATTAGTGTTTTGGCTTATTTTACATCTGATATCGAGAATTGGGATGCATACGGTTCCACAGTTGAAAAGTTGTGCGCTTCCATAATGAAAAACAAACAAACAGCCGAAAATGATTGAATCCGGACACATACATATTAAAATGATATTGTCCCCGACGGGAATATAAGCGATCAAATCTGTTGTTAAGAACGTAAGCCAAATCTGCAAGTACGAGTGGGTAACGCGAAAATGAAAGTGTAATAATTGGAGATACCAGCAGCTAAGCTTCGAGGAAAGTTTTATATAAATCAGAGGAAAGAAAAGATGATCACAAGGCGAACTTGAAAAAAAACAGCCTCATTCTTCAAGTCTGCGGCAATTATCGTTAAAGCCTACGGAAACGATCGTTAAAGGTGTCTGACGGTAATTAGCCATTATTCCTGTACGGTGAGCAATTATTACAGTAAATACTATTAAATTGAAATTTTAATTACGTAAATTAATAGTTTATGTTTTAATTTTTACAATAAATCTCAGGTTTCTAAGGAGAAAATTCCTTTTGTTAAAAAAAAACAGAACGAGCTGTGTATTAGGGCACTGAAGTGGTTACGGCCCAAGGCTGTCCGGCAGAGTGACTGACGTTGACCCTTCGAAGGAGCTGGGGAGAAGACCTCACGCAGTTTGCTCCCTACCCCAAGGGACTCATCTAAAACCTACCAAAGGCATTCATTCCCATGCCGTCCATCGTTCCTTGCGCGACCTTCCCCTGTTGCCGAGCCGACGCGACGCGTCGGCTGGTGGGCGAGTTCTCCCCGAGCACGCGATCTCCAATTGGTGCCCCAGAAAGAGAGGGAGAGCAGACCCACTCTTTTCTTTTCTGCTTCGTGATCAGGATGAACTTATTAGCCATTTTTCAGAAAAAAAATGATTGTTACGACGAGCGTGGAACATAATTACTAAGTAAGAGTCAAACGAAGCGATCGTTTTCAAAATGGATAACGGGAACTGTTTTTTCGTCGAGGCGCGTCGTTCTCATATCATAGTTAGATGTGTGTTACTTGGTGACTAAAACACAGAAGTTTTCCTTTTACTCAGAGCTGGCTCAGACGTTTGGCCCAAAGCTAAGTGATTCAGTCTACGTGATAGGTAATATCGTGAGTGTCGCGGTGAGTCGTGTTATAGAATATGTGAATGATCTTCCTGAATGAACTGTACCGTCGAGGAGAAAATACAATGTTATTGAGAATTCCATGAAATAATCCCTTTAATTTATTACAGAAAAAGTATCCATTTGGCTCTCGTCACTTCTTCACAGCTTTATCTCCTTAATATTGAAGACACAAAACGAATTTTTATATTTAAACGCAGCAAATTATGAATAGTATTAATTGACATGAAATCCCATTTGCGGTTCACATTTAAAGATGCACCTCAAAATGAAGAATCACATCGCAAAATCAATAGGCAAAATTCAGTGTATAGTGCGCGCGACATAGCCAATCATTGTTTGTGCTCACCTATTACCACAGTCAATCAGTGATGTTCATTTGCTAATAATTTCAGTCTAACATAAAAGAGTGATTTTGCGAAATTCAACCAGAAGTTTTCGAATTATGCTCACTTTATGTAGAAAATAATAGAGTATCTTAAGGCATTCATGTGACGAATAACTCGTAAAAAATTTAAAAACTGGTGAATCACTCACCAACGAGATTTCGAAAGTAAAGAAAGTGTTCTCACAAACTTAACGAAGCAGTTACCGGGTCAACCAGCTCGGCAGAAAAAAAAAGAATTCCCTTCTAGTATCCTTCGTTCTCCAAGCTATTATGAACTCGCTATCGAAACCATTCAATGGCATCTATTAATCGAATGTCGTGATACCTACTTCTCTGACTGTAACCCCTCTGCATTTAACTAAGTTCTCACGAGCTAGATTTAAGAAACGGTCTTTCCGATCGTGACACCGCACAAAGTTGTTATTTCTCCTTGTTACCTTCGAGGAGAGACTGAACACAACATTAGGAGTTTCCAAGAAAGCAAGTGTACGTAAAGATGAAGGTTCAAGGATAGTAGATGCTGTTCAGCTTTTTCTCAGGACAGAAAAGATTGCTGTTTTCGTGAGATGCTGCGACAAGGTCAAGTCAGTCACGTGTTCGTAGGAACTACAATCGAAACGGTAAATTTAAAAAAGGCCATAAACTTTAAAACCCGTAATTTACAATCCATTTTACACTCTTCTCCCGTGGACTGATTACTGTACTACGTCCGGGTCTACCCCTAAAAACAATACAAATCAATCTAATACTTTGGCTTTACCAGCAAGGAACATTACGAATGCAAACGCGATGTGAGATTGAGTCGGAGAAATCTATAACGTACCTACGCCTTGTATTAGATGCCAAAAAGGGCATCATGGAAAGGTGATGACGCTGAAATTGCATCTAACTCCACCATTCAGTCATTGTTTTACCATAAATGCCAAATATATATTTTGACGCCGAAAATTCTGAAAAAGTGCTTTTGGACAAAAATTATCTCGAGGCTTAACAGGAATAGCTCAATTCTATTATTAGTTCCAACTCTTTAATAGCCAATCGTCAAAAAATGTTCGGTGGATGGGTGAACTGCGTCACCTAGATGTGACATGTTCCTCATGCCTCGATGAGATGCACTGAAATCATAGCAACAGCTCATGGGAACATGCCACATCCAAGCTTTCGTCATCAATCAAGGAAAATAGCTACCGCAACCAGTTCTCCCTCTTTGCGCTGAAAATGTTTAAATGCAGCGCATAAAGCACGTCGTAAGCAAGCCGTAAATGCGAGGAGGGCGAAGTCCAATCCCTTGGCGAATAGATTTATAGATCGTTCCACTCCCATTTCTCCTCTGGGCAGCGAGGCGATCCACTCGACGGCGGAGGGCGGCGAGCGCCGCCACCCCGGCGTGGGCGTCCCGACACGTGAGCGCATCGATATGTTGCTTTTGTATGTGCGCGTGTGTGTGAGTGTATTCGTCGGACTAACGTGTTTATGCTCGACCACCGCCCCGCCGAGGAAATATTGCCTCCGTCCACCCAACTGCCGCTACCTGATTCCCCGCCGCCACAAACGCACACCTCGACCAGTCACGCCCCTGCCTCCCCGCCCCCGCAAACGCCCCTTTACCTCCACCCCTTTACCTGCCCCGCACACCCCCACCCCGATCTACCGCGACCGATCTCATGCTCTCATCCTCACTCCTCGCCCTCCACTCAAGCACAAACATACACGTGGGAACAGAGAGCGCCTCACAAAAGAGGACCGCCCGTTCAGGTAGTGGCAAAGGCAGGTCTTTTCCTTACCATTGCCCCTATTTTTTCTACCCACCCCTTGGGGTCGTCCTCCTGCTGAGCACAAGAGCATCATGCCGAGTGAACTAATCCCGAAGACCCCTTGAGGCCCCCGATGACATATGATACATGACAATATGGCATGTATTACATGCAATATATATATATATATATATATATATATATATATATATATATAACACATAGCATACACATGTAACGCACATGTGTAAAATATCACATATTACACATTTTATGTACACATTATATAAGCCTAAGGGCTCATTCCCAAACACTGAACAAAATCATCGACTTTCAAGACCCTTGGAACAATACTGCTTTATGAAATTAGGACATAGCACCCCCATCTCCACACTTCATTCCCTAGACAGATGTCACAAGCCTGAAACTGACGAAATGTTAAATTTGTTAGAAAACTGCCCAACAAAACTCATTTTTAAGTGTTTCAACGTGATGCCAAACTGAAAATCCATGTGGGAGTCCGAATACAAACATTTTATAACCCTTCAATACACTGATTCCTTATACGATATATTATATGTAATTTTAACATAGGTTATCAAAAAGTGAAAAATATTAATCATTCCAAACCAAAGTCGTGTTCTTCAGATAGTTGCATATATTATCGTATCGTGAATGTTCTGTTAAAAAAACTCAGGTGTATTGGAGATTTCCATAAAGAAATTTAAAAAACGGACTTGACACCAATAGTCCGGTAAAAAAATGCATATGCGGCATGCGTGCTGCTTGCCTAACAGGGGCGGTTCACCACCATATTACGCGAATTCACTGAAACTCACCTGGACCGTACTAAAAATGCCTGATCACTTCATAACATGTTAGATTACATCATTTTATACCATGTTAGAAGGTTAATAATACAAACATCCAACGAAAAACATTGACACCATGGTATACCATATCTACGATATGGGACACGTAAGAGATTTGAATTTACTCATTCCATTTTAATAATTAGTTGCATTCTCTAGCTACATAGCTCTAGTGTGGGTCAGTCTCAGACTCATAACAGGGAATTCGTCCTAAACCAGTCCCGATACCTTTATATATAATAAAAGTTATTGCTATAAAGTGGGTTAAAATATCTGTCATGATTTGCTATATACAGCTACACAATATTAGTATTGTTTTTACGAATAATCACATACCAAACGAAAAAGACTTCAGAAGCATACCTTTTCGACGAGCGAGGCACGGCCGTGTATGCAAATTTATACACGCACGGATGGAGGCTTTTTCATCATATGAGTGCACCGTTCCGTGCTACGATCCCGAAAGCCGGGCAGCTGACTCTCCAAGTACTCTCGCGTGCGCTGGGGACGGAAGGTGACACGAGAGAATGCACGCAGCTCAGAATCGCCTTACATTCGTCACGCATTATCCGCGTGGGCCGACTAGTAACTCTGCGTCCGCTCGAAACTAGGAACGATCGGCTGACAGACGAGTTACGCGGATGACTTCTCCACTCCTTTCGTGACCGCAAAGACCGGCGGGATGTACGGCCTCATCATAATGGTACGTCCCCGCCGTTGGCCGTTTCCTTTTTTCCTCGCCGTGCGAAAGCACCAAGACCACGAACTGGGTTTCAATTAGCAACCCTACTTACGCTTAAGAAGGCAAACGACGGGTTTCCCCAATTTCCTCCATACCCCTCCGCTCTTCCTCCGCTACCCTCCTCCCGTACCTTAAACACGTGCTCACGGATCCGATGAAGTATTCGACTTATTCAGGAACATAAATAAGAATTTATGGACCATTTAACGGCACGCGTAACGAGCTGAGGAAATCCAGCCACGAGCTCGGGCGCCCCCACTCTGGAGGAGGAAGCGGCTCCGACGGCACTAACCCCGTGATTTAGTGGCTCCTGAGAACAACACGCGTGTGCTTGTAAACTAGCAAAACGGCTACCAATGTCAGCTTCCCGAGCGAAGTGGAATACGGAAGACGGCTAAGTTTATAGAGTCCTCGTAAGCGGGTAGCCAAGGGCAACATTTTCTGTCGAGACAGGAACTTAGTGGCATTTAACGATACTCGAGAAAGATTCTGGAAATTAGAAGAGCACGAGATATTCCTCGAGTTAAGCGAAAAACTGTAAAATATATAACATATGCATCATAATGCTTATTGTTTACTATCATAACTTATATCAAGACAGTAAAATTTAGTTAAGAGTTTGTATTCAGCATTTTAAGCATATAAAATGTATATAATCATGGATATTATGCGTCTACCTGTCGATTTAGTATACTATATATACATTCGTCTTAACGCTAACGGAGGTGGCTGGAACCACTTGCACACATTTTTCTTAAGTTACTCTCATAAAAAATCCAACAACTTCTCTGACTCTTCACAGAGTCAGAGAAGAGAGACATCACCGCTTTCGCCCCCCTTACACCCCAGGGGGTGGCAGACTCGACCCTTCGATCCGAGCACTAAAAAAAACCTCGGCGCTAACGAGGCAAGAAAACAATACTAATACGACATGTGAGTTCCCACCCTCTTAACCCCACCGTGGGATCCACGGCGTCTTTAATCCCCAGCCTCTTCCGCCACATTCTCTCTCTTTCGCCTAAGCCTCCCTTCCTAACCGCCATCCCACCTTCGCCTTGAGTGTCCACTCGCCTCCCGGAGGCTCCCACCAGTCTTGGTTAAAGAGTAGTTCACATACGCTGCCTAGCCATCGATTGAAATTATTCAGAAAAATAGCTACGAAAGAAATTCCGAAAAAATTATTAAAAGCATTTCTTTGTCCAAGAGGACGTATGACAGAAGGATAACTTGAGCGAACAAATGCCCGAATATGACCGATATACGAGTTTATCGTACTATCGTATATAGAGTCTATCGTCTATCGTACTAAGCTATATTCACAACACACAATGCTGATGCGATACATTTGGGCAATGAAAGTACCAGTATTGCTAAAAAATTGGTCATTTCAATTTATAATAAGTCTAAATATTGATTTATAATGATCTATTGAAATAAAGGTAGCCAAACATTCCTTGATTACGTTTAATAGCAAAACCAATGGTATGAAATCTACATACTTCAACCCTTGTCTTTGGAAAGGCAACACGCTGCTATTCCACAAAATATAACTTTACTGCCACCGGTTTCGATGCAGCGTAACATCATCTGGTCAGATGATATTACGCTGTATCGAAACCGGTCGCATTTAAGTTATATTTTGTGGAATAGTAGTGTTTCCTTCCCTAAGTTTCATTGAGGAGTTCCACAGTTACGAAATCCACCATTGCATACTTTTACATTTCAGAAGCCGGCGCTTTGCTATTCCTAATAACTCTGGGCATTCGATAATAGTGCTATATACATCAAATGTTTCATTTCATATTATAACTAACCTTTCTTTTAATGTTCTCCTAATTACTTGCAGTTTGACTCTCATGTGTAGAGGAGTAGTTCACTCTGAGATACCGTGCAGCGTGAACATGTAGTTAACATTATCTCTATTTTTTTAAACAGTTTTCATAAGTATTGGTAACTAAAAATTTAGAAAAACTTAATTTTTTATACAAGATGCCTGGTATCGAATCAACCCTTAACCACATCACACCCAGCGATGGCTTGAAAGGCACCATATATATATATATAGAAGTAGATGTTCATAAGATGTCGATTTCAAACTTTTGTTAGATATATATCCTAAGTTTATTTGCCTTCGCTTTTGAAAAGAATCTGTAAGACTGTATTATGATGCTCGAAAAACATTTCACCAAAGAATATGAACGCAGTTCTCCTTGTGATACAAAAATTAAAATTGTCAACGCACACGCGCCCGTGTTCTTTTAGCGCCAATGTTTGTTGGGTATATTTTTTTCCAAACGCACACTTAGAGAAATAATCGGTTATCTAGACATACTCGGGAGAAATACCGATTAATACGTATGCCTACGCTTTGTGTGTACTTCCTCATACTCCAGCCATCCTTTCATCGCGCCATACGTACCACAGGGTTTCAGAGGCATGATATCGTTCCCACTCACTTTCCTCCTGCCACGGACGCCTTAAATGAGGGATGGAACAGTATCGTGGACGGAGATGATCGGTGGAACGAATTTTTGGAATTGGATTAAACCATCCCACTCGTCACGGTCTTGGTTTTTTTCCGTCAAGGAGAAATGATGTTCTTTCGAACTGAAAGATGAAGGCGTTAAGGAGGCTTTCCATACGTAGTGCTCAGAGAGAGTCTCAGAGAGACGCACGAGAGAGTCTCGGTCTCAAAGGTCAACGAGGTCATGCGAGTGGAGCGGATATCTGATCGCGGCTCGTGAGATAAATGGGTGCATCAATGCCTGTGAATGGTAATGGAACAAGCAAAAGGGGTCAATAAAGTTATATGGAGCTCAAGTACGGCGAACGATCCAAGGAGACGGGATTATTCACATTAATTGAGACCTTTGAAGAGGGTATTTGAATATTTAAATATCTTCCTGCGAGGGACATGTGAATATATTAGACACATGAGCGATAACTTGGTACCCTCCCATCAAGTTTAAACCCAGCATTTTATTACATGTTTAAAAGATCTTGACAATGATGACCTCATAATTATGGATCCAAGGCAGAAGTTTAATGGCTTCTACTTGAAAAACAAAAATTGATATCAAATGCAGTATTAGTTAGGAAGTTATAATAATTTTTTGCATTTCATTATTGACTCCAATTTTTCTTCCCTCACAAACTTGGTAGAACTTTTTATCTTTCCTTGGTGAGAGCTCACATAATCATTGAAAACCATTTTCAAATGTGTAACTCTACTCATGAAAACCCTATTAAACATTATACTATAATATCAGTGTTAAGAGTTTCCATGAGGTTCCCATCGTGTCAAAACGAAATATCTTGCCCTGTAAACATTTGACATAAAGTATTATTAAAACCCGATAGCGGTTGTCTTTTTGATCAGGCGTGCCACTTTTCCGTTATCAGCATTGGCGGACTTCAGTACTGCATCAAGGAACGTCAAAAATGTAAAGATGGCAACTTAATAATGGAATATAAGAAGAAGGCGTAGTAAATTTTATCCCTAATTCTTTAATATATTATATGAATGTCTTAAGTTTAATTATGTTCAAGTAACATCCGGCGTCCCTCAGGGTAGCGTTAAGAGTGTAAGTCTTAACGCTAGCCTTAAGTCTCACTACCCTATTTTATTCACATTAATGATAAAACCTTAAAAGGAAAAACAGCATGGAAACTGTTTATTAAAGACACTGTAATGTCTTGGAAAATAGCGAAAAACACAGACCGTGAAGTAACAAACATTAAATTAAACAGTGGCGCCCAGAATGAGGTTTGGAAATTATTACTAAAAACTCATGGTTTTGTAATTCTTAAATAAATAAAAAATACGAACAGACTTTACCAACTGAGACACCTGAAAGTGTTGGGACGGAAGTTGCAGACCATGTAAAATGTGTGTGTCACCATCGCAGCGGACCTTAAAAGGTGAAAACATGCGCACAATTTGCAGAGGGGCCCTAATCTGACATCCGTCAAACGCATAGTTATGTTTCGTGTTATGGTTTCAGAAAAGGCTCCACATAAGAGTATGTGGCGAGCATACGGGATCCATCAAAAAAAAGCACAGACTACAAAATTGAAGAAGATTCAGAAAAGGTCTAAAGTCGTGAAAAATATTGCGGAAGAACACAGCGTCACTCGCAGGCCCAGGATCTATGGGAATGGGAACCTTAAGATATGCGAAGACTCAGAGCAAGGTTGAGCCTATAGCAAAGATAGCCATCGCGCGGTTTTGTATCCGTCATAAAAGAAATAATTCTGCTCCCAATTACATTAAGCAGAACAGTCAATTGTCACAAAATCAGGTAAATAGTCGAATGGATCGATTCGAGCATTAGTTAGCATCAGCAAAGGGAAAAAAACATCCGTAAATGGATCGACACTGGCAAAATAGTTAGAAACATGGAAGCAACATTCTCCCTCAAATCACCTCATGGATGGCGTCCTAAAGCCCACCGCCACGTGCCCATGGGTGGGGGGAGTAGTTACTAACAAGGATCTCAGGTTTTCCCGGCGTATAGTATTCAAGAATTTTTCTCGGGTTTCCCACCGGGTCAGGTTGATGAAGTGCACCGACGTTTCGAAGGCTAACTCTGCCATCGTCTTCAGGGTGAAGTGATGTTCACTTCACCCTGAAGACGATGGCAGAGTCAGCCTTCGAAACGTCGGTGCACTTCATCAACCTGACCCGGTGGGTAACCCGAGAAAAATTCTTGAATAGTTACTAACAGTATAACAGTAGTAAAGTGTGCAACGAATATGTATGAATTGTGCGTTTAGTCGCCCTCCTTCCCCTCGACCTTTCAATGGATAACGGGACTTAGTGTTAATAGAGATATACGAGTGGATATAGAATGACTGGTGACCCAGTACCCCCTGCCTCACGTCCTTGCGACGGCTTACGGGTTAGTGCATAAATGTAAATAGATGGGAGATATTACCCGCTGTTTCTGATCTTATCACATTCAGATATACATAAATTGCTTCATGAATTCTTGTTTGGTTGGAAATTAAATTTCAAAAGTATTTTTTAACAATTCTTGAGTATTGTCGCTTCTGCGGTTAACATGAAATTCCAGCGAACGAGGGTGGTTGTGGGTCGGTTTAAAGGTTTCAAAGGTGAATACATATTGGAATCGATCAAATGCAATGCACTGTGCCAACGATTGCTGGATACTTTACAAAGATTCACTTCACGTCCACAGAAAATTACATTCCTCCACATCAGCCACTTAGCTGACCCTTAACCGGACAAAGTTGGTAATAAATCAAGCCGAACATGCACGACTTCCAGCGCCATAAATTATTGACGCGCTAGAATCCTGTAAATCCCACGGCCACGCGAAAGGAGCAAGGAAGGGAGATGGAAACCTCTTGAAAACACGGACACTAGCATACATTACGCAGTTGCCAACAGTGAGTTCCCTCAAGACAAGTCGGTTCCCTAGAACTGAGCCTATCTTGTATTAGAACCGTTACCTGAGCGGTGATCGCGCATCAACTCCAAGCGCACTATGGGTGTGCGTGGTGTAGGTGTGCGTGTGATGTATGTATGTAAATATATTAGAAAAATATTATATATATATATATATATATATATCACACTGTAGATGGTTTGAGCTTTCGGCCTACTCCGAGGCCTTCTTCAAGTCAGTCTGACCTGAAGAAGACCTCGGAGTAGGCCGAAAGCTCATATCATCTACAGTGTGAGTGTCCTTTTACGTGTTATCTATTTTATTCTGTGTTATATTGTGCCGTCCAAAAGTTATATATATATATATATATATATATATATATATATATATATATATATATATATACACATTTTATATATATTTTATATAAATATATATATATATACATATATATACCCCTCCCATGGACTACAACCTTGTCGTGGTGGAAGGGCTTGTGTGTTCCGATGACCCCTAGAGCTGTGCTGGCGGGAGTAATAATAATTACTCCTGGAAGGGTCACCCATGCCAGATAGGTCGAAGGTTAGGAGCCAGACGAAAGGTAGTCCACGCAGCGTCTGTTCCTCAGTGAGGCGGCTGCAATGGCGTCTGACCCCAGTGGGGCGGCCATTAAGTGATGGTGTCACGTTAAAAACACTATTGAGGAAGGCAACGGGAAACCACCTCAATTATGATTCCCAAGAATATTATGATGGGCACTATAGATAATATGAGTCCTGGCAACTACGGGACACGGCCCAAGAGGCCGTGTGTCGTGCCCGGCAGCGGGAGAGGCAAGGCTTCCGCGGTCGTCATCCCACGAAACCCTTGCAGGGAAGAAATAACTTCAGCAGGACAGAAGACTCAGAAGAAGGCGAAAGTAGTTAGAATAGGAACCTGGAACATCAGGACAATGTTGAGGAGAGGCAAATTAGAAAATATTAAGCGAGAGATGGAAAGAGGTAACATAGAGGTTTTAGGCCTCTGCGAGGTGAGATGGAAGGATAGCGGGGATTACTGGAGTGACAATTATAGAGTAATATACAGCGGCGGGGACGAGAGCCAACGAGGGGTTGCCGTAATTTTAAATAAAGGGGTAGGAAGAAGCGTAGTCAACATAGAGCAAGCGACAGATAGAATTTTACTCGTAGAGATTAAAGCAGAGCCGACGAACTTGGTCATTATTCAGGTATACATGCCACCGAGCAACCACAAGGAGGAAGAAGTCGATAGGATGTATGATGAGTTAGAGGATATAATCGCGAGTGTTCCTGCAGGGAAACATTTGATAGTGATGGGGGATTGGAATGCGACGGTAGGCGAAGGAAGAGATGGGGGTGAGGTGGGGGACTATGGGTTAGGCACGAGGAATGAACGCGGGGAGAAAGCAATTGAATTCTGCAGGAGACAGGGGTTAGTCATCACTAACACATGGTTTAGACACCACAAAAGGCGTAGGTATACATGGAAAATGCCAGGTGACTCAGAAAGGTATCAGTTAGATT
Source organism: Hetaerina titia (assembly GCA_037158775.1). Taxonomy (NCBI): domain Eukaryota; kingdom Metazoa; phylum Arthropoda; class Insecta; order Odonata; family Calopterygidae; genus Hetaerina; species Hetaerina titia. The sequence goes on along the minus strand of CM073768.1, from coordinate 64,071,258 downwards.
ATATTATGGTTAGGCACAGGTTTAGGAACAGTGTGATAAATTCGCACAGTTTCCCAGGAGCGGATGCGGACTCTGACCACAATTTAGTTGTTATGAAATGTAATGTTCGTTTCAAGAAGATAAGGCAAGGGCGGCGGGTTAAAAAATGGAATTTAGAAGCAGTAAATGAATTAACGAGGAAGGAGTATCAGGAGGCTGTAGAGAAAATGATGGATGACGGTAAAGAACTGAGTGCTATCGAAGAAAAATGGGGATGTATCAAGAAAGGGATATTGGAAGCCGCTAAAGACACTATAGGAACCGTTAACGGGAAAAGGATAAGGAAACCATGGGTAACGGATGAGATGATTGCGAAGATGGATGAGAGAAGAAGATGGAAAAATGTAAACACAGAGTTAGGCAAAATGAAGTACAAAGAGTTAAACAATAAATTGAGAAGGGCCACAAATAAAGCAAAAGAAGAATGGTGGAAAACGCAATGCGAGCATATGGAAAGTTTACAGAAGAAGGGTGAAATTGGTGCTCTATACAGCAAGGTTAAGTTATTATCGGGAAGTAAGAAGGCAAGAGCTGTGCTAACAGTTAAAGATAAATGGGGTAAGATAATAGTTGAACCAGGAAAAATCCAAGAGAGATGGAAGGAATATATAGAAACACTGTATGGTAAAGAACTTAGGCCGACAAGGTTAGACATAGAAAAGGAACATGACGTAGAAGAAGATAGCTTAGGGCCAGGCATACTCGACGATGAAATAGAAAGGGCATTAAAGGAGATGAAAGCAAATAAGGCTGTGGGGGTGGACAATATTCCTGTAGAAATGTTGAAATGGTTAGGGAAAGGTGGGAAAAAGGCCATATATGGACTGATTCGTAGTATCTATGAGGAAGGAATCTGGCCGGAAGATTTTGTGAGATCGGTGTTAGTTCCTATTCCAAAAAAGGCAAAGGCTTCGTCATGTGAGGATTACAGAACAATAAGTTTGATATCCCACGCAGCTAAAGTTATTCTCAGGATCATCAACAAAAGGATAGAGAGTAAGGCAAATGATTACTTAGGGGATGATCAGTTTGGGTTCAGGAAAGGAAGAGGTACGCGTGATGCCATTGCAGTAATGAGATCACTAGTCGAGAGGAATATAGAATACAATCAGGACGTTTTTGCCTGTTTTGTAGATTTCGAAAAAGCGTTTGATAGAGTGAATTGGGAAAAATTAATGCGTGTATTGCAGAAAATAGGAATGGATTGGAGGGACAGGAGACTGATCCGCAACCTGTACATGTCTCAGACTGCTCAGGTGCGAGTGGGGAACGGAGAGTCTGGATGGGCAGTGTTAGGAAGAGGTGTAAGGCAGGGTTGCCCATTGTCACCGGTACTGTTCAACGTATATGTAGAGGAAATGATTAAAGAGGCATGGGAAGAACTGGAGGTAGGAATGAAAGTCGGAGGGGAACTCGTAAAATCGGTTAGGTTTGCTGATGACCAAGCATTAGTTGCTCAGTCAGCCAAGGGGTTGCAAGCATTGTTGAGTGAATTGGAGGTTCAGTGCGATAAATATGGGATGAGAATCAATATTAATAAAACAAAGGTTATGCGATTTTCCAGAAAGAAAAAGGCTAAGCTAAATATTAAAATAGGCGGGGAAAGAATAGAGCAGGTAGAGCAGTTTACATATCTCGGAAGTGTTTTGGACCAATACGGTCAAAGTGGTAGGGACGTAAGGAGAAGAATTGCGCTAGGCAAGGAGGCTTTCTCAAGGAGGAGGGAGTTTATGACGGGGACGTTGAGTAGGGATGTTAAGACAAGACTCGTAAAAACTCTGATATGGAGCGTAGCTATGTACGGCGCGGAAACGTGGTCGCTGAAGCAGGAGGATAGACGTAGATTGGAGGCTTTTGAAATGTGGGTGTGGAGAAGAATGGAGAAGGTGAAATGGACCGAAAGGAAAACAAATGAGGAAGTACTGGAAATGGTGGGTGAGGAGAGGGGTTTGTTGAGAGAAATCCTATGGAGGCAGGAAAAATGGATGAAAGGCGTATTGAGCGGTAGTGGAATGTTGAAGAGGGTAATAGAGGGGAGAATGTTGGGCAAGCGAGGTAAGGGTAGGAACAGGATAGGGATGTTGGACGGGATGAAGGGAGGAAAGAAGTACACCGAGATGAAGAGGGACCTGATATAGATTAGTTTGCTAGGTGGGGAGTCACAAAATGTTTATTTGATAGTTGTGTCCATCCAAAAACCTACCTTAACCGGTAGATTACCTAATAATAACATATATATACATTTTATATATATTTTATATAAATATATATATATATAATATTTATATATATATATATATATAGTAAACCGTGCTTTATAAAACAAGGAAGATATCTCCGTTGGAAAATCTCTCTCGTTGGGAGTAATGGAGGAGAGAGAGACTCGTGGTTTCCAGCCAAAACACCGCCGAGCACACTTCGTCATTCTCCCGTTACGAGGCAAGAGATTTCAATCGTCGCCTCTTTCGCGTCCGACTGAACTGTGCAGACTGACCTGAAAAAACAACAAACGCGCGGCACACCTGTACGTAGGCAAAAGCAAAGCACCTGCTGAGGCCGGAAAAGGCACTTCTTTTTACATTTTTTTTCTGGAACAATCGCGTGGGACTGTTTCCTGCGACGGAGTCAAGAGAGCGGCCTAAGATTGACACGAAAAGCCTTTCAGTCTAATTCGCAACAATAATAATTAGTTCACGCCAAACTCACTGTGTGCAGTCTATTTCGAACACAGGATTTATTTCTTGGATTTCCCGGGTGTATTTTGACCGAAAGTACTTTTTTAGCATCTTTGATGGTCAGTAGGCCCCTTACGATCCTCTTAAGCTTTAGGCTTGCCATCAGGATTCCCAGGGGCCAACTCACAAGAATTGAAAACACTAATGCCCGAGGCGGGACTCAAACCCGCGACCTTTGGGTAGGCAGATGATCGCGTCATCCACCCAACTAACCCAACAAGCATATACATTGTATGCATAATATACACGTATCTGGTAGCTTATTATGCCCAAGCTTGTTTTGTTACATTTGTCATCTATCTGAGGTAAGTGAAAATTCGTTTTCTAAGTCATTTTTCATCCAAATATAAAATATATGCGTTCTTTTTTCGGGGAGAGATTTTGAAAAGATTACTTCGAACTTAATTACACTAAAAAATACTTCAGATCATATTTAATTGGTTATGATACAAGATCAGTTTACAATCTAATCGCTTTCCTGAACTTGGGGGATTTCACGATAAGTCACAAAAAGCTACTGGGTGCATTTTTGAAAATACTAAACAAATTTTGATACCTACCATTGATAATAAAGGCTACCGTAAATGATTCGGTGACTTTTCATACCATTCATCTATTTAAGATCTTTAATATCAATTAATCATTAAAAAATAGACCGCTTAGACATTATCACTGGCATCTTCCGCTAAATATCCGAATTTCGAGGAATAAAGAAACGATATTTTTCTCAAATGCGCACGAGAGCATCCGTAATCAAACTCCACGACCACCGACGAACAAACCGGTCCTGGGGCATCAGGGAACGCCCGTACTGGTTTCGTCCTGCCCAACACATTAGGACCGGGTCTCGAAAAGATCTCCAGGGGACACACGATCGCTTACGAGTGTAATCACATCTCCATCCACGTTACTCTCCTCCTCGGGAGCTCGAAATAAATCAAAATAATTATAGAGGGAGGATACATCTGCTATTTATGTCTTCCGTCCAATTAGATTTTTCCAAAAAAAATACTCGGACAAAACAATTTCAAGACGGGGAACGCGAGCAAACCTACGCTCGGCAATATATCACCGCTTGGGCGGTAAGTCAGGATATTAACCGCGGGAGGCAGGAGAGGGATGTTTTGAGGGGTGTGCGAAGGGGGGTGGAAGGGGAGAGTGGACGCCAGCGAGGCGCGGAGAGGGAGGAGTATAAAGTTGAAAAAACTGTCTGGGCAAGAGGGGAGGGTAGGTAAGGAGGGAGGGAGGTAGAGAGGAAGTGGGGAGGATGGGAGTGGGAGATAGAAGCGGACCATCTCGTCCTAGCCTGCTCCCCAGAGCGAGACTATTGTTCAGACTGGTTTAGCCCTTTTGGAAGGAATGAAGAGGTGTAGTTAGGACCCCTTTGTTTAGCGTCGGGATTACCGTATTCTCCCCAGCATATACATAATATCGCACGGTTAAATGGAGCCCCCCCCCCCTCCCTTTGCATGCATGCCCGGCAAGCACATGCGTCAGCGTGTGTACGCGTTTATATGTGTGAGCCTACTCGAGAGAACTGAAGAGGGAAGGCCAGCGGAGTGAGCGGGCGACAGAGAGAGAGAGAGAGGGGGGGGGCGAGAGAGGGAGCATTGACGGCGGGCAACAATGAGAGAGGGAGAGACGGGTGGGACACGAATAGCGGTTAAGGGGAGCCGGGGAGAGTAGACGAGCATTGTTGTAATCCAGCGAAATATTCCAAGTTAATCGGGAGGATAACAAACTTGACGTTGTTTTTTCTACGAAATGATCGATGACCTTTTTCCACTTCTTTACACCCCCGAAGTGCACGTCCATATTTATTTTGTATATATACGAGCTCGTAAGAGAGGGGTCGAGAAAGGGAGCGAGAAAGAGGAGGGAGATTTGAACAGGCTATAAAGTCCGAGGAAGTCCCAGGAAGCAGCGCTTCACTCAGCCCCACCACCCCCCTCGTGACCCTCCACCCCCCCCCCGCAAAGGATGACCACCGTTTTAAAGGGGATGGAAGGACAGACGCGACGGACGGAAGTCTCCTCCGCCCTCCGCGGGAGGCACTACCCCTTCACCCCCTGCTTCCCCCGGTCGAGCGCGAGAGAGGGCGGCAATGGCCGTCTGCCGCCTCTGCACGGTGCGTGCGCTTGCTTGTTTGCGCACTCTTCCCCTCACCCTTTATTCCACATCACCTCAACTCTTCGCGAGTACGAAAAAAAAGAATGCCACGAGCCAAATGCGGAGGGTGAGGAAGGTTTCGCGAAAAAAGGGTTGAGGCCGTGGGAGAGGGAGGTTGAAAATACGGTGAAAGTGGGGAGAAGGTCGGCGGAGGACCGTCGTGGTTCGGAAGAGAGGCGCCTCAACTCGGGTCGCGTGCTGGCCCCAGTCGAACCCCCACCCTATCAGGAGACCTTGGTGGGACCTCTCCCTGTCCTGAGACGTAACGCGGAGGGTCTGATCGGGAGTTCCCGGGCGGGCAAAAATGAGCGAGAGAGATGGGGTAGAGGTTAACGGCGGGGAGTCAAGAGGGCGGGACATCCCTTCCTTTTTTTTCCAGTCGTGGCGTGGCCATCATCAATTTTCATCACGTTTCCCGACGTGACACATTTCCCTCCGACTGAGCCTTGGAGGAGTCGTGGGGTCGAGGGGGTTCGTGGATAGGGGGGAGGTTAGGAAGTACAATGTGCCGCCGCTCAGTGCCGTGTGCGTGTGTTCTGGGAAATCCCGACGAACACAAAAAGTTGAATACACTTCTGGGCGGAGGCTAATCGAATTAACTTCTCACGGAGGGTGGGGTAAAGGTTCTGAAATTTCGGGTCGCCCCGCTCCACCACGCTCTCGCGTGATCCGTCGTCACTCTTTTGTTTGGTTTTTGTTTGTCAGCGGCGCACGCCCGTCGTAATACAATGGGCCGCAATCAAAGCCGGCCACGATGCGGAGTGGGGTGGTGAAAGGGTATGAAACGTGGACGAAGTTCGGAAAGTGGTCATAACCAACCGAAGGTATCAGTTTGTAATAAAGGACTTATTAAAGCGTTGTGAATAATGTCCTAAATTTCGAAAGTTTTGGGTGGTGATACGTTAAGCTGGAAACCTTTAATGGACAATCTATTTTTGGTTAAATGCTGACTTCAAAACAAACCAGAGCAAGAGTAGAAATACGTGACGTGTTTCAGTTATGATATTCCATGTTTGACAGAGTCGGAATATTGGCTAACCTCTTTTCGAAATCTTAAATTATATTATTATTCGGAGAGGGTGAGACACGCGATCATCCAGCATCATTTTCAACTGTGATATGATACGCACTTGCCCATACTCGCACATACTTGCGCAAAGGTATATCTCCTATCCAAAATTGAAGACGAAAGTTGATTGATTGGAGATCGCGTTTCCAAGGAATGTTTTCTAGTATAACGAACAAAAACCTTCCGAATACAAAAATCAAAGAACTGCGCGAGATGTAACTTTTTCTCGGAATAATCCGCTAATACGCCTCAAAATGCAGAAATTTCAAAGTATAAAAATCATTCGCCTTGTCCGGGACTCGAACTCCGAATCTAAGGATCAGGGTTCGAATCCCAGTAAAGTCGAATGATTTTTTTACACTTTTAAATCTCAGAATTGTCCGAATATAAGTAAATGCACGATCTATTATTAACAATGACATGTAAAATTTAATATTCCAATATTTAATAGTTTACACATCATGCCCATAACTACTGTGAATATTGATTAATTCGTTTTCTAATAGCTAGAAAATAATGCATTTTAATACACCGATCGTCTATTACGTAATAAAAATTAACTTCAGTATTCACTCAGATTCTAAACGCCTCCACTTTCGAAATTAATTGAACATATCTAAGTCAATTTTATACGGAAACTGCTATAGTAAATCAGACTTTGGAAAACAAGTCAAATCCTCCAAATTGTTTGTACACGAAATCATGAAAAGGTAATTTTAGATTGGATACCTGATTGGAAAACATCTCTTTGAGGTGATTAGTTCGATAGGACAATACTATAACGACTAAAATCGCCAATAAATGAAGCTTCCATTCTTTTGGATACATTAATGTAATCGCTTTGGACATCAAAGAGAGAAACTCACCTTCCTTGACCCGTCCGCTGTCCGCAGCCTGGCCGTTGGGGAATACAGTCTTTATGTAGATCCCCATCATACCGCGGGGCGAATCCCTCCCGCCGACAATGCTGAATCCTAATCCCTTGTTGCCGGGCCCCTTGACGAAGGACACAGATACGATATTGAATGCTGCCGATCCGCCCTTGAGATGCCTCGGGAGGGTGCAGAACTTGCTCTCTTCGTCCTCCTCGTCCTCATGGGCTTCCTCCCCGTGGCCCTCGTCCTCCTCCTCGTCCGCCGTCATGGCCTTCGTCTTGCTGCTGCTCAGCGCCTCCTTCGAAGGGTATTTGGGAGGAGTCGACGCCTGGGGGAACATCAAAGCACAACACGGTTAGCGCGAGTGAATGATTGGCTCCACGGAAAGATAGACATTGTTGCAACGTAAAAAAACACCGCTTATTCCAGTTTCCTCAACCAAGTACTCTCACCTTCCCTAGTGTCATCGTCAAATCGATTAGGCAATTGCTAAAAAATGCGGGGACACTTTTGTTCATTTGAGGAAGAAAGTTCAGGAAGACAATAGTATATAGGTTCTATGCGCGTTTTCCTTCCAAAAAAGGAAAACCAGACTTCTGAATCATTTCAAAACCTGTGACGAATCTAGCACTGCAGAGACAAAATATTATGAGTTGGAAATCACTAACATTAGGTTTTTAATTTTGATCAATCATTTTTTTAAATTATCATACACCAATGTTTTTCAAAATATATTTTGCACAAAACATGAAACAATTTGACGCAAGGAAATTCAAAATATGTTATACTAAACCAAATTAAGTGTTTGTGACAAAAAGACAAATTGCTTTTGTTTCTGTTCCAATCATGAATAATGAGTAATTATAAAATTCAATTGAGAAGAATAAATTTAACCATACATAACTATAATACTACGTTACTAGAAAAAAACAGTCAATTGAGCCAATACATTTTTTCTTATTTGCTATAGATTAACAAATAAACAAAAAATACCAAAATATTAATTTACTAGGACTCTTTTATGAGATTTTATAAGCCCATAGAAAGTGTGCAAATATATCAGCATCCATTACATTAATTCAAAATCACAATTTTCCCTAATCCATAAAATAGGGTTCATACTAGCAGGGTTAATAATCATCACACAAGATGATTCTTGTATTCAATCAAACAAAATATTGAGTTGCTTGATTTTCATTCATGGCTTGGGACTGAGGCCATCAGTCCTATAAATTTAAAATTAAATTCATGGTCAAGTCCCTAGCCTACGTGGATATTTACTGCGGAATCACTTAGATAATCGGTGATGCCAAAGCTAACGAGAAATAAAAAAATATGCACGTGTTTCGGATCGCCGAATCACAATTTCTTACCAGTCACCATGCTATTCCGAAGCAATTTTAACAGTGATCCATTCACGGAAGTCGACTACACGAATAACGATTATTCGTGAGACTTTCTTAAATGACACGAGATAATCTGATGAAAATGTACCCTTCCACCGAGCAGATGGATATTTATTCCACGCAATTCTCCGCGCGGCTATCGTTTCAACAGTTTATAAAGAAAAGGATCCGGCTTAGCGTGCCACCTTCTAATTCAGGAAAGACCACTTCATTCCCACGCGCAAGGAGCCACGATTTCACCGACGCCAAGTGGGACCGATGCCCACTTTTCCTCCTCGAGGGCACTCGGTATTGCCGCGACTCGAAAAATATAATCAATGCACCCATGCGTCTTGAGCGTGAGCGAGCGTGTGTGTGGTGTGTGTGTGTGTGTGTGCGTACACGTATGTATGCGAGCGAGTGAATTTATGCAACGTTCTTTTCCTCTCTTCCCGCGAAGACGGCTGGGCGGGCATGAATCACCGCGGGATCTCGCTCGCACTGTGGGAAGAAACGTCCTTGGCGGGGTCGAACTCTCCGGAGGCGGAGGTTTACTTTCAATGGCGCTCAATTAACATTCAACCGGATGCCGGTTCACGACATAGTCACGGCTTTTGCTCCGCTCCGGCGGAAGTGTGTGTGTTTGTGTTGCCCGTGCGTGCGTTTGTCGGAGCCCCCCGACTAATATCAACACGGTGGTGGTGCTCCCTCCGCGTTGTCGGCTTTCGGGAAATATAAACACTCGCGGAGCTCGAGAGAAATGGCCAGGGAAAGTGCGCGGGCATGTACGCGAATGTTACTTTGTGCGGAAGTGTGGAGAAACGGCAAGCGGGGATGTGGTGGGGGGTCAGAGGGAGTGCTGCGGGGGGGAAACCGTGAAGAGGCACTGGCACTTAGGAACGATGGCATCGAAACGGCATCTCCTTCTCCCCCACCCTCCTCATCCTTCTCTCCCCTCTGCCTCCCTGCTCTGAAAGCATAAATAATTACACAAAAAAAAAAGACGAGCGCTCTCCTTCGAGCGAGGAGGACTGCTGCTGTCGCGCTCGTTCCCCAGAATTGCGCCTGGATCTGGGGGCAGCGAAGTGCTCGCGTGGATAATGCAAATTCGGTGTGCGTTCACGGAAAGCCCGACAGATGAAGGAGAGTCGCGCGCGCGAGGGACAGAAGACTGCTACCTGATCGATCGTATGGAAGCGACATCTATTTTTTTTTTCTTCTTTAGAGGATCGCGCACCGTGACGTCCCCTCACTTCTCCTCCCCTCGCGTTTCGTCCAAACCTCAAGTGCGACACACGCGCTTTCAGCCCTTTTCACTTCCAGGCTCAGAGTCTATCTCTCCCTCCCGTCCGCCCTCCCACCTCTGGGGAACGCGGGCATCCACCCCTCGTTCCCCAGACCCATCCCCCTGCTTGCCCGCCTCTTCCCCTCCCACTCGGACGGTCTCTCTTTCCTCTTTCTTGCTTCCATTCGCCTCCCCCTCACACTCTCTCCCTCAACTCGTCTCCCTCTCTCATTCCACTTTCACGTTCTTTCACTCTCAGCCTCCACCTCTCCACTCCGTTGTCAATGCCTGAAGAGGATGACGCGCAATCTCGTACACACCTGAAGAGGAGGAGATGGGAGAATTCGGATGAAAAATAATAATTTCTTTCGTTCCGCAGACGAATCGCCCGCATGCACATGCGCGCCTATCATTGTTCATCGCACTTGGAGCACATTTTTCATACCGATACTGTGGACCGACCCAGGCGGGTTCCGTTCAGAGAAACGAATGAATGCCATTCGCCGCGAGCCGTCGTCAAGCGGGACTATTGCGAATTTGATTCCCTCTCTGTCAACTAAAATTTCTCAGCACACTCTTGCGTTCTTTCGCCCGGTCCGTTCAATGTCCAACGTCAAGGTTCTCCTTTCCGTCATCCACCTCCCAGCCTTCAATTCCCTTGTGGTTTATTTTTTGCAGCTCCCTGATGCCACTCCCTCTACGTCTCCACGAGGGAGGGTTGAGGAGGGAAGTTGGGGACCTTAAGTGGTTAAGTGTGATGAACAGCGATTTAGTTACAAGGCATCATTCAACCCTTCTCCCGACCGAGTTATTCTCTCTCTCTCTCTCTCTCTCTCTCTCTCTCTCTCTCTCTCTCTCTCTCTCTCTCTCTCTCTCTCTCTCTCTCTCTCTCTCTCTCTCTCTCTCTCTCTCTCTCTCTCTCTCTCTCTCTCTCTCTCTCTCTCTCTCTCTCTCTCCTTCCAATGTCCCGGCGACAGGGCAGTTGACGGGCCCGAATTTCGGTCGCGTAAACCGTCCCACCGCGCATTATCTCATCCCTGCTCTCACTCGACGAATTGTCCTTCGCCCGCTCGGTTGTCTCGTCCTCCGACGCCTTGTCGTCGTCGCGTCCCTCCTTTCCCGTCCACCCCTTACAGAAATGTCCCTCCTCTTCCCCTCCGAAACCCCTTTTCCCGTCTCCTCGGCATTTCATCCCACCACTCTATACCTTCTATAACCCTTGACTCCTCTCTCTCTCTCTCTCTCTCAGCTTCCTCCTCTAACCCCTTACCACACACACACACTTCCCTCTTTCGGTTCACTCCACGCCTCTCCCGACGCTTTAAATTCTCCACTCAAAATGACCGTACATCCACTCAATCGGGCCCACCCCCCACCCTCCCTTCACACGCACTCTCCATAGCATATGTCATCCTTTTTCCGAACCATTCCCGCCCGACCAAGCTCACCCAAGCCCTCCCCTCATGGAAGTACCCTGTGTGAGCCACCGCTCCTCTCTCCCTGCCACGGCCTTTCCGCCCGGACTACCCATCTCCGCCAACCAGTCAATTCCCGGTCCAATAGAGGGGGAATCGGGGGCGGTGGTGGTTGCAAGGCTTCTTCGCTTTCCTCCCCCATTCATGACCTCCCTACAAAAACCATCCCCACGATTCTGAAAGAGTTCCTCTTCCGCCAAACCCAGAAAGACGCCCCAAGACCCCCCCTCTTAATTCTACAGCTTCCCTTTCAGGACACGCAGTCATCGCTTCCGAATCTCTACCACCCGAACGTTAGGGGAGAGGTCCTCTCACGCTTGCTAAAATGACAAAAGGAAAATATATATATCCTGTATCCACGTGGGTTGGTGAACCTCAAAACGTGACTTACGGAAGCTGGAAGTGAGATGAGTTTTTTCTATGTATCGGTAAAAAATTCTGAGAGAGACCCTTAGTGGAATGGGATAAGTACCATGCAACTTTTCGTTTAACCTGTGTTTATTTTATGACGAAGAGTTGCATTTTAAGCCAGTTTCTATATCAACAGTTTCCGCGCTGTCATTCGTGATAGTCAAAAAATTGAACTATTTGAGAGAGAGAGACTCCACTTTGTATAAATATTTGGCTCTGGAGCTAACTTTAGATTTTTTTATGGATCCACCAACCATTAACCACAGTTATCAGCTCGAAAGTCAGTTTGATAAATTTCATCATGAAAACCCCACCCCTGAAGTTACAATTACTACAGTAATGCAATGTTTTTGGAGACGCGAAACTAAAGGAAACAGATCCATGGGTTGATCCCTCAAAAAAATCAAATGGTTAATGACCTGGATATTGGAAACATGATCCATCATGATAAACATAATATATTTCCATAAATATGTAGATACTCTTGAAGTGATATATCTACAATATCACTTCTTATCTCCAAAGTAATTTCTACAGTAAATGCTTTGATGAATAAACCTATTAATCCTTTAATTTGGAGTATTAAGAGATTAAATATATATATATATAACTTTTGGACGGCAGAATAGAACACAGAATAAATTAGATAACACGTAAAAGGACACTCACACTGTATATGATTTAAGCTTTTGGCCTTCTTCAGGTCAGAGTCTGACCTGAAGAAGGCCTCGGAGTAGGCCGAAAGCTTATATCATCTACAGTTTGAGTGTCCTTTTACGTGTTATCTGTTTTATTCTGTGTTCTATTGTGCCGTCCAAAAGTTATATTGCTCTCGTGAGTACTTCCGCATCATCGATATATATATATATATATATATATATATATATATATATATATATATATATATATATATATATATATTTTATTAGGTAATCTACCGGTTAAGGTAGGTTCTTGGATGGACACAACTATCAAATAAACATTTTATATATATATGTGTGTATATATATATATATATATATACACACATATAAAATGTTACTAGATTAACTTCGCTCACGGGTTTTTCTAAACACAACGTCTCATTTCACCAAAATCTTTGAGTGCAATATAGTAGTGTCAAAGAAAACATTCGAACGTGTCCAATTTCATCTTACAGTTGGCAATCATGTTCGTGATGTCTTTCCCAATCCTCATGATCCCCCAACCGCACCCTATTCCCCCTTCTCATCCCCTCTCTCCACGCCATCTCCTCCGTCGTCACCCAAACTCATAAGCCCTCACCCTCCACGTTCACTCGCCACACAACACACGCGCAAAGCCCAACACCAACTCGCCTCTCCTCGCTCCCGAGGCGACCAGCCCCAATAACTATCACGTTCAACAAACTTTGTCTCAATCAACCGTGAAAATAAAAAGTAAGGAAAGAAGTAAGGCTCGGGTTGCCTGTAAAGGGCGAAAAAAAGATCCATTCGAAGGGGGGGGGAGGATGCGGAAAAAAAATAAATCGGAACGGGAGTGAGAGAGGACTGAAAAGAAATCGGAGGAACCCGGTGTGTCGCACACGGACGCGGCGCATGCGATGAAAAGAGAGACGATAGCCGCCGAGGTGGGGGCGCAGCGAGGGGGGCGGGAGAGAGAGAGAGCTAAGGGTGGACCCCTTCCCTGGATCGCCCTCCCGTCCCAATCCCCCAGCAACCCCTCCGGGAAGCGACTCTGCAGCACACCTTATCCCGTCCCTTTCACGGGAAAAAGGATTATAACACGCCCGCTCAAGCGGTTTATTGCGAGTAATACCGGGGAGAAGTCGAGCCTTTCCATTCAAGGGTGCACCGCCTGCCATCCTCTTCTTCTGCCACCTACCCGCCTATTTACCGGCCATTTATCCGCGGGGACGTTGTTCGCGGGCTGGAAACACGAGGAAAAGTGGAAAAACCGATGAAAAAATTTCTTTTTCTGACCCTCTTCATCGCTCCCGACCAATGGAAAGAGACGGGGGCGAGGAGGTTGGAGAAGGGGAGCGGTACCGACATGATCGGTCGTGTGGTCATGAATTTAATTAATATGTCCACCCAACCCTCTCACACGGCGAGGTACTTTAAAAGTTATTTTTTTTTTCGTGAAATTACTTCATCTCTGCGCCAGTATCCGCAGAGATGTACGTTAACCAAAAAGAGCGGATCGTAATAATTGAGAGAAATTTAATGTCAGAGGGGACGCAACTTGAAAAGAAACTCAAGCATGTAATCAGATGATTGTTTTACACGGCGAAATTTTGTTTTGGCTCGAAAATAGTTAAATAACGTTGACCAGATCAGTTAACAAGTAATTATAAACAACTCTAGAGTATGAATGTAATTGGGAGTGTTCGTCTCCTCACTGTCACCTTTAAGGAGCCCACGACCATTTCCATTCATCGTGTTTTTAGAAAAATACTTTTCAATTACGACCAATGTTTTTCGGCGGAAACAAGTCTGGGTCTTCCAGAACATCTCGGTCAAATAGGGATAGTTTCTTCTCTCCAGAAACCATCTTCATGTGGCTGATGAGAATTTCTCTCGTTGTTACAGAGGATAAGTATTTGATCCAATTAGATGGAGGAGAATTTTTAAACACTTGAATCTAATAAGTAAAATTTAGCAAATTAAGTCATTGAAAATGTTTCAACTATTCCTCCTTTCACCCTCGCTTTAACAAGCCCCACTACTCTGCAATTCGCTCGACCTGGCTGGGGAGATACTCTGTCGCGTTCATGCATTTTCAAATTTTGAATGCTATCTCGAAAGAATTTTTAACCACCTTCTCCCGGGAAATGGAAGAGGTGCGTCGCTCAATGTTATTCTTTCCCCTCAGACCCTTCTTCCCACCCCGTCACATCCGCCCCATGTATTTCTCCCATATATAAAGGATTTCATCCACCCCCTGCTCTCTCTCCCTCTCTCTCTCTCTCTCTCTCTCTCTCTCTCTCTCTCTCTCTCTCTCTCTTTTAGCCGGTCGAGTCGTCCTCTCCCTCTTCATCCGAAGCCCTCTTCAGCGATCACTGAGGAGATTCATGGAGAGAGGCACGAAATCTGCCGAGGCATGCTGGATCCATAAAAAGTAAAATCTGAAAATACGCCAACCCCTTTGGTTTCACCAACACGTCCACCATTGCATACTGTAGTTTAGATAACCCTCACGGATTTTTTTTTCCTCGTAATTTATTTCCCCCCGCCTCTTAAGAGACAATGCTCTGGAAATAAAAGGAATTGATTTTTTGCCGATGCCAGTTTAAAAAAAAATCAAAAATAAAGGACCTCCAATTTAGATCCTCGTGAATTGGGTCATGGAGGATGGGTGTCTAGATTAAAGGGGCTTGCTTTCGAGATGAATGCCAAATTATGAGCGGTGATCTTACACTCGAAATTTCCAAAAATATTCATCCCCAATTGAATACATCCTATACAAAGCCTTCCTTTGACTGATTTCCCTTTATTGTTGAGCGGAAGTCAAATGTTGAAAGTTATGGGAAACCTTAAAAACACCTATCCTATGCGGATAAGCAGCCAACTTTACCAATAATCCGACTCAAAAATCTGATAAAATAATTACTTTAAATTGGATACAAGTGATAATTGATCAATAATACTTATTTATAAAGTTGATGGTTAAAATATACATTTATCATATGATATTTTTTAGAAACAAAGACCTTGCCAGTTATATCTGAAATAAAAATTGAAGAGACAGAAGACCTAATTGGAATTCTGTTTACTTCTGAGTCGAAAATTGTCCCACTGTTTATGCCTAGCTTGGTATTGCTCCAATCAAAGCAGTAATACACGAATGTTTATCTCAGGTACCATTGAAATGCCTTTTCACGGACATATCTAATCCTAAGTCTTCCTATGATAGGAGAATCGGCCAAAAACTGGGTCAGAGGGCCTAAAAATGAGCTACATGTTTCGGTAGTGCGGTAATTAAGTTAATTTTAGGGCAAATATATACTGGTAAAATGGAACAGGTTCAAATACAGTAACACAGTTGTTATCGGAACCTGTTTTCTCGTATCAATACCAAAAAGAGAATTGGATATATCGGCACACTGGAAGGAAAACCTTTAGGTAATATAGTATTCCCTATTTCAGCAATTACCTTTTTGAAGCTTTTCCTCGAGGTAATTGAGCACGGTTTGACTGACGAACGATAGGGCATTTCATAAGACGTGCGACTGTATCGGAATAATCATTTAACATTTAAAGATATGATTCCTCCTTGCTGATGGGAACTTCACAGTTTAAGTAACTTGGGCGATTTCATGAGGAAAAGTATTGAATAATACCAAAAGATGTAAACTCATTTAAGCACTCACTGAACGCATTTACTGCCAAGTAATGGAAATATCCAAACGTTCTGCCATCAAAAACGAGATATTTACTAATGGCGAAGTTCAGATGGCAAAACATTGGCATTAAAATATTACGACACATAATTACTCGAACAAAATTATGTTGCAAAAACAGACGTCCCCTCCCACGGTAATACCCGATTTAATTTCTAAGAGTCAGAGCAAATTTTATTTCCACTTTAAAACACTTTAAAAGGATTAACTCCCCTTCTCAGTAATACTCGGAAGAATCTCACTATTCACACTCAAGGCTGTCGCCATTGAATCAAAAAGCAGCCTCGTGTCCCTTATGTAGTTGGGCATAAAGGGTTGGAGGCGGTGGACCGCTGCCGCCATCTGATTTGAATCGACCTCTCCGAGCTTCATCTCACCGCGGGGCGCGAAATGGGGTGTCGCCCGCAGCCACACACGAACGCATGCGTCATTTAATAAGATGCATTGTGCCGGTCATAAGGGCTTGTTGTGCCAGTAATGTCGGTATCGCGGCAACTTCGCCTCATTACAATGCCTAATACTTATAATCGCGGGATTATATCACCTCCTATCCATCCCTACCCACACTTCCCTTACCCACACCGATTCTCCTCCTCACCCCACCCCCCGAAAAACCTTCACTCCCCCCACCAGACGCACTCCCCTTTCATCCAAACACGGTTACCTTTATTTATTTTTTCATTTCGAAATTCAAATCCCACCCAGCCATCTCGCATTCCCTACTCCCATCCCTATTCACGACTCGTGGGCCCCTTAACTACGGTCCTATCCTGCGCATACATTTATATCTCTCTCTCTCTCCCCTCCCCACTCACCCTGCCCAACTCTTTCTCTCCCTCTCCCATCCCACATGCACACAGTCTTCTTCCCATCAATCCTCTCCATCTCTCTCCCACATCCCCAACCACCCCACCCCAAAACTCTCCCCGGGGCAAGATCCGTTCACCCCCCCTCCGCCTCTCACCCCGTCGACCCCAAAAAATGCCTTTCAAACTCTCTCCCGGCGACAATGGGCCCGATGAGTGCCTTCAATGGTGAAAGGGTGACAGGGACGGGAGGGGAGTTGTAGTATTAGTACTCGTAGTATTCCCCTGAAAAGGTGGGGCGAGTTCGGGCGGGTTTTGAGGTGGGATGGGGGTGAACAATGGGGATGGGATTGGAGGGAGGAGAGAAGAGTGTGTGGCGGGGGGTGGCTTCCGATTGAAGCCGCGAAATGGGAGGGGAGAGGGGCACCGAGTTTCAGCGGATGGGGAGGCGTCGTGAATCCCTCCCCGGGCAGCTGCGGTTCGGGGACTCCCACGGGTCATACGGTGGGGGGGGGAGGAGGTGGGTCCGGCGTGAGGAGGAAAGCGCGGTGTCAACGGGCGTGGGCCCAGAAGATGCAGACGGGGCGAAGTGCGGGGCAGCACGGCGTGTGGACTCCTCGGTGGACGACCGGGTGTAGGGGCGTGGTGGTTACCCCTCCCTCTTCCCGGGGATGCCCAGAGAGTTAGTAGGCATCCGGAGCTCACACCCCTCTCTCCTTCACCATTTAGCTAGCGAGGAGATGGTGCATCGTCCCCCGCCCCCCATGCGACCCGTTAACTGCGAAAGGGCGTTCTTCGCAGGTTCCTCCCATCCAGCAGTTTTTCTAACCCAGGAGTTGAAACCAGACACCGCTAACGCTCGCTCCTTGGGCGACCGTACATCCTTCTCTCCTTCGCGTCTTGAGATATGCGTGGGAGAATGTGAACTAGCTCTCACACAATTGTCCGTTCCTCCTCCTCCGCGGCCGAGGGATGTCCCAGGGGGGAAAGCTCTTTCCAAGGGGTGCCGCCGCTGCGGTAGGAGACGCTGAGGGACGCTGACAATGAAACGCAATTGAATGGGCTCAGGGCGAAGAGGGAAGGGGGATCGGAGATTGAGTCGGCCGGGATGGTGATGGGGTGGCAAGGTCGGTTTTGGTTTGCGTGTGTCTGTTTGGTGGTAGAAGAGGCCCTCTAGGTCCCAGCCACTCCATTGCCGGTCGCTTGTGAAGGCCGTCGGATGAAAGGCACTGTTATACAATTCTCTTACGGCCCACTCAAAAGGAGCGGTTTCCGATAAGATCCTGACCATCAAGCCGTGTAACTAGAGACAGGTTACCTGTTCTTTATGTCACGACAGGGGACCCCAAACCATTCATCCCTTTGGTGAATTGAATGAAAATCCGCAACGCAACCGACCCTCACCTCGTGGGAGAAAAAAATGAAAAATTTGTAATATCCGGGACGCTATCTCTAATAGTGAGCGGTTATAGTCGAAGACGGATGTGTTTTTTAAATAATTTATTGCTCAATCTGGTCACTGATGTCAAGTGCAAAGAAATATTTTATCGTAATAAATTCGATTTCGCAGTTTTCGGGCACGAAATGTGCACCCGAGGATAACCTGCTATGCCGACGGATGATTTCCGAGTTGCGAAAGCCCTTTTCTATCGGAATTAATTTCACGCTCAGGAAGGAAGGGAAGACATTAATTTTACGGTTGGAATATGACCGTCGTTCTGGGCTTGATAATACATCGTTACGTATTGTGTTTCCCATGTTGCCTATGTTTCAACATCGACTTTCATCAAAAGATAGGCAATTAGAATACTCTGAAAAAATAATATAAAAAAACGTCATCAGAGCCTGGAAAACATCCGTTGAAACCGCCTTCAAGAAAAAACTTCTAATTGCATTCATTAACCTGCGATGCTTCAATTGGTTGTTATTTAAGTAAAACACTTCATTGAGAGTTTTACTCATAAAACAATAGGATTCAATTCTCACAAAGTTCACATTCAGTAGGAATTCCCATTAGGAGAGCTTCATCTGATAACACTATCTAAACTAAGAACAACACTTGTGTTAGATAGAAAGAAAAAACGCTGAGAGTTAATTGATAATGTGCGTGAAACGTGCAGCCAAGAACGAAAGATTAACGGTCAACAGATTAATGCCCTCAAACGATTGATTTTATCTCGCAGAAAGGTACGTATTGTGCAAGTGCCTTCCGAAGATGCCCACGTAATGCCCTCATTACTATTGATTTTATTTGTAACTAAAGGCAATGCAGCCAAAGGAGGATAATGGAACTATACGGCAGATTCATACTCTTAAAAGATCGAAAGTCAAAATATGCTCGTATATTTATGGCATCTCATTTCAAATGTGAGGGAGGAACTAATTTAGCTCTTTAGAAATCTTCCAACTCGCCTGCCTACGCAGGCGGCCAACCTGAAAGTTTTTCTGCAACTCATTTTACAACACCTTCCAAATTCAAAGTGAAAACGACGAAACTAAATAATGAAGCTTGTTGAATACCGTGAATTCAATAGGTACATAAGATACTATTACTTTCATTTCCTTGAAGTGCGTCATTAACGGTTCTTCTTAATTGAAATTAGGCATAGCCATGCGCTCATAAATTTGTTCCTCACGAACGGCCGTCAATCATATAATTGAAATTCATATTGTTAAAGAAACGCAAATTGCAAAAATGCGGTTTATAATACGTAATACCAATCTAGATAAAAACAGCAATTACACACATCAACAATGAACATGCTCCAAAATAAATAGGATACAATGGATGAAATATGAATAATATTAGAATGATGCACGGCTCACAGTTCGTCCTCTTCCAATTGAAGAGGCTCCATTAGGACTTCCAATAGAAGTCGAACAAGAAAACGAGGTCTTTGTAATCGCGCAACCCGCATGGACTCCCAACAGCCGGTCTCCTTATTAGCAAGCAACCGAAACGTTATGTTTCCTCTCTTCCTCTTGATTCCCCTCACTCGCCCCCTAACCCCCTTCATCCACCCGTCCCCTCCCCCCCTGTACTGCCCATTGCCCTTCGCTTAAAGACAACCCGTCAGTCAGGCCACGTGGGATCTTGCCTCGTGAGGCGAGGGGCTTGATGACGGAGGGGAAGGCGAAGAAGGGACGGCTAAAACGAAGGGAATTGGACTGCGAGTGACTGAAGAGGGGTGAGAGAAGATTGGGGGGAGGGAAATGAGTAAACGAAGTGAGCGTGCAACTCCCCACCAAACACCCTCCCCACTGGGAGGGGGGAGAGAAGTAGCGGACCTCCATAGAACAAGACGAATGGCTACCTTGTTCTCGCTCCTCTTCGCGGGTGACGTCACTTCCTGCCTCTGCGATGCTGGGTGTTCCCCGTTGATCGTCCCTGCCACCGTCGCCCTGTTGCTCCTCTCCAGACTGACCCTCGGCAGTAGCAAGGGCCTCCGGTGCAGGGACACCCGGATCTGGTCCTCATCCTCCGGCGCCGACTCCGAGGGCGCCATGTCCCCAGCCCGTCCCGTCCTCACCAGAGACGAGGCCCTCCTGCCTCCGCCCCCTTCCGACGACGCCCCCCCGGCGACGCCCGCCCTCCTCTGATCTTCCGCGGCCCTCGCTGCCGCCATCTTCTTGGCGACGGCCGCCTTGGCGTTGGCCGCCGCCGCGGCAGCCGCGACTGCCGACGAGCCCTCCACTTCCCGTAGACTCCCGTAGCCCCGCTCCCGGAGGAGGTGGTGGTGGTGCGCCGCCTTCCTCCTCTGCTCCTCGTGTACCTGCTGGCATTGCGCCAGCAGCTGCTGCTCCCGACGCTCGCCCACAGAGTCCTCGACGAGGGCGTCGTCTTCGGCGCAGTGATGGGGCATGTAGGGAAGGGAGGATGGACCCGAGTCGGGGATTCCGCTTAAGCGGGCGGACAGGTGATAGTCCCTGGGGCCGCAACCACGGTAACTCCCGCCACCGTGCTGCGGGGTGAGGATAAAGGACGGGGGTAGTGGCTGCGGAGGCGGAGGCTGCTGCTGTTGCATTTGTTGTTGTTGCTGCTGCTGCTGTTGCTGATAGTTGGAATCCGCGAGGGACCACCGTCGGTGCCGGGTTCGAAACCCGCCAATGCCCGTCTCCGCCTCTTCAGCGCAGCTTCCGCTGGCAGATTCCGTGCAATAACCTGCATCCCAGAGAGTGGACGAGGATTCGCTCCCTCGAAGGGTGGTGCGGTCGGAAGCTAAGCGCCGCCCTGGAAAAGCAAACGAGCATTAGAAGTCCACATACTCTTGAAAGCCTTCCTACTTCGTAGAGAATTAAAGTTGTCTCGAATTAAAACTTCATTACGTCGTGTTCAAGAATTACTGTTTCCGCGAAAGCACAAATTTCACCTCGAAACGCAGCCAAATTTTATGATATTAAGTAATATACTATATTTCATAATTACCTTAATAGCCTGATACCATAATTTTGAAAAAGGTCTTCCAATTGCACAATGGCGAGAAAACACTCCTTAAATGATTTCCTTTTAATAGTCAACGAGCCAAAAAATCATTTATTATTTTGTAACTGATAGTATTTTGTAAATTAAGGACAGGGCATGAGTGATTGTTGCCATTTTGAATGAGGAAAGGCTGTTAAGCTAATATAATTCTGCGAATACAACAGAGACGACAGTTGTAAATATAAAGAGATGCCAAAACGATACTCACAGGTTGTAATAAATTGAAAATAACCTCTAATTTGCTTCATGGACGTCTTGTCCAAATGCGAGTTCATGGAGTTATCCGAGACCAACAAAAATTATAATCATAGGTTTCAACGATCTTTGAATGAATTTCAAAATAGCAGCTTTCTATTTCCTTATAAAAAACGCTTATCAACGCTCTGCAAGCTTTGTAGCATTTTCCGTTTATGGAACATAAATTTCAGATAATTAGTCCCTTTCGGCTCTTTATTTTTGGGTATCTTGATTTTGCGGTAGTGTAATAACTTCAAATGCTATGACATAGACTGAAATCCAAATAACCTGATTTTTTTAATGATGAAAACAAGGCAAACGAGCGCATAATTCACGTTATTATGGATTGAAGGGAATAAAAGTCAACATCCACTATTTCGTTCCTAACAAGAGCGTAGGAAGTTTTATGATGGACGGACTTCCATCTGCCATCACCGGCACAGAAAAGATGGAGACCTTATATGAATTTCACTTGTTTCTCAAACCACGACGACTTCTCTATATATCTTCAAAACGATTAAAACGCCGAAAATGGAAGTCCATAAGAAAATTATTTCATAAAATTCCCTAAAATTATTTTCCCTTCAGACTGAACGTCAAAAACAGTGTTTTGAATGGAACGTTGGCGAGTCTAATACCAAGACATTCATAATTTTAATTCAATGGGAAGACTTGCGCCTCGACGGCATCTGACCTATTTGTATAGAAGCTACCAATTTTGAAAATTATATGGTAGGAGCGGACATATAGTGGAAATCGATGTAAGCGACGATCTGCAGTAAGCGTTATGGATGGGTTACTAGTGATAAGGGAAGGAAAAGAATTAGGAGCATGAAAAAAAATAGTGAGAAACAGAGAAACGGTATTATAACGCTGGGGAAAATATTTTATTGGTAACATTCCACCAACAGGTGATTTAACGTAGTGAAAGTGCCCCTTATGCAAAACGCTCAAGATGGACTTGTACTGATTACCATCTCCTCGATTCGAGGTTGACCCTATTGTGAACTCAAGCAAATCTCATATTTCCAATTAGATCTCACATTCAGCATCATACACAACAGTTCCCAATATGGCCAACTACAACTGTATGCACTAAAGAACCGCTGAATAATTAACTAATACCTTGGACAAACCTTTAATTAAGTATTTATCATTATCCTAAAAAACTTTGCTACAAACTGTACTTATGTGCCCTTTACGACGTAGTTTAATTAATAAATATTTTGAAGCCTGGACACTAACCTGTATCCTATTTATCCTGCATCCTGCTCTACTGACAAAAAAGTAGGGAGATAGTCCTTTACGCTTCTCTGAGTTCCAGATAAAATCACTATCTTGGGAAAAGGATTTTGGTGCATACACTCCTCTCAATACGAATTTACCACTGTGTACTTCATTTTGAAGTTGCAGCATATCCGCGGATGGGCACGCAATGGCTAAGGTGGAGGTCCAAATGATAATTGTTTGGCAGCCCTAAAACCTAATTCTGACACCATTACAGGACGGTGTAGCGAAAATAGACTACGAAGGAAAAAATATGCAAAGATAAAGGTTCTTTTTTTCAAATCTCAATGCGCCATCGATATTTCATCTCACATCTCCATCGGCGCGACGGGTATCTCGAGCGTCACGTCTCGCATCTGACCACAAAAAACGCGTCGGCACCGATTGCCAACGCTTGATTTATCACCCGTTTGTCGATTCGTCTGTCCCTCACCTGAAGGAGTCCTCGCGGCCGTCGAAGACGAAGAGGAGAGGGCCGAGGAGGCCGAGCTCGAGGACCGGTTGCTGTCCGTGCTCCGCCGGTCCGCGTCATCCCCGGGCCGGAACCCCCTCCGGTCCAGGGATCCGTAGGCGAGGACCCCCCCGCCCGTCACGTGGGCGCTCAACACCCCACGGCGGCGCGGCTTCGCCTCTGGCGGGATCTGCGGCGGGAGGGACGAGGGGCCCTCGTCCTCCCGGAGGTCCACGGGCAGCGGCGACGGCACGTAGAAGGTGGAGGGCACCTCGTGCACGGACAAGGCTCTCCGCTTCCTCAAGCCCAGGTGGAGCTGCGAGAACTTGTTCCGGATGTTCTCGGGCAGGATGCTCCTGGGGGAGGCGGACGAGGTGGATGTGGTGGAGATGGAGTCCTCATCCCGGCGGGGCGGGGTGGTGCAGGGGTCCTTACCACGGGGGAGGGAAGCGGGGGAGGACGGCGAGGCAGAGGCGAGGGAGGATGGCGAAGAGGAGTCGAGGAGGTGCTGCGTGGTGGGCGAGTGACCGCTCGAGAAGGACGAGCACCTCCGCCTCAGTCGCCTCCACCGTTGAGAGATGCTCTTGTTCCACAGGGCAACGTCTGCAAAGGGGGCCAAAGACATGGCTCGGTTAATCACATGCGGTAGTGGCCATACAATAAAGATTTTCCAATGGCAGGATGGCGGCTTGTGGTATCCCTTTTTATATTTAACAATAAGAGTAAATCGAAAGCAATATTATCCCCAGGCAGGTCCCAGTTACCATTGGTTATTTGAACACAAGTAAAATAATTTCATTAGTCCCATTCCGACATCAAAGTTTACTCTCTTAACTAACAACAAAAGAATGGTACAATCGGATGAGCGTACTTTTATCCTCAGTCTCTTCAAATGGGCATATCTTTATGATTAATAAGACTAAAGAACTGCAAAATAATGAACTACCACTACAGTTTGCGATCGAGCTACCTTGGATAAGCTGACAAAAGAACACTGTAAACGCTCGAAGACACATTTTAGTCACCCCGATTCTATAACTTTTGTTTCACATTTCACTGGCAGCCAATGATTTTCATTAATCCGGTGTTTTAATAGGCAAATACATCTTTACAGGCATTTCACCGCATGGAAGCATGGGGTGAAATACCTGTACCATACGGGATCTGTATCATAAAATCGAAATCAGGTAAAAAATTATTTAAATAATTTCAATGCAATGTTGATAACAGGTGAATAATTTGATAAATTAAAAAGAAAATGAGTAATAGTAATTGATAATTTCTAATTATATGTAGTTAGAGCTAAAAAGTACCTAAACTGTGAATTTAATATTTGAGAGAAAATTATTATCATTGAAATAGGAAGCAAGCTCGTTGAGAGAAATTTCAATAGCGTTGCTTTGTTAAGTTTTTAAGGTAGCACACACTTGAAAGTATTATAAAGTTCTAAAAAAGAGGTCTTCCTTAAGACGATCACAGGCCACGAGAAAACGGCAGATTATTAATCAAACTTTGTTTTAAAGATTGGAGGTTAGCTGAATCATTTGATTTAAAATATATTCGAGAGGAGAGCGTAAATCATTTCTAAAACACAAATACATATCCGAAATAAAATATGTATGATAAATCAATAACAAGTGGGTATTTTAATCCACTTGATTAATTTTCTTTGACATGTGACATGCGGCTATTTTTATTCAACAGACTTAGTCCACGAGTATATGAATATTCATGTTGGCGCGAATGAGGCAGGGGTGAGGAAGATTAAAAAAAAAAAAACGAGTGAAGTGGAAAACGAGACGAAGAAGAATATTCATGCAGGATGCGACGGCCCATACATGACGATGCCACTGTATGGGACGATAATAGCAACAAAAAGTGCAATTATCACCGTGGGAATCGCGAAAGGGAATAATGAAGACTCGTTTCCTGGAGGAAAGTAATTACTCAGCGAGGGCTTCCGAAAATTGGATCCTGGCCACCGTTCGCGCGGGGGCGTGAAAGGCAGAGCGAAGTGTGTGAATGCACCACCGATTCCTCGACCCGCGTGGTGTCACAATCAGCAGAGGAAGAGATCCGGACGGAGGATAAGGTGCACGCAAGGAAACTGGTAAAAATCACAGTCAGACGATGTTGTTCGCAGTCACCACGCACCGGTCGTATCGGGAGCTGGAAATCTTAGAAACGCACGTAACGGTGGTTACGGATATCTGAATATTGAAGACGACTGGTATTTTCGTCAAGTATCGACGGTGAAAAACAAATGTAAATGAGGAACACGATATAGTTCCACACCGAAATAGGGCCTTAATGACTCCAGCACACATCTGCCAAATTAACAACGAAGTCGACATTTATCCACCCAGAAAAAGATGAAAATGCCATTTAAAGACGTTACTAGTACCGCAATTCAAAGACGGCTGTGGACACTGATAATATCCATGGAATTATCATTTCCTTTTTCGAAAGAGACTCTCCAAGCCAAGTTAACTTTTAAGTAAAACAACAATCACCTTTAACGTCTATTGCAGCACATTAATTGAACAAAAGTAAAATAAAATAAATAATTCCCAAAAAAATGTAAAGCAAACTTGAGATATCGAAGTCTATAACACTGATCTTCACTCAGTCGAAAAAATTATCAAAAGAATTAAATAACACTGCAAGGAAATGCGGAAGTGAAAAACGCGTCAAATATCGCCTGACAATGAGGGTTGAATTCATTTGCGGGGTAATTAACTCTATATAAAATTTTATACTGCGCTTAAGAACTTACGTCACTTAATTAAGCCTAGGAAATTACACACTTGCGCAAAATGTTTTGCTCGTGCTAATTAGTTCTCACTTTTTTCAGTCAAAAATAAAAAGTCTACGTCTGATACGAGAACTCGAAGGACAGTTGGAGATAATTCCGCTCGCGGAAGTGGAGAACCATGCGTCTCAGAAAACTCTCCTCGTTGGTCGATTGTCCACCATATTTTTAACGCCCATTCCGTATACAATATTATGCTATGATTAAGAACTAAGGTTACATAAAATATGTATTGAATGACGTATCAGAAGAATGTATATCACTCTCGCGGAATTAGGGATTGATATATTTGATCCAACAGAAATACGACATAATAATATTTTTCAATCCCTCTTCTCACAAAAATGCACGAGGTCAGATAATGATAAAAGTGTACTCGGTTCTGTAAATACTATAAATTGACACCGTCAGCAAGCGCTACCACTAACCATACTATATGCATCAAGGAAAAGGCACATATGAAAATATTAAGTAGGT
The DNA here is from genome assembly GCA_037158775.1 of Hetaerina titia. Lineage (NCBI taxonomy): Eukaryota > Metazoa > Arthropoda > Insecta > Odonata > Calopterygidae > Hetaerina > Hetaerina titia. Next base: position 64,044,881 of record CM073768.1, on the reverse strand, counting down.
ATTAACGACGCTGTACGTACACTATTCTCCGCAGGGAGAGTGGAAAATCCATCCAAAAAGGAAATTATAAATAAAAAAAAACTAGGATCTAACCGCACGAAAAGGGAAAAATCGACAGGGAGTCGTGGGCTTGAATTGAGGCCCGCGCTACGCAATCGCGAGGTTGTCCCAGAGAAAAGAAAGGAGCAATTGCCCTGTTCGTAGGTCTCCCAGGGGATGACTCGAGTCCTCTCCACGACGACCACGTCCATTCTGCGGAAGGGCAGTCGCTGTCGGTGGAGATCCATCTCGGAAAAGGACTGCCGGCTGAGGAGACCCCGCGGCCGGGCCACCGGGCAGGGCGCAGGAGTAGGGTAGAGCGGCATCCCAGATCAGATTCAACGGACTGACTGCTGACCACCTCTCGAGAGTTTAACAACAACGAACCCACACAACGAACCCCCACCCTCCCCCCGCTCCTACCACAAGAGCCACCCCCCACCTCTCCCTATACTTTCACCCGTGGCGAGGAGGAGGAGGAGATGGGATCTAATTTGTGCTCCTTCTCGCCCATGATTTTTCCTCTACTCCACCGTTCGCGCGCGCGCGGACTCCTTGACGGCCATCAACCGCGCGGGACTGAAATATACGCTTTCGCGAACCACCACCCCCCCCCCGGTCGCTCATTAAATTGCGTCACTTTCTGCATTCTTGCGTGCAATCTGATTTTGTTTTCGGTGATGGAGAGAGGGAATGGGCAATACGCTGGGGAGGAGAGAATGAACGAGGGAGGGTGGAGGCGACTCCCCGATCTCATCTCCGGAGAGCGGGGTGATGCGATTGGAGGGTGGGCGCCCTCCCCCTCGCTTCCTCGCCTCCGTGTCCATATTCGGTCGTTTCGGTCTCTCCCCCTCCCTCCACCGCACGCTCTCCCGAGGCCACGAAATGGAAACGGTGCGCGGCGGGTTTGTTTGCGGACGGAGGGCAACTCCGTTCCTTTTCCGCCACTTTTACTCCCTCTGCCCATCCCGGATCGTCTGAGACAAACGCGGGGGAAATCTTTAAAAAGCGTCCGCTGAATCCTAGGCGACGGGATCCACCACTCGGGTCGGGGGAGGCTTCCGTTCAAGTAGTTGCGGGGTTGGGTAATTACTTAACGGTAACGAGGGAGGCGCTCAAGGTGTGAGATCATCGGCGGGTCCGAATGGGGAGAAGGGATGGAAAATATGTTAGAATGGTGGGGAAACTTCGTCGGCAACTGTCCAATTTCAACTTCAGCGAAACATGTCGCGTTTGAACGTCACGTACGATCGTGAGCATATTTTGACTACCGTTTTTTTAAGCTCCACGATGAGTGAGGATCGAGATTCCTAGCGTCGTGTTTTTTTCAATTTCAGTGTTTATCTGCAACTCTCCACTTTTACTTTCTGTTCGTTGAGTCTTCGCGATTTATGATTTTTTAATTACCACTAACAAAATGGAAAGATTCATATCACGTAGCACATTTACTTTAGTGAATACTTGCCGAACTCCGAAGATACATTGAATAAAAAAACCTATCTCCGATCACAATGCGATCAAAGAAGAAATGAGAAATCTTAGCTGTTGATCGTTTCATACCATTAAAATGTTTTAATGGAGCCTCTTTTTTTATTTACGTAATGCCAATTTCTACGCTAACAATACTTCTCACGAGGCTCCCATCCGCGGACTCGCCAATCAAATTTCTATCCTGATTATGAATCAACCACACAGTTCATCTTAGGTCTCATAAGTGCACATAGCATAAAAAAATCATCAAGCATAGACGAGGGAGATAAGGCAAACTTTCTTTCAATCCTTGGAATTGGTTAACTGGCATGAAATAATTATATTCAGAGGGATTCACTGAAGCGTACCTACATAATTACAGTCCATAATCAACATCCTCTCTCAAATTTCTTGCACGCACGTTAATCTGATCATATGACACCGATGAGTCAATTTATTCCATGACTGCAGGGGATTCCTTCATTTCGATAACCATCTAAAAATTGAAGCAAATCCTTCATAAAAAAAATATGAAATACATTCATTTTCTCGTCTTAAATTGGCGATCGGCTGTGTTCGATCCAAATCTCCCAAAAAATCCTGATGGCATCTCAGATTACTGCCCGGGAGCCTAAATGGAGAAAACGAGTTCAGAGTTAATAAGCATACATAAATAAACAATTGAATGTCCAAAGTCATGCCTCGAGGCGAAAGTTATCAAGGATTCCATACAGGATGAGAGAAGGGACCGAGCTCCTTAGTTAGCGGATGCCAAGCACTCAAGGACGGTTTCACCGTAAAACCTCCCCAAACGAAGGCACTTAATTGCCAAAGAATGACATAAAAAGTATTTATCTTCCTGGTACCGTATTTAGTGCGGTCGTGGAGCGGACGTGGGGTTTTATAGCCTACGAGGGAAAAAAATTTGCGGCTGGCGATTTGAAAAAAAAATATAAGGTGAGGAGGCCTTATTCCTCTTTTCCAATCAGCGCCGTGCTCCACATAAAGAAATCTATAAACGAAATTCCTGGGGAAACGACGATTGAAGATCGAGGTTTACGCGTCCGGAATGTAAGAGATAACGTCCGGATGAACCGGCTTACTGGCTCCCCCTCTCTTTCTTCAAAGCGGAGATCCTCTTTGAAGCGTTAACGACTTCGGTCGGTGGGAAATAAATGGTCAACGGATTTGAAAAGGTATGAATGCATCCAACAGCCCATTGCCATTATCCACCCTGCACCAGCGGAGAAAGTGTTTCAGTTAAAGAGCACCAAAGTGCATGGGAAAGCACGTCGAGCCTTCGTAAACATACAATAATCACTGGAGAAAAACTATCGCGAACCCTTAAATGGATCTCCGGCCTTGAGACAGAAGTGGTCGCGCGGACTCCAAATTGCCACGAAAAGTCGACGTTATGACATTCACGAAATATCTAAATTATGTACGCATTTGCATTCGCGGGATGGAGATATGCGTACGTCATTCGCACCATTTCTGTTTTTCACTTAAAATTGTACGGCGGCGGTTCTTTCCCCTTCTGATCGAGCCGACATGAGGGTTGGTCGATATGTTTCTTCGCAGGCGCCTGGAAGAAGAGGTCTTAACGCCCACGTCGGGGAGATAAACTAAGTAAGAGCGGAGCATCATCAACCCCTACCTTGAGGGGGTGGGGGCGTTTCCGTGGGATGTCGGGGCGACATCTGCGAAGGACCAAGAATAGAGTTAGCAAACAGAGGTGGGGCCGATGAAAAAGAGTCGTGACAATATCGAGTCAGAAGCGGAGTCGTTTGGGTCGCCGATCAAAGTCATTCCCTATATGGCAAAGTAGTATGATCAAGAGAGGAGAGGGGGACGGTAGGTTAGCAAAATTGATGGTATAACACAAACCAAAAGAGGCACGGGGCACGGTTTGAATTCTAAACGAGAGTGAAAAGAATTTGAAAGCTTCGGCCGGCAATGCCAAAAAAACCGGTTTTCACTATTTTTAATGGATGATTACGTCAGTGTCGTAAGACACACTGGTAGAATTGAATCATATTTCAAACGTATGCTGTCGGAAACGTAAAAATTAGTGCGCGCATGTGAAAAACTTATTCATCTCATATAATAACTAAAATCTCCATTATTCCATCTTTCTGTCAGGGACACGCGATGAGTTTATAGAACCTACAAGCAAAAAATAATTCGAACACACTTGCTGCATCGTCCTCAATAGCATAAATTCGTCAGAATAAGGTCTATTTGCAGCTCGTAGGTAATGAAGTTTGACCTTCAGTGGTCAGTTGTTCAAAGGCTATCTGTACGCATGTACAGGGATAGGTACGTCGAAGAAACCACTTGAATGTTAGCTGGATTAAAGGAACATATAAATTTTTACACGACAACGGTGCAGAGAAGCATGCAAAATATTTCAAATGCTCCTTCACGGCTCCTTCACGCAAAAATCTAATTTCTTAAAAGAATGTCATCACTCAAGAAGGAGCTTTCAGCTAGTGTGTCAAGCGAGACCAGTGATCGAGGCACATATATGAGTTCCCGTATACGTGCGAACTGTTAATGCACTCAAGGAGTCCGTTCCGTGAGTCACTAACGCCTTAGCATCGGAAGTTCATAACGCCGAGGGAGGTGAGAGCGTCTGGGCGTCTCTTATCTCTCTCTCTTCCCCGGAGGAGGAAGGACGGAGGAAAAACAAACAGGCCGTGACTTCTTCTACCCACAAGATTTCCTCACGTGCAGGGAAACGATCGAGAAAGCAGAACTGTTATCAGGAGAGAGCAAACTTTGTCCTGTGCTTACGATTTTTTCCTCCAGTGCCATCACGGAATCGTCGGGTATTGAAAGTACGTCTATCGCATACCTACCGACATGCCCTTGCAATCACCACGCGAACCACACATTTTCTCCGGGAACATTCGCGTATTAAGGAAAAGAGACCAGGTTCTGCGAAGCCGTGGTTTTTTCATAAATGTGTCACCCTCAGGAAAACAAACGGCCCCATTCGTGCAACTGACGTTATATTTCCATCAGGTTTAGGCATGAATTCAATCTCGTTTTTTAAAATTAAAATAGCCATTGACCAAATTGAATTTATTTAGAAGTGAAATCCATTCCGAAGCGCATATATGAATACTCTAAATCTGGCCACGATACCGAGCAAACCTCACATTTCATTCGACGTAAAATGCATTTTGAGGGGTAGACAACTTCTCGTAAAATGGCAAGGAATACGCGAACAATGGTCACCAAAAGACAAATGTTTATAATAAACAGTTTTTATCTCTCCATAATCCCAAATAAATTTTAGACTTTTTTAAATGTCATAGTATCCTTCAGTTTGAAATTCCAGTATTTCCCTAGCACTCCCAAGTATTCGGATAGCGGGTGGAAAATAAAAGTTTAACTAATGTTACGATTCTATAAAGTGAGATAATACAGGTAACCAATATTCTTGAATTAGAATGTTAACTCTTCAGTTGACTGACCATTCAACCGGGCTTTTGAATATTAGCTATTAAACTCCTGCATTTAAACCAAATTTTGCCCCGGGATCGTACTCAAGTGGGTACATATTGTTGCTAGACCGAGCGCCGTCATGTGACACAATTTTATTTTTGCAGTCACTTGGTTCATAAACATCCAAAAATACTGAAAGCACTACTCAGAAGGATGATGTGCAGAGCCCTCTTCATTATTTGTTAGGAAACGCGTATTTTTGCACAGAATGTATCTCCGAGGGTGCCCGGAAACGATAAAGTGGGTAAAAATAAACGCTAAATGATAAGTTATCATGTCAAAGTTCTTTTAGCTCCATTTTTTTTCACAATAGCTGTGGAAAATGGCCCAAAATGTAAATGTAGCTTAAACCAGAGAAAGAGAACTGCCTTATTGAGTAGTTGACTAATCAACAGGCCTTCGGTTTTAGGCCGCAAGAAATATTCATCCAAGTTTTATTAATTCCAATTCCTACGAAATATAATAATCAAATTCCGGAAATAGTGAAGACATTTCTCGTGATTTTACGCTTTCAGCTATACTCTAATTGAGAATATACTAAGGATGGCGAGATTTCAAAACTACTATCAGTCGAATCTGCTAATTAAGACAGAAAAGTCAGATATTTGTGTGGAAATACCGATTTCCAATTCCTTTCCTGCAATAAATTAAATCGAGTCGCATACTAGCATAGAAACAGGTTAAAGCAGTCGGCAGAATATCCTTAAAGATTTTTAACCTTGATAAAATCAGCATAAAGCGGGCAATTGTCATTACAAAAGCCACTTTCGTTACAAACAACATTTCAAAGTCAATGCGACCAAATCGTGCATTAACGGGTGAACTACCATAGATAAAATCGTCGAGAGCTAAAGAGTAATAAAACTTCGATAAACTTGAAAAAATGACCGTGTCTCAAAAAAATTATCACGCGGGGCCTTGGTTCGATCGTAAAAGTCGCCGAAAGGGATGGATATCGCCGAACGAGCCGGTGGGAATGACACCGCGGCTCGAATTAATGCGCAGTGGCGAAATTTATTTTACTCCCTATTCTCTCCTCACCCACACACCCCTTCGTTGCCTTCTTCCCCCATGCGTTTGCCGCTCGGAACGTCACGTCTCTCTCACACTGTCGACCCCCGTTTCTTAAATCTGCAAGTAGATTTACAAGCCCTCAATTTACGATATTGAATTCAATATAAAACTCACAAATTCATGTACCGTGTACCGTAGGAAAGTAACAACGGGGACAGTACCAACGGCAGACACCTCAAGTGAAAATTACGAGGATTTGACGCGTAGTTTTGAGAAACGGGCCCCGGGAGAAGGAAGGGCGAGAGAGCGGGACACCGCACAACACCACCGTGGTGTGGCTGGCAATGGAGTCCACTCCCACACATGTACGGAAGGGATGACGACGAGAGAGAGACTGGGAGGAGGGAGATGGGAAAATGCGGCCTCGAATCGGGCAATAAAGGGTCGAGGGAGCCGCCAAAACCCCACGTCCGCCATCTCCATCGAGTTGGGACGCCGAGGCTGGAGGGACACTCGGACAGCGACGATCTTTACGTGGGCGGGAGGTGTTTCGTGCGTGCGGGAGAGGGAGAGAGAGGTGGCGGGGAAAGAGGAATGAGGAAGGGCAGCGAATTTCGTAATCGCGCCCAACGCCCGCCGATTCCTTTCCGTCCACCACACTCCAAAGGAGTCGGGGCCACTCTTCCCGCCACCCTCCCCTTCCTGGTATGCCCTCGGACGTGACCGTCACCCGTCACCTGTGCGTCACCTACCACAGTCGGTCGCTCGGACCGCGTAATCATGTTCTTCCGCCAGGGTGAACGCAAAATTGACAACTCAAGTGGGCGATAAGTTTCCAGGAAGGGTGCTAATCACGCTCGAGGAAAACGTATGAGGTCAAAACAACAACGGGCGAAGAAAGGTACTCAACTAGTCATCTTTTAATCGACCGATTCTTCTTCGTGGTTGTGAAATCTGACGTATGGTGGAGCTAAACCACGTTTTTTTCGTTTTCACAAGTTTTGAGACTGTTTCAATTCCGTACGCAAGGGAGGTGCTTGACATGGAGGACGACGGAACTTCGACATTATCAGGTATAAATTAAACGAGGCGTCCATAAATCAACGGCATCCATGCGAGAACAGAGGAACAGTTTCCTCCGTTATACGCAGAAATGACATTTTTCCATCGCCGTGAGTGGGACCAAAAGTTTTGAGGCATTGGAAAGAGCTTAACATTATTACTTCATCACGTAAATGAATAAATAGATTTTTCTATATATTTCATCTAAATAGATAGACCGTTTATCACGATCCAAATTCCATCAGAGACAATCGACAGACACAAAACACGTGAACTTGCTCGTATGAGCACGAAAATCGCCAATATAGACAACATTTGATTTGTTTGATTTATTTTCATTTCCACCATCCATGGAGGTCAACGCAAGCACATGCGGGTGATCGTCCAGTGACGGAGGTCGTCGCCCTCTGTCCTCTTTATTTTATTAGGGCCCACTCACAATCGCGTAAAAGAATTTCCGATCTCAAAAAAAAATTGAAATCGCGTCGAGGACGCGTTCCGTAAAGTACGTTACGATTGATTGGATTCCAAAAAAAAACACACAAAGGCAATGGGTATGAAAAAGCAAAAAACAGATCTCGCGTAGCCGAATTCCATGAATCACCGCCGCTTCCAACTTCACCAGTTTATTTTTCGGCAATTTTTTTCACCGAGGATTTAAGGTTCCAACGGCTACCTTAACTCGTCGTTTTGCATTGATACACGACGTAAAAGAATCACCGGGAGGACTTTTTGGGAACTTTACCATTTTCTGGGACGAGAAGTGTTGAGCATGGAGAGACCATATTTTCCTCATTCCTTCCTGATTATAAAGTTACAGGGCTTTTTATCAGCAGCCCTTTTAGAAGCCAAAATAGTATATATTGTCCGGAGTACGATCATCGCCCTCGAAAAATTTGAGACTGTGGATTAGAAGATTAATCCAAAAGTAAGGGAGGATAATGATCAACTGCTCTACAGAACTTTTGTGATAGAGCAGAATGGGTGTTTGCCATCCCATTCCCCTATTGCGTAGATCGCACGTGACCGCAAAAACTACTGTTGTCGCATGAGAAGATTTCGCAGGAATAAATTTTTAAAAAATTAAATTAAATTTTCAAGTTTAAGGATCCACTTGCCGCAATTGATTCGAAATAATTATGTTAAACGGTTATTTTTGTAGTTTCATTTCATAATACTTTAGTGGTGACACGGTATCAATTAAAAAAGGAGCTGGATTAACTTAAATAAAACCAGAGACTGTTTTAGCCGTTACTTTGTGGAATTTTTCGATCGTAAAGAAAGAAAGAAAACACGGCAATTCCACATTTACACTTTTATTAGACGACCATGGTTTCACCGCTGCGTGGCATCTTCAGGTGAAGATGCCACGCAGTGGTGAAACCATGGTCGTCTAATAAAAGTGTAAATGTGGAATTGCCGTGTTTTCTTTCTTTCTTTAAATAAAACCGAAAAATTCATTTCGCATCATTGTTAGATCACATGGGTATTTTTAATTTATTGATGACAATATAGATCGTAAAATGATATTGGAAACATGCAATATAACACTACCAACACCTCTTCTGATTTTTTCTGTTGCTGAAAATTTGTTTCATTCAGGAAGACTAAGGTTCTCCATCATATTCCTTCCTATTACGGAAATGAATTTCAGAAGCTTTCCGAATATTAAATTATGTTCACGTTGCTGGTAATAATTTTTTCAACTCCATCGTCAACCCTCGAGCGAATATCACTGTTCAATTAGCAAATAAGTTAAAAGTTTCATGCACACTAAAACTGCATTTCACCGAAGATGCCAGAACAGATGGGACTGAGGAGTGCAACAACCCTGACATGTTGGACCACCCCATCGATATCCGAAACACAATACACACCAACGAAGCGATCGTGGCGAAGAATGTGAGACGGTCAGGTTTCACCACCCACCAGGGAATGCGCTGCGGGCCACCCCTAGCCACAAACCCACCCTGGGGGATTCGGGCGAGTCGGGGTGGCGTTAAAAAGAGAAGAGGGCGATGGGGTAGGTGCGAGAAGGGGGCGCCGCGGGGGAGGAGGGGGAGGAAACTGCGGGGGCGGAAGCCGAGAACCAAGCGAAGAGGAGGCGGGAAGCGGGAGATTACGTCAGTGGGCGGTCGGCCGCGGGCGGAAAGAGGAGGGAGTCCCTTCCTCTCGGCTCTCCGCCGCCGCGATCACCGGGCGACGCCAAAAGCAAGGAATGCGACGTCCATCACGAGTCCCCGAGCACGCGCTCCTGCGTCAAAACAAGGGTGACGCACCCGTCCGCACACAAAGGGTTGGCGAAGAAGGGTGGGGTGGAGAACAGAGGAAGGGGGATGACGACCGAGTGAAGAGAGGACGCGTCGTCCGGGCAACCGATCAAGTGGAATGGGTGGTCTACCCTTATTCCCCCTCCTCCTGAAACCAATTTCATCCGTCCGTTCCCTTCTCCCCAGGGGGGGCAGTCGGCGAAGAGTGAATGAACCCTGCGGTACCAGAGACCCATTGTTTCCGGGCCCTCTGGATGGGGGGTCGCAGTTCACCTCTTTTCCCTTCGCCCTCCGGCTTCGAAATTGATTATCTGACGAGAAGGGGTGCGGTCAAGATGAACCCCGAAGGAACCCGGCCTTTTACAGATATGTGAAAAATAAAAATGAGCCAGTTTATCGCGGAATCGAGACGCGAGGCGGCTCCACGTACGTCGACAATAATAGGACTCGACCACGTGCGGATTTTTTCAAGAGCCAGACGAATAAGAAAGTGTAATAGACAATACAAGTTATTGATTTTAATAAAATTTAATAAAAGAATTACTGTATATGGCTTTTCTCAATAGTTTTGGTTCCTCGGCTAGGTTAAAGTCAAAACTGTATGTTAGAAGTTTACTGGAAATGGATTCGATTTCACGATTGGCGGAAATTAAACGCGAGAAAAATAGCCATGCAATACCCTGCAACAAAAATTAAAATTAAACCGGGGAAAAACATTGTAAAGGTACCTGCTATTTATTTCTGAACGACAAGGAAAATGAGACTGGAGTAAATAAGCTCATGCAAATTACTTTGTCGCGTTTGACAAAAGCAGCGCAAGGACTCACGTTTTTTGCGAGAGAGCCCATTACTCACTTTTTTTAAGTTTGAAATTTGGTGATGGCATAATAAGGTCTCGCAGGAACTCTGCAAAAGAAATTGCACGGAGTTAGAGCCGACCTCGGAGAGAGGTGGTCGGGGCATTAGTTCGCACGCCCTGCCCGGAAGCGGGAATTGAGTCACCTCGGAGGTTGATAGCGACGGGGCCGGTTGGGAAGTGAGGAAACGGTTTCCTGCACTGCGACTCTAAAAATAATAAATTGGAGGGGCGCTTTCACGCAACGAGCGTCACTTCTCGCCCCGAATTCCAAGTAGCTCCAATCGCAGCCTTTGCGAGGCGAGAAACTCTGACGTGGCCACACTACTCATCCCATCCAGCCCCAGGGACACTATACTAGAAGAGAGTAGAAGATCACACTATTCTGTGTGAGCTGTAACAAATTAACTCATCCTCTATTTCGATCTACCGTACCCGCAGAGCAGAGCGACATCTAGCGGCGTCACTTACCCCACATCCGTCGATTCAGGATTCCTTGAGATAGAGGCGGGTATTATTTACAGGGATTGGATGTTTACGGCGTGTTCACACATATGATAACACCGTTGCTCCTTCCATGTCGGTAGAGTGTACATAGTTTTCTTCCGTAACACCTCTCACATTTTTATCTCAATTCCATTAACTTCGCGTCAGTTCCCACGCTGATAAAAAAATTTGTGCTACAACTACTCTCCCCTTACTGCCTCAGCAGAATATTCGTGAGCACGGTGACACCAAAACTATCGGCTTCAGGACAAAACCGGATTCACTATCACTCAGTTGCCGCACGAGCAAACTGAATCGACTAGTGACCTCACCTTCACCTTCTATGCATACGAAAACATTGAGAATAAAGAATTACCTAATGCTAAATGAAAAGTTAATGGGTATAAATATCTTACTTTGACTTTTTTAACTGACCAGACACATCGAACCTACACAAATACGGTATAACATGCGTCATCATTCTCTTGCGAAGGTACCTATTGAGCCACGAATTCAATTAAATAGGTCATTTTTCAAATTGAAATGAGTACTTCTAGCTTTCTCCTAGACAACCTGATCGAGTACAATTTTATTTTACGGTGTCATTAAAAACCATCTGACTATCGCGATAGCATTAAATCAAGAGAAAAACCAACGGTTTAAAAGAACTGAAATGATATTTAAAGAGGTCTAACAATTTAAAAGTAAAAAAAAAAATGTAGAGAGATTGAGGAACCTGCATCTTATCCACTGGCATAACTTCCAATGTGAGGTGCATCATAATTTGACGGTGAAAATGTTAACCCTGGCATAAAGGCTGATCAAACAACCAATTGAATCTTTCAAATCGATCAAAACTGCAAGCGTTATTTTGCATAATAATTAAAATTAATATCTTAATTACTTACTCATAAACACTCGGCTATATCTTTTCATTTTAGCTATACATATATTCGAAAGTGAACAAACTGTAAAACAAAGAATGGAACAACAAAGGAAGATATATCTTTTTGCTACTGAAGGGTTTCATTTGCAGGCACAAATAAACATGGCAACATCACCCACCCACACAGGATAATCGCTCGCAAAATTCCTTTTCTTATTAAATACGTATTCGCTTCCACGAAATCAAAGTATAAATTGAATTTTAAAGTGTGAAGAAATCGTCCTAAAACAAGGACTCTTAACCAAGCAAAGCACCTGCACGCACGTGACGCAATTACGCTCGACAACAATCCCCCCACTCCATTGGTCGACCGCAGAAAATTCTATCCTTTGGAATTCAATAACCTACACCGTAATTAATCCGGAGGCGAGGAGGCGGGTGGAAAAACACAAATTTCAATTATAGCTCATCGACATGCTATACTATAGACGCCCATGCACATAATTAGAACGCGAGCGTGATCCGGACGCGGAATGAAACCAAGCCGGGGAAATATGCAAATTAAACGACGGAAGGATTCCTTGGAGCAAAACGACAAATAGAGCAGCTCTTGACAAGTGATGTGAAATTGTATCGGGCGCCAAAGCCTACGCGGAAGCCGACGCAGCCCCGATATTAATTTTTCATTCCATTTGGCTCCGTGGGCGCAAGGGCATTAATGCAGCCGGTCGGGTCGGTGGGAGCGAGTGAAAGGAGAGGAGGGACGGCGAGGAGGTGGCGTGTCTTCCGGGGTGCTAAAAGCAGCGACGAAGAGCGACGAGGCAACGGCCCTTGGTTTAAACGCGGTAGAATGGTCAGGAAAATGGACCAGAAAAATCAAAAGATGGACGAGAGAGGGATTCTGGATTTTGGAAGTCAATTTTCGCAGCACTTCGACCGACTTGGACGACCGAAGGGTGAACAAACTGCCGCTTGGAGACAAAAATAAATGGTGAGGAAAACTCGAGACACAATATCCATAAAACTACGACTATTCCCGTGAAATGCCCTTGGAGTGAAAAAAAAAACAATTCCCGAAGGTTGACTTGGACAGATGAAGCAAACTTCGCTTCGTACTAATCAGTACGGAATATGAAGATCACACACTCAGGATACGAAGGTTAGTGGACGAATCCCAGAGATAAATGGTACCCTGGGGTCTGAAAAAGGGAAAACGTGGTTTCGAACGAGAAACCCTATGACCATCGGTTGAATTACTCCTCCTCTGATAAAGCAAGCTCAATCACCCACCGATGAGTAGAATCATTTGCATATACGATTCATCAATTTCAATTCTAGTCCTGTACAGCAATACACATGGGCCGTGGCAAAAATAATCTCAACATTTCCTTGTGACCCTATACGGTGCTTGTGGCTAATGGACCGGTTCATAACGTATGGGCGTCGGGCTATGTCCAGCATCCACACTATCTCCTTCCCCATTCTGCTTTCGACATTTGAACCGATACTGCGTCGCATTTCAGATAAGGTGGTCAACACCAAACGCGCACGAAATCGCGGCTTCCTCAAAATCCAGAAGGACAGCACCGACCCACGTCACCTCTGGCGACGCCCGACGCGAATCGAGGACACGGCCGCAGTGTCCCTATCGCACTCTCCCACGCAGAGAAAATTCGCACAATCGTATGCAAGACCCAGATTCAAATATCCGAGGGACAGAAATAAAACTCCATCCGCAGCGTGCAGAGGCAACGGATTCTTCCGCAGCGATAAGTACTCCAGCGAGGACTTGGCAAAGAAAAAACGGTTGGGCACGAATGGCGGAGGCGCTATTTAATCAAGCATCCCGAGTTAATTGATATTCCTCACCTCCGAATCTTAATTCATGCCGCTGTACGTACATAATGACGCTATGACGCATACATATTTCATGCCTTTCCTCGATGCGCATTCGCGGGACTTTTCTACAACAAAGCTGAGAGGAACTTACACAATTGAAAAGTCCATGGCGTAATAAAACGCTGGGAAGAGTCGTGGAGGACGAGTTAATCGGCAGAGCACCACCCCGCATAACGATGAATCTCGGGACTACAAGAACTCCCAAGTTCTTTTCAGGCATGACATAATGGTCGTGTGTGGTCTTTTGGATATAGAATTCCTACAAAAGCCAAAAGAGATGAGTCAGTCCCTTAGAAGGAAAGGTGATCAATCACATAAATCATTAAGGCTCCCTTAATTAAATTCTAAGGATATCGGATGGCTAAGTTCTCGGAACACGAAAAATTACATCTATTGCATATGGGACCTTAATTTTCGGAAATATTTCATAGAGTTTCCGATCTCATTCAAAAGCTTTCCATAAGGCGATGAGGTGGCAAGAGTTATGAAGCAGTCTTATGGGTAACAAGGAAGTGCAAGACATTTCAATACACCTGTTGGTGCAAGATTCGAGACTTTTCCACCTTCATGGCAATCGAACGAGGCTTTTTTGACTGACACAAGAATGAAAAAGCGCTACTTTTGTTAAAGTGTACGAAGTAGGGATTTGAATATGGAGAAAATCATTAACCAACGATGATTAAGCACTTGTTGTTCCAATTCATTAAATGTCTGGGGAACAGTGAAAAGGAAGCCACGGCAATTCTTGGAAGTTGATCAAAATATTTATGCGCACATTTCCATTTATGAAAGTGAGAGCGTTCATCTCGCCTCAAGGGAAATCATTACAAAACACAACTATACGAGTAGACACAGTTTTGAAAAAGAAAATACTTCAGTCTGTTCGAATCGAAGAGAGGTTTCAAAATACGTGTAATAACAGGAAAAAAAAGGGCTCACAAAGCTGTTTCCATTATAACATGCAAAATAATGCAACGAGGTATTGTTTTATGGTAGGATGATTCCATATTAGTACACACGCTCTTTTTGAAAAATTAAACTCGCACAACAGGTAATTACCATTTTTGAACGAAAGAGAAAACCCAAAAAATGGAAGAAGAAATCAAATCTCGTCTAAACGAAAGAGAACGACCAACCTTGAATGAGTGCCATGGTAATCATTCGCGGTAACACCGTCCGGTCCTCCCTTTCGTGGTGCCTAGCAACACTCCGCATGAATGTCACTTGGTAATATACGAACTGGTCACGATGAAACTGACTGAGATCATCTTGCCGAACGTGAGAGAAGCGAGGAGAATGAGAATTTGCTAATGCACGCCGTGCGTGGGCACCGGTCGAAAGGGGTCCCGGGGAGTAGTATGTGTACATACAGACATACATACGACACACACACACACACAAGCACACGAACACACATAAATATCGCGCTCATAACGGAAAAAAGCACGGGCATGCGGGAAGGAGGGGGGGGCGCGGGGCGAGGAGGAAGGCGCCGAGGACGGAGGAGAAGGCGGGGCGGAGCGTCCCGAGACACAGGAGTAAGAAAATAAAGAGAGAAAACAAAAGAAGTCAGAGAAAGAGGGACTTTTAAGGGAGGATTTCTCGACCTCCCCTGTTTCAACTCCCCGCCCCGCTGCCCACCCTAAGGGCTGCCACTCCCCTCCTCGACGCCGACAACATCACCAAAAGCACACCACCGAGTCCTTCACCCCTCTCCCTCCCCTTTTTCGCCGCGCATTGTTGGTGGTTTCTAAACCCCTCCCCCGTCCTTCTCCCCCTTAGGGGTTCGGCAACCTGTTCAGACGTCTCTTCGAAGGACGTTCCGTGCCCTTAGCTGGGCGGCTCCGTACGAAAATCCCTCGCCGGCACACGAAGTTATGATTAAACAACATTTACATTTTACGCGTCCGATTCCCTCAATGGCACCGCAGAAAACAACTTGCAAATGCTCGGGGTTAAATGGGAAATGACAGACGACTCAAATTTATGTCCTCTAACATGCATTATTACTGGTGGACGCAGGGTCCATCCTCTAGGGAAAAAAAAACCATGTTCCGCTATCTCCTCAGTGAGTTATGGCTTTTCGGTTGATTTCAAAATTATTTCCATTCCTTTCCCACCGTGCCGACAATCAAGCAAGGCACGCTGGAACGTCACATTAATCGGTACTCCGGTCGTGAACGACTCGAACCTTAAATATTACCACCGTCGGTACACGAAGCCCGCATGTCAGGACACCAACATCGCAAACAAAGATTTTTTTGTAAACGATAAGGTATGCATGTGCTACGCGAACCGCGGAGAAGAAGTCTCTGACGCTCGGTGAACCGTAAACGAGGACGCATGTATTTTCCTCGAGGAACATAGTAACTTTTTCAACTCATTCGCTCAAATCGAATGCTCTCAAGGGAACATTCCAAGTGTTCGTACGGATATACCCTACAATATACACCCCCGCGCTCCTCCCACTCTCCTCCATCGCCACTTATCCCGACTGCCATTTCCAGCAGAAAAAAAAATCATAAACGAGCGGGACAAGCTGCTGGCTCCATATATACAAGTATATATATATACGGTGTACATATATTATTTCCTCCCGCAGTTTCTCAAATTGAATTAGCACCGCGCTCCCTAGAACCGAGCAGACGACGGCGAAGGGCTTTTGAAGAAACGCTCCCGCAATTCCACTAACGCGATGAAAAAGAAACATTCCTCGATTGTTTGGTTTCCGACCCGCGATGACTCGAAGCCCAATAGGAAAGCACACTCTCGGTTCGATCTCACGCACGCACACACTCAAAGCTGAGTGAATACACGCATGAAAAAGTGATAGGAGGAGGGAAACACAAGGCCACCTACATCCCACGCACCTCTCTTCTTCATCGACTCTCTCCCTTCCACCCCACCCCCGTCCCCGCGGCTGCCTCCACCAACCACTCCCCTCTCCTCTTCCCTGACCATCACACACGTAGCTAGAGCCTCCTCCGCGGGAATGGAGGGTGAGAGGGGATGTGAAAAAGGGAAAACAAGAACGTAGACGAAAAGGGAAGAAATACAATGGGAGGAACCGGAGAAAGGACCGGGGGGGGGGAGGACTGAGGACGAGGAGGGGAGACTGGTCAGATTCTTTCATCCCCATCTTCCCCACCCGAACCTCATAACAAGAACACTTACTCCCCACCGATGGCATTTTCTCTTCGGGAGACGACTTCTCTTCAGGTTAGGAAGAGCTTTCTCTGCGGTGTCAGAAATCAGCAAGCGGTCACGCGGTCGAGTCGACGCGACGATCCGATGGATTCACGACCATGACGGACCCACGGGAGAAGTGGAGGATGAACGGGACGACTTGACTCCTCGGTCTCACCGCGAGGAGAAAAACACACACACACACACACACAGCAGAGATCCTTTTGTGTCGAGCGACACGTAGTTTGAGGATGACAGGTTTCACACGACGAGTACACAAATATTTGGAAGCAGTCCGTGACGGGACAGACGTAAGGGAACGTATGCTATATGACGGGCGGACGGGTAGCAATCGGAACCGTATAAATATAAAAACGATCGCTGCGCGCCAACCTGTTTGGGTCCTCCACGTGCACTCACTCTCGGGGAAAACAGAGCTGTCTTCGAAGATTACGCGGGAGCGTCCAGAAGGGAGTGCGTTCCCAATAAACAATGCGGCACTGCCTACGAGAGATACGGTGTGACAAGGGGAGACCGGCTGAGGCACCGCGGACACGTCCTGCCGGGGGCCCGGAAGAGTTTACACTGAGCGACGAGGTTCTCGAGGGACACTGCCCAACGCGGGGAGCAGTGAAGAATGGTGTGTGTGGTGAGTGCGTCAGGCAGCAGCGAGAGGGAAGTGGGGGACCGACGGATGGGTCGGATTGGGAAAGGGAAGGGGGGGGGCGGGCGAGCCCAGCGGAAAAGGGCGGGGAGGGAACGGGGGAGGATGGGCACAGGAGGGTGGGAAGGAAGGGGGCGGTATCTCACTACTCACTCGCAGGGATACAAGAGGAGTGCGTGCGTTTGTAGTAAGGCGAGGGGGGATGGGGGCCCTGCTCCGATGGGGCGGAAGAGAGCTCAGAATGAGGAACGGATGGGCTGTGGGGGAGGGAATGGGAGGGAGGGAGAGAAGCCATGCGAGGGAGGGGCAGGAAGGAGATGAGTGAGGAGAGGGATGTGTATGGTGTAGGGGCGGGGGGATATGTGAGGAGGTCGGGAGGTCAGGAATGAGGTTTCGGCGTTGACGCCGAAGTGAGGCATTTGGCAGGAAAAGGAAGAAACAAATCGAGTTAGCGAGGGGCATTACCTCGTTTAAATTTGGCGATCACTAAGTCTATGGCGGCGGGAAATGGGACTGAAAACACAACCCTGTTCCAAACGCTCCTTTTACCCCCCCCCCTAATTGGCATCAGAATTAAAGAGTGACGCCAATGACGTATCTCCCTCAGTTCAGACCTGTAATTAGTTTCTTCACTGCTGCCAGAGCCTAGAATTCACATTTTTTTATGGGATTTGAACCAAAATCCAACTTCCCAGATGAATTATATCCCCCAGAAAATTGCAATAGATTAGAAGAATCAGCAACTCTCAATTAAAAAGTCCGAATAACGATAAATGAAGTTGATCGAATTGAAAATAATGATCTCAAATAGAAATCATCTCTAAGTCGACAAGGGAAATATGAACATAATCAGTAAAGGTTTGACCAACCAAACTACAATCTTCATCAAAAATATATAGGATAAAAGTGATCTTGCACATACGCCCTCTTACAATGGAACCGACATGAAAAGAACGTATTGTAGAGATAGGGTTACAAATATTGGAAATATGAAAAACACATCGTGGCATGGAAGAGAGAGAGAGAGAGTAGAAAAGCAGAGAAGTGTATCGGCAATTTGGAGAAGAAAAGTCTCTGGGAGGAAGAAGGTGAAACCTCAGCTGTTCAAGCTGTGAGCACTATGGGTACCCTTACTCATAATATAAAAACTATAGTACTAGTACTCATAATATAATAAATATACTTACTCATAACAAATAAAGCAAAACTTATTTCGCAAACCATACACATTATTCACACCAGAGTGAAAATTGGAAAAAAAGAATATCGTTATGAAGAAATGAAGTTGAGAAGACAATTAGTAAAAAATTCTCACAAAAAGGAAGAAGACTGAAAAACTGGCCAACGCGGATAAAAGAACTTAGATGAAGTTATTATTTCACGGAATAGGAAATTTTGGTGCTGGACAAGTAAATTCTTACGTGCGGACGAAATTGAGGCTATGCGGTCTCCCATTCATCAAAACCCAAACTTGTTTTCCGAAAAACCGATGAACTGTAATTATAAGGAACGATTAGCAAGACTCCATTCTCATCTTTGTAATGGGAGAGGGAGACAGAAGAAAAAAATATACTTGCTTTTTCAGGTACCTTGAAATTACGTAATGGTCGGTTTCTGACCAATCAAGTTCCCATCGGCCTCAAATTGAACCATAGGATAGGCAGAGCACACTGCTGGTTACTGGCGACAAGGAAGTCGTTTGATCTTCTCAAAAAATTTAGCCATTTTTCATAATGTTTTTCCCAAAATCCAACGAACTCCCGCACAGCACTGTCCTGAACGAACGTCCTTGACCCGTACGGTAAATTGCTCAGAAACGTAAAAGGCACGTAATTATAAGAAAGGAAGGAATATGTGGCTGGCCCATGGGCGCCCGGAAGAATGTCAATAACTACGCGAACTACGGATTAAAACCACGATCGGGTAATACATAACGCGTGTAAATATGCACTACAATATATAGCGTGTGTGAATATAAATATACTATAAAAACACAATGCGTAGATGTCAAATATATCGCAAGACACCGCAAGGGCGTGTGGCGCTGCTGCTAGGACACCACCCATAAAATAGAATGCCACTTCATGTAAAACAAAAAAAAACATTCCAATGCACACCCACACAGACGTATATATTGATGCAAAACTTATTTCAACTTACGTATGTGCAAATACATATACAAGCAAGTAATATACATAAATACATGCACCGACGAATGCACTAGAGCTCTACGCAGCGTTTACGTAATCTGGTTCCCGCTTAAAACAACATTGACTGTAACAACATAATCAACAACACGTGACTTAGATTGTTTACTATTATGATTCCTCATTGTCTGAGGAAGGAGCGAACATCTATCTGCATTAGACTCTCTCTCCCTTATCTTATTTTTGTGTCTAACCTGCTCAAATAATTTGGGTCAATAACAATTCCCTTTGCGTCATAGTTAAACTCGTGTGCTCTTACCCTGGCGTTAAGTCAAATCCTCGATTGTTTTCTATGCACATCAGGCGGCTTCCAGCCACATGAAGGCGAAAACACGATGGGAAAATTCAAAAACAGTTATTGGGGAAATTGACGAATAATATGAACAATCTTCTTCTCTCCAAATATAATTAATTGTTTGCGGCGTGACACTATGGAATCGATTTATTTTATAATGAAGAACTATAACTTTGTAATTCCACAGTATATTATATTGTAGACACGACCGCTCTGCCGACGTTCAATGGCATCATCATGTAACGTTATCATCGTTCAACGTCATCATTAGCATCTAATGATGACGTTGAGTGCCGAAATCTGGGTCGTGTCTAAATAAAATACTGTGGAATTACAAAATTATAGTTTTTCACTCGTCTCTCGTGTATTAGGTTAGTGACCGACGTTCAATCATCACCTCAGTATGAAAATCAGACGAAGCAATATTCTGTAACATTCATTTTATTTCTACATTTCATTGCATCAACCTTCGACGGACAATTTTATGGTTAATTCACTCATCGTCTGCAATGTACTTCCATTACATACTTGTCTTTAACCGACACCCATGCATTTTCTTTCGCAATTCACTCAAGTCACATCGTATTTCTTCTACAATTACCAATATTACTTCTCAAGTATGATTCTCCTATAGCTGTTGCATTTGTTCAGCATTTCTGCTTATTGTATTACACCCAAGTTTCACTTCCGAGCAAAAAAATAAGGAGAATGTTTTTATGCAATGCCATCCTTGCTTCTTTACGTGATCCATGTTATTGTACTCCCAACATACTACCATCTACCGTTCAAGCATTTGCATAAACCTTTTTAATATCTTAATCTGCTGTTCAAAAACATTCTAGCTGGATAGATAAAATCATTCACTTGTTTAATTACACAGTAGGGAAAAGGAAATCCTGCATGTTGTGAGAAGAGAAAAATACAAGACAAAATGTTTTAAATTGAAATAATATGCGAATCCTTATTCGAATAAGGGTGAGGGGTGACATAAAGGCAAGACAAGATTTCTGATGTTAGATAACTTCAAAAGTAAGGCGAAGGTTATAGCTAAAATATATTATATATAAAATGAAGACACTATTTGCTATTAAGCACTTGTCATGGGGCAGAGGAAAGTAATAATAACGATAGTAAAATCATATGGCCATATTTTATCCACCGTTTACTGAGTTCCCAAAACAAGGAATATGGCCACTTCGGGGACTAACCCATCCGCCCTTGCTCTCCGGAATGGACCCCCTGATGGAGAAATTTGGAAGCGAGAAAAAGAGAGGGAGGAAGCCGGAAAAGAAATGAGATAGAGGAGGAAAGAAATGAGGTACGCGGGGGAGTGTTCAGAGCGGTGAGGGCCGGAACGAAAGGAGGTTCGGTGAGGAGGCGGCCGGCGGAAGGACTTGGAGGGGTGGTCGGAGGGAGCGGACGAACGGGGAGAGGGCGTGGAGGTCGAGGAGGTGAAGGTTTGTAGGGTGAGAATGGGGGCCCCAAGTGGGTGGGTGCTCTTGTGTGCATATGTGTGCCGCCTGCATTTGTGCCAGGCACTCCCGCCCGTGAACTGCCCGCCCTCGTTGCGAGCGCGCATTATTCGGGTTCCCTGAGAAGCGAGATAGGAGAGATAAGGGCGAGAAGCACCCTCCCCCACCTTCCCGGCGGCGAGGTGAGGAGGAGGGGCGAACTCGAGGTGAGGTAATCGGGTTGCGGAGTGTGAGGGACGGCGTGGGGAGGAATGCGCGTCGTCCCCTCACGAGGGTGAGGGGTGAGGACACCATGGAGTGACGCAGACGTGCGCGTGCATGTGTCCCCCAGAACCACTCCCACCCACAACGTTGTCACCCACCCCCCTCGGGTCGGATAATGGCGCGCCCATCTCAACCCCCCCCCCTCCCGGGCCCTTCTCTTCGCCCCTCTCAAATCCCTGTCCCTCCTCCCGATAAAACCCATACCGCTCCCCCATTATGCACCTTGTCCATTGTGCGACATATTTAGTTGTGAGCGTGGGAAAATGGTATATGCCGTTTATGTGCCCTTACTCGACATGGGGGAGGTCGGAGGAGGACGGGTGGGTGAAAAGGAAGGAGGAGGCGGCTACCAATTAAAAACCACGTGGAGAAAGAAGTGCCACGGTTCGACGGTCGGTCTATCACAGGGGGTCGGCGGATGGAGTGCGCATAGAGAGGTCACAAGAGAGTCGGAGGGAAGGAGGGGGGGGGGTTGGCCGGGAGAGTGTAGGGAGGGATTACGGTGACAAAGAGGGCTTTTCCCGCTTCGTTTTCGAGGGCTCTTCATTAGCTTTTATCGTTCCCCACCCCCCCCCCCCCCCCCGATGAAAAGTTTCCCTGGGCCTGCGAACGCGCAATCTGTTGCCGGCAGCGTGACGGCGGACGCATTTCGCGTGATACATTTGAGGCGTTTCCGCCCTGCTGCTCCTTAAAAAGGACGGATCCGGATCGAATTTTCACAGATGTTTCGGAGGGCACGGGATCACGTGAAAACTTTGGTTCCCCTCAGGATGGCAAGGACTGGACGACGCATTGTGACAATCAGCATTTATGTCTCGTTCGTGGAAATGCTAATCGTGGTATTTCCGGTGTGCTGGCGCCGGAGCGCTGAGGGAATAGTCTGGGAAATAACTTCCTCAAACTTTTTTAGATCCGCTTTAAAAAATCGGAATGCGGTTTTTTAGCAACCTTTCCGCGCCCATTATTTATTTATCACAATGAGGATTATTATCGTGCGACGAATAATTTCGCTAGCAACGAAATGAATCTTCCACTTTTAATGAGGGTTCAGATCGAATAATTTCTTCACCCCGAATGTTCCGCGTCGCCATGACTATTTGTTCATGCATTCAAGTACCCATGCTTGGTGTTTCTTTCTGTCAAGAATGCGTGCATTAAATTTTGCATGGTTGACATCAAATTAACAAAGGATTATTCTCCTTCGAAATGTTCCAAAACTTGAAATGTTCTTATTTGTTTCTCAAGCATCATGATACATGACTTTATCGGTTCGTGTGCTGTGTATGCTTGGTGTGAATACTCTTCTTGCCACACAACTTCTCGGTGGCTTGCAGGGTATTACTTAGATGTCGATGTACATGAAGACTCCCCAGTTCTGATTTACCAACCGGTGGAACCGTGGTACGGTTACCTCCCGTTTTAAGTATAGAGTTAACATTACCAATAACGAACATTGTTTATACTCCAAGCCCTGACTACATAGAATACCAAGAATGTCATTCTTCCAACCCTTGTCATTCTTGGGGCCATAGCCCCAAGAATGACAAGGGACAGATAGTTACGCATATTTCAAGGACTATCAGCATTCTCCTTAACTACATAGGTTACAAAAATTGTATGCATGACAGTAATATTTAAATAGCTAAAATATATAAGACGATTAAAAAGTGTAAGCATTGAAATTTGCTTACTTTTTACAAATTCCACATCTTCAGAAGACTTTTTGTCATTCTGTTAGTAGCTGCGGCCGTGCCTAGACAAACGTTTCGAGGGAGGCAGGCAGGCAAAACCCTCATTCGTGAAATAAGGTCAACGAGATGGGGCAGTTTTTTTCCATTTGACTTCCACTAAAATCCTAACCTCAAACAAATAAAAAATCCGACCTAGAGGGAAGATAATGGAAGGATTTTTTTGTAACAGATATATATATATATATATTTTTCACCGTCTAAATAAACACGCTCGCTCATTCATGTACACTTCTCGGATGGTGGAGAGAAGCCGGAGAACTATTAAAAAGTAAACAAGCCAGGGAGTCGCAGGGAAGGGTGAGAAGCTTCGCCAGGAGTGTCCGTATGAATGGACGCTGGTAGTGGCAATGGGCCATACACATGCAAGGCAGAGGGAAACCGTAAATATTGATCGACTACACTGAATAAATAGAAGAGGCCAAAAAAAAAAGAAGCAAAGGTTAACAGATGGGTTGCAGAAGGGTCGTGCGAAGGAGAACTGGCGAAGGAAGTAGAGAGGCATCGGGTTGACATCCTGGGTAAGGGTTTCCGAGGCGACGGAGAGGACGTGGTGATGGATGGTAGGGACTCGGGAGAGAAGGCTGCTGGAAGGGACGGAGAGCAGAGGAAGAATTAAGTGCAGGATGAATGAGCCACATTGTCGGGGGGTGATAGGAGCAAATTTCAATGGAGTAAGGTCTTTGAATGGAAATAAGTCTGTTTGACACGTTTACACAAAACCTTTGAATGGAGAAATTCCGAGAATTTAAACTTGACGCCAAAAAAAAGTTTACAAAGGTAGGGAAATTTAAAGTGTGTATGTGTTTTTCTTGGAGTGAGGGCTATGCTACGGATAAAGGGAGGGTCTCTAGGGGTTTTTCTGCCATTTAGTGTGGCGACATTCCTTCCGCCTTCTTCGGGTCAGAATGATTTGGTCTGAAATGATTCTAATGACAAAAAAAGGCTGCTGATGTGCATGCAAAACTGTGTACAGTCAACCTACTCACTTCAACCTTCGTCCCTCTCCAAGGGGTGATGCCTCATGCGGTCCACTGCCAACAGCAGGGTACCACTTTTTTTACTTTCGGCGCTAAGGTTGGGAGACTACAAGTCGCATGACCGTTGTGTAATTGATGTTTTCCTCTACTTGCTTTCCAATTCTGCAAGACCTGTTTTAGTATGTAGGCGGTTTCTCAATGAGTACCTGATGTAAATTTTTATCCTCTCCTATTTGATATACTAATTTGAAAACTTCTGCAGTGAATAAAATTAAAACTTGATTAAAAAGTAAAATTGGCACTAATACGAGGGCGTATTAAAAAGTAAGGTCTCCTATTTTTTTCATGGACGATCAAGTTTATTCTGAACTTCGTGTACATCATTAGAAAGGTTGAGCATGTAGAAGAACTTAAATTAAGCAAACAATGAAAAATATTTGAAATGTTAATGCAAAGTGTGGAGCTACAAGAATGCTCGGCCCATTAGAGTAATTAGAGATTTGTCGCTGTGGGCATATGGATGAAAGTTCTGATTAATCCCAACGGACGTTTACGATTTGACGGCAGTTCACAAACTCTTTCAAATCCATGCACTACCCCAAAAGTCGTCGCAAGGACACACGGGAGGAGGTGTTAAGTCACCAGCCGTAATACTACTTAATTCTACTACTCTGATTACACGTATACTCGTGCATGGCACGCGGTGACCCACCTAAAGGGCGAGTGGACGAAGGGGCCTTGATACCAATCGAAATTCTGTTGTCCACAGAAAATTGGGATCGCAAAGTTGTTTAACAACGATGAATGAAAGAATATATCTGATTAATAAAAGGAATAGCAAAACTACATATACGACCACTTAAACTTTCTCATTATGCTTCAACATTATTCAGTACGTGTCAAGTTTGGGATTGTGCCTGCATGGCTGATGATCTAACGCCACACGCCCTCACGAGGGCTTGCGGGGTATTATGTAGCTGTAGATGAATAATGATCGATTTTTTGTTGTTTCCACTCACCATTCTCTTTTAATACTGCGGTGAACATAGTAAGAAACAGAGAGAAAAATTACTAGATGCTGCGAAATTTAAAAAAAATACTAGAAGTAGTGAAAATTCGAAAATAACGGGCTACTAAAGAAATTGCTAATACTGCAAACATACGGTTTAAACTTTAGGTTGATTAGATCGCAATGAGTGACAACTCTTGTCACATGGTTTTATCAGAAACGGTGGTGGTACCACGTCCATCCGTCTCGAGTCCGATAAGGGGTTACAAGTTTCATTTCCATGCCGGAGTTTTCTCTGTAGCTGTGTAACATGCATAGTGCGTGACTTGTATGTTCGTGTGCTGTGCATGCTTGGAGTGGATTCATCCCCCGCCTCACACCTTCCCGGTGGCTTGTAGGGTATTGTGTAGACGAAGAAGAAAGAAAAAGATCGGATACATAATTTCTTTTTGAATAATAATAAAAGTTAAATCTACTGTGTGAATCGCCAATGACTAGTACCGACATATAATACGTAGGAACTTTCGCGAATATAAGCATCGGACGGGTGTGTCAAGGCACAGTAGTCAGATGCAATTAATGACGGAAAGAATGAATATTTTGTCTAGTAAAAGAACGGAGTCGTGAGCCACAGCAAACCATGACTCCTTTTCAACTCACTGAAAGGCAAGTGCGTAGTGGTGACTTTATACATCGCTCTTTCGTGGCTGTAAGATGTCTCGCGTTACATTCACTAAAGACTCCGAGACCCTAAGACATTGGATAGATCTCATGTGCCTCGAAGAAGAGGTGCCGGAACTCGTCGATTATGGGACACAAGGGCGTCGTAACACCTTGTAATTGTGTTTTTGCATGAGACTGCAGGCGGAGACACTAAACAAACTTTGGAGGCTCGTACTATATGGGGGAGGGGATTAACTTAAGGACGAGAAGGCCGTGACACAGCAATGAAATGGATCGAAATATGGAATTACACATGAGTGTGTATGAAGGATGGACTAAAGAACAAGGGTAGCTTTCTCAATCCACAATGTATATATACTTACCATATTAATGAAGTGATTTTGAATAGAATAAAGAAAAACAATAATTTACTCTGCATATTAAGTAAAGATTCTCCGGTATGTAAGGAAGGGAGAGGTACGACCTTTTTCACTATAAATGATTTCAAAACACACTCTGTCCCCAAGCACCGAATCGACATTCATTCATTATTCCGCCATTATGTTCCACTGCCAAAAGTTCGTATTAACAAATATTAAATACCTCCCTTGAAAGAAGGGTGCCCTTCAGTCGTCGGTAGGGCGCATCATTCATCACTTGGGATGAAGCGCTCTGTACGCGACGTGGAGAAGGGTGAAAGGAAAAATGAGAGGTGAGTGAGTGAGAAAAGGTGAGGTGAGGTGGAAGGAGGTTGGGGATAATGCGTGCAAGTGGGGCGGCAAAGTTCAGAGATGGGGGAAACATAAAGGGGAGATATTTGGTCAGATAAACGTCATTGTTACCCCCGGGGTGAGTTTAAAACTATATTTTCCACTTCCGTAGACCAGAGCGTTTAGTCAGATCGGTAGTGCAGCATTCACTGAGGAAGGTAAGTCCCCAACTACGGAGGTCATCCACTCCTCTAAAAGTCATAGGAGTGGAGTCATTCGGAAGAAGAATAGCGGGTCAGTAAATGGCGTTAGCCAACTTAAAAATGAAAGGGACATGGACGGTGGACATTAGGATCAATATCCCAAAACTAAGATGCATGCAAGGACTGGACAAATTTTTCCCCTTTCTTCGAGAATCCTACAGTCCATACTACTCTTGATAAATTTCCGGAATGCGACTGAAGCCTTTAGCCACATCTATTTAGTGACAGTAAATAAATTAAAGTGTATGTAAACCGACGACTAATATCATATTACTCTAAAATACCAAGTAGAGCATCTGATACTTGTCAGCACCATGTAAATTTCATGGTTTGGATTGGAAACTTTGACCTATGATCTGGTCACCAAACTACCTTTAACTTTCAAACTTTAAGGATTGTTCCTAGAAGATTATCCCACTTTCTCGATTATGGGACGTTCCAACACTCCCACCAGTATGAAGCCAAATCTATCATTTGGTCATAGAAATACACATCGAACTTGTGAGAAGCCCGCTTTGAACGCCATCGGGTCCAACGTAAATGCATGGGTCATCGAGGCATACCGAGAGCGTTTATAATTCCCATCACCCCGAAGTGAATGAACATTAAAATTAAACTCGTGACTTGAAATCAGCGGCGACTTTTAGCCGAGGAAATGCGGTGGCTAACTGATACATCATCGGGGATTCCTCTGAGAGCATTGACGGTGACCACTTCTGGGACAGACAGAGGCAGAATGGAGGAAAATACATGTATGATTTATTTTTAGACATCCTTTGTCATGACAAGAGCCGAGTTGAGAGAGAAATTGGAGAGGGGAGACGGCAGACTGTGAACACGAAGTTGCAGAGAGGGCTGAGGGGGATGGAGTGTGAAGGGTCGCGACAAGAAACGGTGTCGGGGAGGGGCCATACTCCTTGAAGACGGGAGAAGAGGAGGGAAGGAGATGGTGGGAGGGAATAGGGAGAATTGGATAAAGCGAGGGAAGTTCTGAAGTGGGGGAAGGGGGAGAAGGTTTGGGTGAATTGAGAGGAAGAGGAGAAGGGGCAGAAGGTACCTGAGGAAGTGACGGCAAGACGAGGGGTGGCAAGGGCAGAGACGTAAAGGGGCGACGGTAAGAGCTATAGAGAGAGGGGCAGAATGGAGGAGAACTGTATAATGGGGGGAGAACATCCGTCGGTTGGCAGGACTACGCACCGTTGCCATGTCTACGACCATCCTCATTCTCCACAATCCACGCACACATACATACACACAAACACACACGAGAGAAAACACATCATCGGAACCTCTCTCTCCTCCCCTCCTCTCTTCATCACCCTCAAGCTCTTCAACCCCCGGCGATCCCATTGTCGCGCCAAACCCCTCCACACTTCACCTCTCACCCTTGCTTCCTTCACTTCCCCCCTCTTCTTTTCCATTGCCCGCTGCATTCGTCAAAAGCGAGAGTAGTGGGAAGGGCGGGAGAGGGAGAGAGAGAGAGAGAGAGAGGGTGGGGAGGCGTTGCAACTGACTTGAAGGGGAATTTGTGTAGTAGAACGGCGGGAGTGGAAAGGGGGTCGGTGGCACGGAATGGAGCCGAATATGCGAGCCGGGATGGTCGTGCAGCCGGGGGTTTTGGAAATTACCCTCGTCGGGGAAGGAAGAGGAGGGTGGACAGGAGGAGGTGGGAAGTGTTTGGGGGTTGGGGAAGGGTCGTGGGAGAAGGGGATGGAGGGAGAGGACCCGAGAATGGAATTTAGGGAAGGCAAAAAATGCGGCGCAGTAAGAAGCAATAGGGAAGATGTAAACTAGCATCTTATGCGAGGGGTGCGAAATAGAGGCCGCTTCAATTTAATCCCATTTAATCCGCGATGAACTATTAAGTACTCATAAACAGGGGTAAGGCTTAATTAGTCTCTAACTATTGCCCGTGAACCTTAAAATTGACATGCGACAAGAGATTAACGTGAGAGAGATAATAAATTATTTGAAATTGTTGTTTACTAGAAATGAAATAAGAGAACTGTAATTTCAATTCATTTTTTTCCGCTAATAAATCGTTATTATTATAAATTGAAATGTCTAAGTTGATATACACATTCTGACTTGTTTTATAAAATTACAATGACAAATTATTGTAGTACTGTTCGACAACGTATACTTATCGTATCTTTGTGATTTAATCTGACAGCTTAATTGAAGACTTTAATCTGAGGGCCATCTAAAATATAAACAAGGACTTCAAATGTATCAATATATTAAAATTAATAGGAGAGGCAATGTGAAAAACTAGAAACACGTAGAAAACTGTAATCACTCTCTTTTTGGTAAATTCTGCTATTATTACTTATTTTAGAAGAAGATCGTAATAAGTGTACAATCAGGAGAAGTTTCGACATATTGATGATACTGCTACTGTTTGAACACCACAGAATCGTTTTCATACTTAAAAAAGGTATAGAAAAAACTCCATTTATGGAGAATTCCATGTCCTCGCGACAGTATCTGCTATTAATCAGAACTAAAATTACCCTTATTTTCCCATATTTCTGTTAAATGAACTTGTCTATCTCGGAAAAGACGAGTTTCCCTTTATCAACGTTAACAAGCTTTCGGGTTGTTTTTCAGATTCTCACCGTATGGCGGAAAGATTGAATCTCATTGATTGCTGGTTACGGGAATTGCGGAAATTTAAATGTGTGCTCGAGCTTTTTTTTCAGCATATTAGGCAGACAAGAACATAAAATGCGAAGGAAGTTTCCTCATGATAAGACCTTGTGGGAAAAAGCTGGAAGTTAAACATGGAACCGACCAGTCTTAGTACAGCAACGGGAGTAGGTGGCAAAAAACTTGTAAAAACAGTGGATAGATAAAAACCCGTTGACGCGGTCGTATATAAAAAAATGTATAGCAAAGAGAATGAGAGGAAGACAGAGAGGGAGAAGGTGATAGAGAAGAGAGAGATCGGCAGGCTTGCTTCCTCCCACACTCATCCCGGGAAGAATTAAAAAAAAAGAAAAACGAAACACGAAAAGTCAGAATGATGCCATGAAAATAAAAGAGAGCAAAATTTGACAAACAGGCAGAAGGCAGGGAATAAAAATTCGGGAGGTAGCTGCGGAATTCCGGGGCGTGTAAGGAAAGACGTGGCGCGGGGAATCAGCCTTGGCATTCCGAGCGAAACCCACGCGAGGGGGAAACACCCACAGGGTGGTGAGGGGGGATGCGAAACCTGCGAAAACCCTGGCGAGGATATTAAAAAGAATCCAGAGGGTGGAAGGAGGAGGAGGGGGAAGTGGGATCCGCAGCCACGTCGCCTAGCGACACACCCCGGGGGCGATAGCTAGGGGAACCCCTTCTTTAAGGACAATTCAATGAATGACGAAATGTCGAGCCGACGTGAGGGCGAACCACGACTCGTTGCCCATCTTTACACATGGAATGGTTAGCAATTTATGAAAACTTAAAATTGATTTAGGAGTCAGGGCATCGAGGGCATATATTTGATGGAACCCTCTGTTAACCTTCAAAGAATTTTCCAAAAATCCCACGAGGCATCGCTTTAGGAAAGACGTTACTAGCATTGTGGATTAAATAAATATGAAAATGTTAGAGTGTTTCAAACTTCTATTATTCTGAGAAATAAACAGCAGCATAGAGAGAGGGAATGAATTTACAATAAGTCTATGGAAGTTAAGTGGTTTACCGATTAAAGGTGAACCAAACCATGAACAGTCTGAAAAACATCACAAAATCTCATGGAGGTCTAGAGAATTTCCATATTCTACAGCCACTTTCTGTCCAACACCATTTTCTTTTCCACCTCCACTAACTTTCAAACCGGAATTACAGTTAAAAATATAAATTCCTTATTTCCATCTTCCCTGACATAAAATATTCATCGTTCTATGACATATTTCTTATTAAACTTCTATTCCATCCACTTTTTCTTCCCAAATCTAATTTTTTCCAACTACGTCCAATTCCTCATCAAATCTAACATTTCTACGTTTTTTCTTCTTTGTCTAGTTGATTTTCTCCATCCTCTCTACATTCATACTGTAAGTCTCAGAAATCTCTGATCCGCATTCATCCACTTGTTCCAAAATATTCCTTCTCGGAACATCAATCGCCACGTTTCAAATTTGTCTCTCATTATATTTATTCTAACCCTTTACTCAGAGACTCTTGTAAAAAAGTACCTTCTTAATTAAATACTTCTTCCGTTGACGCGATTCTTCTTGTAATGCAACTACATCAACATTTTAATCATTTCTATGTTAGACACGTATTATAATTCATGAAGTACTCCACATGTTGCCATCTAATTTTAATGTTGAGCTTCCAAAGACACTTTTATTTTGTTTTCATTATGATTGGCATTTATCCTATGGATGAATTACCATTAGAATTACTAAAAATATAAAAGTAAATAATTTCAAATTTTACAAAAATATTAATGAATACAACAGGGCATAAAAAATATTATCAGGATTTCTGAACTAGTGGTCTAGCATGACAATTCTGACCATCAATAGTTCTAGAGTATTACATCTGTGCGTCACAGTTATTTCATTTTCCCAAACAAGGTTGTAAGGAATCGCCACAAAAGGTTCAGCCTATAAGGAAAAATCTAGTAACTTCGTACAGTGGGAAGGAGAACATAACGTACCCTCACATCATCTCCTCCACTGTGATGAATGAGAACTCTACTAATCTCAGAGTGATTTCAATCCTGATTTCACCTTCTTCCATTTCCAACTTGTCCTATCTCTTTAAATTTCAATTCCCAAGTTGTTTCACCAGCCCAAAATCATCGCACGCGGCGACTGGTTTGCGATTCCCGAGAGCAAAGCATCCATCAGCCCGGCGAGCTGGCGAATACCCTGCGAGCCATTCTTCGAGTCCGCCGATGCAGGGATAATAACAAGCACTTTAATAATCATTGATCGACGATCGAGGGAGCACTCCCCAGAGTAAATGTTTTTCTTGCCCGTCCCACCCCGGGGAATCGCCCCGCCCCAGGCGGCTACCTCAACTCCGCGACCTAGGGAGAGGGAGAAGTTGGGAGCGAGTGCTGGAGGTGGGCAAAACGGAGACGACGAGAGGGGGAGAGGAGGAGGCCTGGGAGTCGGG
The DNA here is from genome assembly GCA_037158775.1 of Hetaerina titia. Taxonomy (NCBI): domain Eukaryota; kingdom Metazoa; phylum Arthropoda; class Insecta; order Odonata; family Calopterygidae; genus Hetaerina; species Hetaerina titia. The sequence goes on along the minus strand of CM073768.1, from coordinate 64,012,807 downwards.
GATGGGGAAGGAGGAGAGCAAAGGGTGCGTGGGGTGAAATAAGAGGGACACCGCTCAGGGAGAAGGGTTCCGGGGGGGAGGAGGGGAGATGGGTGCGTTGGCGGCTCTTGATGTTCACTTGGATGGACCCCGCGAGTGGGAGGGAGGGTTTGGGGAATCACAATTGTCGGGTGGCTGAATGGCGGGACGGGGGCAGGGGGAGGGCGGGAGGGACGGATTTCGTGGACGGACAGGGGACCGAAATCCCCAGGGGGGGGTGTGAGGAGCAGGGGGGGGGAGTGTGTGTGTTTGAAGAGGGGAGAAAGGGGGCGAATTATGCGAGCATATAAACTGTTGGGGGGACGACCCAGTCGGTTTCCCGTCCCCTCCCTCCGGGCCAAACGACGAACCGCGTTCATACAGCTGGGACACCGAAAACAAGTCCGGGGAATCGCTTTTGAGAAGTGGGTGGTGGCGTCGGTGGTGGAGGGAGTTAGAGGAGGGAGAAGGCGGAATTCGGGCATTAAGTGAGTTCCGGGGGGGGGGAGGGGGGAAGGTTTTGGATATGGTTGCGAGCACAGGGGAGGCGGGAGGTGGGCCGCGGTGATGGCTGTGACGCGTGTGCCCGTGGAGGGTGAGGTTTGGTGTCGAGGGGATGCGGTGGGGAGATTTTCCAGGGTTTTCGGCGAATGGCTACAGGGAGGGAGGAGGATGGGGCTGAGGGTAAATGATGGCCGGTGAGCGACGCGGGGTTTCGCCGTGAAGAAAAAAATACCCATCAACCCTCACGAAATAATCGGTGAGGAACGGAGAGGTTCGCCGCGTTCTCGTTGAGGACTGAGGACGGGGGGGACATGGGGTGGAGTGTTTATGCCGTGAAAGGGCAGAAGGATGAACTATATATGTACAGGTTCACATATCCTTCTTATATGTATATATATCGGCGTGTCGCGGTCCTATAAGTTCCGCACTCGAAATGCAAATGGCCCAAGCCCGAGCGGAACGCGGTGATTATCGAGGGCTGGGCAGATGGGCGCGCGGGGAGGGATGGGACCGGCGGCGGCCCCGGGCGAGCGAGCGTGTTGTCTCCTCTCCCCTTCCCTCTCCATCCTTCCCCCTTGCGGCCCTCCCCACACTCCGCTCCTCGCACCTCTCTCGAGCCGGATCGGGTCAATCTCGCAGACCACACCTCCCTAATCACCAGATTGCCATCTGTTTTTGGCGACTTTGACAAATTAATTCGCCGGGGAAGTCTTTTTATTCCAGCAAGGAAATTTATGTCCTCCTCTTTCCACGACCCTCTGCCCACCCCCCACCCCGGAATTCGCTCGCCTACGCGCGGACGGTCGTGAAAAACGCGAGGACGAGAGGACTGCTCGATGTATTCGGGCGACTAGAGCTTTCGCTTTCCCTCCGAGCAATTACGACCTCCCTCTAAACCACACTCATCTCTCCACCGACCCTCCGCCCCGTGTACGCGCTCGCCCCGTGGCGTTGCGAGGCGCGAAGTGTTTGCTCAAATACCAACCGGCTGGTGGGAGAGACGACGGTCGTCGTGGCTATTTAAGGGTCGCTGTGGGTATTCTTTCGCGTCATTAGGCGTTTGCTCCGGCATGCGAAATATTAAACGTTTCACTGAAATATTTCGCGATTGAAAAGGAAACTTGAAACGGAAAAGGCAGCCGAAGGCAAGAACACATCGTGCCCATTTGAAATTTAAATCAGGAAGTAAATGGCGTTATTAGTATGGTAGAGGACTATTAAATTTTATTTTCTTGGGTCGTAAAAAAATATCCGTGATGCGCGCCATCTGGGGCGAACGAAGCATTTAAATCCTCGACGAAACGGGAGATTAATAAGATGATAATTCAAGGACATTATCACTACTGAAAACAAATAGATGCCATTTTCCTCAGATGACAAGAAAAAAAACAATTTCATGAGCTCGAAGAGACGCTGGTCTTCAAAGCTAGGAGTTTTTGGGTATTGATTAGTAATGGCACTTTAACAGGCAGTTCTCGGAGGGATATTTTTGAAGGAAAGAGCTAGCCAAACATACAGTCGTTTCTGCTAATGAAAAGAAAATATTTGCGAAAGGCGGAGAAAGAGAGGACGAATGGAGACAGAAAAATCTCCTTCCGTGATTAATGGCAACATCAATTCGGCTCAGACGAGGGAGCGGGAGCTTTCATTGCCTTCAATTCCACCGTACGTTGTCAACTATAGGTACTCTCGTGTGGTTCAGAAACTGCGTGCTCTCCCTCACTAATGAGACGATTCTCGGAGGTTTGCTTAACCTGGCCTGTTTATCTTTTCCGAAAACCAAAAACAAATTCAGGATCTCGTTTCAAGCTCTTAAATAATATCTGTAGTTTAGGCTTTAGGCATTCCGACTGAGGTTATGTCGCACAGTCCATCAGAAAGAAAATGATTAACGTTATTTGTAACCTTTATGAAATGCAATGGGCCTAGTCTAATTTATATTCTTGGAAAACCAGAATTAGCCACAAGAATGATATATGAAAGTGTCTAAAAATGTTACATTTGTGATAGTGAAATTCGTCAAGCCATGTCCGAGGTGGGTTTAAAACGGAGTCTTAGTTCGTTTCTTTGCTCATCCAGTGTTCTGCTGCATTACCTCCATACCGCGACCTCTGTACTCTTCCACGACGACAATTGAGCTCAGAACTTAGTTACTTGAGCATTGAATAAATGTATAAAGGAGAAGGCAAGACATTAAAGAGAAGGACACCAAACAGCAAAGTCATAAAACACGCATAGTACATCCAATAAACGACCGTTTCCCTTAATTTAATACTTATATCTCGAATTTTCAGTCATCACTAGACTACGAGAAGACACTATTCAAACTTATTACCTCTTTAAATTGTAATTAAAAGAAATAAATTTAAAATTCACACTAATTCTGGGAAGCACAATCGTCAACATATCTGATCATATTTCACAGATTTATGGTGAAATTTAAATATGTTCATCTACGGATCAAACAATTTGAATGTGATAAAATAATGAAATATAATAAACAGAAGTAATCCTAAAGGTTTAGCCTACCGGAGGGCAAATAATTCAAATTAATTTCGAGGTATTTAATTCGAAGGGTGTAACCATAGCCTCATCTTTCCTTAAGACCATCTCAAATTATTCTAATGCGTAAAAAATTCCGACGATGACATGGTTTATATCATTTATTCTGTTTTTTTCCAATAAAAAGCACCGAACGCTACTCCTCTCACGCATTATCAGTGCTAAAACCTAGTAGACATTTCAATCGACTGCTGCTTTAGCGGGACCTAAGGAAAAAAATAATTCAATGTCTCAGTTTCACGTTTGAAACGGCTAAATGCTTCGCGGAAAAAAAACACCGCGAACATAGGATCACGCGTCGATCTCGGCCTACAACAATCGTTACACTGAATGGGTGCATCCTTCCCCTACCACCGGGGCACGCTCATTCATTCCACATCACTGCTTTACGTAACCGATTTCTGCTTTCTGCTCCAACGGCTGCGACCGCCGCCGTGCAAACTGACAGTCTCCTTCCACCCACGCCCTACCCCACCCCTCTCGGGCCTCCTTTCTTAAACTCCTAAAACGAGGGCATTTTTATGACGAAGTCAGGGGGTGAGTAGTGGAGCTGGCGGTTTCTACTTAGCATTGGAAAGACACCTTAGCCCGTCCGTCCATCCCCAGGCGCGCCTCACGCGGATTCCCGATGGGGGACGAGAGTCGACGCGTCCCGCAAACCCAACGCCCCAGAGCGACAGATGGACAAAATTTCTGGATGGAACCGGAACCATTTCTTCGAATTGGTGGCCACGGTTCCCCCCCCCCCTTCCCCATCACAATCCCCTAACCTCGTAGCCAATGGGCCAATGGCCGAGTAGAATCCCAGTTCGATTTCCACTGGACGTTGAATTGAGTGGAATATTTTTTTCGTCTTCCAACAGTGTTAGTGGCCTGAATAGAACTAAAGAATAGGGGGAGAGCCCCTTTTACAATTAAAGGTTCGTCAAATTTGGCTGACACCACCCCCAGAAATATGGCGAAAAAGCGCTTTATGAGAAGGACTGCTTTATCGCTATCAATGGAAGCAAACTACCAGTAGCAGGAAAGTTAGTTCGATTGCTGAGGGCAAAGCTCACTTCTCGGGAAGTCCCAGGACATGTGACGTTATCATATCAGAGTGCCGTCTTGAGGTTTCCCCATGAAGGTCGAGTTCCAAAAAAAATGTCACAACTTTGTTTTTACTGGTTATTTGGTGACAACATTGAGCTAGGGACCTTAAACAGAGGTAACCGAATGCTCTTCCCTCAAAGCTACCACGTTGTCAGACTAGATGGCATTGTAGGAAACAAATGCAATAGTTCAGGTCTCAAATGTACAATAAAGTATCAATCTATGAAAATAACGTTAAAGGAGACGGCAATAGAAACTACGCGTGGCCGATTGCATTTAGGCTACGTTCAAACCTTACCAAGGATTACCCGCTGTTACAACTTTTAAAAAACTTGAAGTAATACCACTATCAAATCGAATATAATGACATCGATTCTAATAAGTGAAATTATATGTGAGACCTCAATGAAAAGTAACCCGAGTCAAATTTAAGGTTTTCCCGCCTAAATATTAATTTAATAACAAAGGGGGGTTATTTCATATGCAGAGGACATTCATATTATTAAGAGAGGGGATTTTATAATATCAACCTTCCACTTGGCAACATTAATTCAAAAATGATCAATCAATCGTGTGTCCCGCCAACATCTGTTAATGTGCGACATGGGATAGGAATACGTTGAAGTAGCACAGAAAAGTCAAATGCATACGTTTTATATCACTCGCGGCGAATGACTACGGGCCAACTGCTCACCAAAAAAAAAAATGGTATGATAAATCGTTACATTAAGCTAGCCCAAATTTCCGCGGGCAGAAAATACAGCACATTGTTGAACGCGATAGCTGTGTACCTATCTAAAGAAACCACATCAGTTCACTTTGAACGCTCGCAAGTGAGGCGTAGACGTATGCCATTACAGAATTTACATTATTGCAAATCTACTTCCTCTAGTGAGGAAAATTAATGCGGTCTCATTGTTTTCTAAAGCCTTTGTATCGCTGACGCTACTCCTTTCTCACAAAGGAAAAAAAAATAGGAGCACAAAACTTGCACTCACAGTTAAGCTGAAGAAGAAACCGATGACCTCCGCTAATGACAATCCTACTTGAATTTGAATTCTGGCAGTATTTTTTTTCCATTCTCATCCGTGCATCGTCGTGCATGTGAAACTTTGGAGCAGATGCTAGGGCGAACGACATTGCGTCGGTCGGATGAAGAACAAGCTGAATCATTCACAAGCCGAGTCATTCACACTCAATAGTAGTACAGTTATTGAGGTAGGCGACCGACTGCTAATTTGCATCACTGGTGGGTGCAGGTGAGGGGTATTTAGAGGGGACATCCGGCGTCGGACTTGGGTCTAAATCCTCAACTAAAGTTACAAAAGAGCCTCTCCCGACAAGCGGAGCAATGCACTTGATGCGCACTCAATGCTTCGCACACACAAAAACACTCATTCATTTCCGAAAAACCACGGACTTCCGCTCGCGTGATCCCAGAGCACGCGCACGCGTCGCTTAGCGCGGATGGATATGCACGCCCACGCGCCGAGGCTTCTCCCGCTCTCAACGCCCGCCGAACCCTCTTCCGCTCCCCCCCCCACCCTCGAACCGTCCGAAAAACAATTAACGGACGAGACTGTGTGTACATGTGTGCGTGTGTGTGTGTGTGTGAATGTGAGTGGTGGCGAGAGTGTTGAAGGATCACCTGTGGAACCGAATTCCATTTTCACGCCAATAGGGGCCGCCACCGCCGCCCGTCCGCCCGCCCTACGGTTCGACGCCCACAACGGACACCGCAGCCCCTCGCCGGCACTTTAGGAGGAGGATCCCTCGCTCCACTCTTCGGTGGATTTTCTCTCCCTTTCTCTCCCTCTCCCTCTCTTTCGATCCCTCGCTAGCTTGGACACATTCGAACAGGTGAACGAAGCCCTGGCGTCTTTCACGAAGGCAACAAGGGGAACTGAACATTTACGGTTAAAATGAGAGCCGGTAGTGGAATGCATGAAATGGAAGATGTGGTTTTGTTTAACAATGAGCGCCAAAAAAATTGTCAAGTTTTCGTCGTGCCAGTTAAAAATTTTCATAACGGTCTTCTGACTTGATGGTCGGGTATTCCGTTTCGAACAAAAGCGGAGAATGGAAGTTGGCCCATTTCAATAATATTGGTCTTATGTCTTCCTGTTGACTCAGCGCCTACGTATAACATGATTATACTTCATCCTGTGACCGCAATGGCGTTGGACGATGAAATCACGTGGTTAGTCACGAGTCACATCACACAATGTTGACGTAAAGCCATCCATTTCAAGATTAATCTAGATAACTTTTATTTTGCCCGTACAAACGCGAAAATAGCTCGATATAATAAAGCTATAAGTTTCGAGACGGATTCTCGGTTCATAACGTTCTATTTCTTTGATGTATGTGAGCACAATAGTAAGGTATCGAGAAATCCAGATGTCACCATTTAAACACCACTTGAGTAATGCAGGAAAAATACATATAGTATATCAATGCCACAACCTTCACGCTTACTGTCAGGCTGAATTTTTCTATGCAAATATAAAAAATAGACATAAAAATCATTGAATTAGATATTGGTATGAGAAATTTATTTCTTCCCACAACCGATCCGGACCCAAATGTAAGTGCGTAAGAAATAAAATGATTCGGATTCAACACTTCCAAGGTTCACTGTAGGAACACCGTTTTTGTCTCTCCTGCGACCCTCAATTTTCATTTCGCTCTTTTTTTTCTTCATAATCTCATTTTTATTCCTCCATTCCCGTTGCTAGAAATTATGAATGCGTTCTTGGGCTTGTAAGTTAAGGTTTTTGTAGATTCGCGTAATTTTTTGAATGAACGAACTCAAAATGGGATCATGAAAAATCGAATATAGCCTTTATTTGAGTCGATAGAGAATACTACGTATTTAAGAGGAAAAGACATTGGGCGAATTATCCTTGAAAAGCGCGTCTATTCATCAGGTTTTTCAAATGTTAGGAATACGGTAATGCTGGCAACGTTAAAAGAGAATATTGCCGGCGGATCCGAATCCAAAATCCGAATCATGCAATATCAGAAACAGAACTGTGATTGGTTTCGAATATAACTTTATTTTTTTCGAGTTATTATCGTTTTATCGCTTCTATTAACATCTATTAACAGATAACTCACATAATCGGAACGCTCAGGTAATCCTGAAGCCATTTCATAAAGTGGAAGATTAGCATTTCTATTCTTACTGCATTTTTATCGTTCAATTATATAACATTTGATTCGGTGGATATATCCAAAGGAATTAACACGGCATTTATTACACTGTATATTTTACTAGCTCCATCACATTGAATATAATATCTAACAATAAAAAGAGACGTTTCAGGCGTGATATGGTGGAATATTATGATTAATTAAAATTGGCAATTTTCCACAAAATAAAATTTTAATACGACCGGTTTCGATGTAACTACACCATCTTTCCCTCCCTCTATCCTCCATTTTCCACTACACACCCAACCCCCCCTTACTAGCTTTTCAGCATATATACTAGACACTGAGTTATGGCTGTCACCAGAAGATGATGTAGTTACATCGAAACCGGTCGTATTAAAATTTTATTTATAATAAACTCTGTGATTATTTTAATGGGATATGATGATTCACCAGTCAAAAAATTTTTGGTGAGAATCCTCTCTAACTCTATATTCTGTGTGAAAGCTTAATTCAATAAACTATATAACTTGAATTACATCTTCCTGGTTACCTGCCAGCAAAAGGAAAAGTTTGATCTAAAGCCTGCAATGCAAAAAGTGACGAAAAATTCGGAATCTTCATATTTTACGGCCAGAAATAAAATTTTGGGGTACGCCTAACATCATATACCAATTGGAAAAAATGTTTTTTTTTACTTTGGCTGTAACAACTGCATTCCAAGATGCTTGGATTTTTAGTTGATCGAATTTGGAATACAATTCACAGCAGAATTTTTAATAAATGATGCTCGGCAGGGGATTTAAACTTTTGATTCCAGAATTTCACTAACGGCTGCTTTTTTAGGCTAGACCCCTCTTTTCCACTCCGTATTTTTCTTATCCATTCGGAAGTTTTGCGAAACCGTTAACTCTTAGTCAGGAGGGCACATCCTCCTCATTGTGAGCAGAGATAAAAATGCTCTCGCATATGCGATGATACGCGACCGCGTGAATGCCAATTCATCGTGGCGGCTTCCCGACTGAAAACCAACAAATTGCGCATGCAGATGTAATTACGAGTCAGCGCTACGTGCACCGAGTGACAAGGGAAGCGTGCGATTGCGGAGTGCGGCGTCTTTCCGGGCGTCCGCGCAGTATTTATCACTACAATCCCTCTCGTCTATCAGCTGGTTAGTTCGCCTTTAACAGTTATAATGGAGTGCTCGCGGGGGCGTTGGTTATGGAGATAACTTCGAATGGCATAAAAAATATGTGTATACGACGCATTGTAGTTAGCGGGGCGTCCATTGCTTTTATGTCCCGGAAACATCGTGGTCAGAAGTTTGAGGTGCTCAATAAGTGGCTTTGCTTCCGTTCCAATTTCACGCTTACCGGACAAGCTAACCGTCGCTCAGAGCGTGGCTCCGCAGTCCAACCCTTCGCCTCGAGATGCGAGACCGTAGGGGCACAGTTCCCCCCTCTTATCTTCCGCCTAAAGAAGAGACCACGGCTAATGCTGATCTCGGAAAAATCTCTTGGAACGTTTCCCGCCGACGGCCTCGAACTGAAGTGTGACCGCGGTCCGAGGAACTGTGCTCCGATATCATTTGCGCCAAGTTTTACAAGGCTCGTTGCTGAGAGGCAACGGATTCAGGCAGATGTATGGTGGGATGGGAAATTCTCTCTTATTGACTGCAGTGGCCATTGCCCTAACCCCCCTTGCGGGGAGAGTTCACAATCCATCAGTGACGGACTTCATCGCTGCCTAGAAGGTGCCTTTGCGTACACATTCATCCTGCTTGGCCGAGGAACACATACCTCAGAAAGTTTGTTAATTGAGTCAAGAAATCAAACAAAGATACTAAGTATTTTAAGTCTCTATTTTGTTGACAGTACAACCCATTACTGCCATACATTTCGTATCCAGCTCTGCATGACCTGTCTTGCTATGGTGGAGGTCGTTGTATGTGGTTTTGGTTCATTTTTGTTCTATTCTTTTTCGCATAACAAGAAAATTATTTTACTGGTTGAAAGTGGAACTTGTTTTGAAGTAAGTTTTCCGTCAGCATTTATCTGAATGTGCATGTTTCTCGAGGTTTTTAATGAATGCTTTATTCCCTTTTCCCTTCCTCTCCCTTATCCGTTACCCACCCCACCTGGTCCTTGCAACCTCTGTCACACTTTTTGGTGGATCATGGGGTATTTAGGTAAATGTATATACCTTTGATACGATATTTCTAATAAATAACCAAATAAAACTGCCAACAGAGGATTGATGGATCTGATAGTCAAAAGAGGAGGCATAAATTTTACTTTTAAAGCTGAGCATGGAAAATTCAAATTTAATTGTACAACCTTATAATTTACGTACATATTGTATAGGTACCTAATTATGACCAAAAGGATATCGTATATGAAATATTTAGCTCAAGATGCTCTAAGGTATTGCATACACAGGCATCTATAGGAATTAAGGGGTCACAATTTTCAGCATTCGGCTATTTGACGCTCTTATTTTTTCTACCGAAAGAAAGGAAAGACTCAAGGGAAGCAGGTCGATGAACTTAAAGTTAAACATTCTTATTTCTCATCAATCGAAATAATTTATTCTCAGAGTAAAGACGTCAGTTCCGTATTCGTTTCTTATTAAATTATTACTCTATATATTTATTGATTCATTCAGTAGTACTGTACTAATCTAAATATTTTTTTAATTTTACTATATAAATAAATGTGTGCATATCAAAAAGTATCCACAATAGGAAGGGACATAATTAAATTTCCTAAATGCTTGAGCTTGACGCATTGGAAAATATTAGGCTTGGTAGAATTAAACCACTCCTCCAAATTACTTACCACAAAAATGTATTCATTACGGTCAATTACCACATCCACTTCAATTAATTGGATATTGGAGTGAGTGGAGTGAACAAACTCCAAAAAGAGTTATGATAAATACCTGATCAAAAAGAAATCCAGCGAGTCATAAGTTACGGTAGTTGCCACGAATTTTAAGAGAGCAAAACAATTGTGGCGAAAAACGGCCAGAATTTTGACTGGTCCAGGGGGAAATTCTCAGATCTGATAACTATACTATGTTTGAGAGTCGACAAACTTGTCAACATTTTTCAGAGTCGCTTGAAAAATGTATGAAAAAGTACGGAAAAACAGCAAATTAATCGACCAGTGTTTCAAGCTTTTTATATAAAGATGGTAGGAATGTAAAAAGTTCGAGGTATATAGATATATTGATCTGCATTAGGCACGTAAGTCCGTGGATGTGACGACACATATACTAACTAAAAAAGTTACTGTAAGTAGTAAACAAATATATAGTGAAAAGTAAATGTGAAAAAGTTGGGTGATTAGCAGCGATAATTTGGCATGGTATGTTTCTATGATAATAACAAATTGGTGAGCATGCATAGCAACGTTTCATTTCGTTATATGTTGTTTTATGAGGTAGTAGAGCCTACAAATACCAAAAATCCCTCCTCCAAATGTCAATTAAAAAAGGCATTCCTCTACTCTGGTGAAGGATATGGTAGTTTATTGCAATAGGTAACAAACTAAAATGTAGTTGAGAACATATTAAATAGGCGGAAGCCTGTCCTAAGATGGACATTCTTCGCATATAGCAGCGTGAATGAAAAGGAAGCAAAAACAAATGGAGAATAAATCGTCCCCACCAAATCACCCGCGATTACGAATTATTTCTGAACTCTAAAGATCCTAATACGGCCAAGTGCAGTTTTCGCATAAATGCGGCGAGGACTTCCTCAACCTTAACATCCAACCTCCGAGATGAGTCTTCCGCAAACGCCTCCACCTTCGGTCAGGGAAATTTTTTCTCACTTAAGAGACCATCAGACCGTTCATGCACGGGCCATTTTCAAATTAAGAGTACGACTATGCCGAGCAAAAAAATCTAAACGTCAGCATAAAAGCGGCGCAAAAACTATATCCAGGAATTCAACGCAGCCTCCTTTAATATTTTTTTCCATCTCTTTGAAACTTGCTTCCTCCACTCTGATTGCCTTTCCGTTCCCCAAATAAAGGGGAGAGTGGCGTAGGGGTTTTGGGGGATGGGAAGGGGGTAGGATAGGCTTTGGAGCGCCATATACTCCCGAGCACCGTAATTAAGTCCCTCAGTCAACCCCCACTCTCTCTCCCCCAACGCCATCATCACTCCCCATCCCCCCCTCCCTCTCTCCATTAAATCACGCACAATAGACCGACTCCCTCACGTCATATTTCGATGAGGCACAATGGATGCCGATCTCATTCGAAGGAGTTCCAATTAATAGAACTTCCGTACTTGTTGATCCCGGCTGTTGAAAAAAAGAAGGGTCCCCCATTCATATCACGAGACGGGAGCGGGGGACGTGGCTCCAAGGGAACCAACGGCCTTATAGGGATCCTCTAAAGGGAGGAATGGTGAGCATGGTAGAAGAAAAAATATATAGATATATCCCCGGGAATCGGAGCAATATCGTCGGATCCTTCCTCTCGCGAACGGGAGGATGGGTGAGCGCGTTTGGTCTTCAACAGAAAAGAGATAAATAAGGTGGACCCAATGCTCTAACCGAAACCCTCTTTTGAATTTCGTCCCAGGTAGAACGCCAAAGGTCCACTACTAGTAGGTTTTTCGTCATGTCAGAGGACGATTTCCATCTTTCCCAGAAAGAACTGGGAGAAGTACAGCTTAATACTGTTAAGTACTTATTGCCATCCATCGAAAATAAATGAAAAATAAATTGACACAATGACACACACACATCTCAGACACCCGCATACACCTGCGCAATTATCCTACCTCCATTTGGTTATTGGGAGTGGGGTTGGATCACTGTGGGCTTTGGTCTGAAAGAGAGAATCAATTTTACTCCTCACAATTGCGTACATAGGTATACTTTAGGTAATGTTTAATTACATTGTTTGCGTGTCCAGGATATTTCGCTTTCAGCTCTTTCGCGTTTACCTCTTCATTGAATTCCATGGTGATTTTCCACACGCAGATTGGTTTGATGAGTGAGGATGGAACTCACCTCGAACTAAAATCTTAGGCGTGTGAAATTCACACACATTTACGTTAAGGGGTCCGATTCATTTCCCTGTGCCCTCTTTGCATTTCCCCCGTAAGAGCTGGAACCATACAATAATAAAAAATACACACTTTTGGTGAAGCTTGACGTGGCCAAAATCGTCGGCATTCGAACACAAATCCTCCAGCAAGTTTCCAAACGTTCTAACATCTAGATTGCCACGTGCCGTTAAAACTATAACGATGCGAAGCAGTCTGTACACTGAACAGGGAGTGGACACGCGCTTAAAATCTACGGGTTGAATCCATGGCCTCCCGCTTGGCCTCCGTACCTCAATTATTAGCGAAATACGAATAGTAGGTGACAGATCTGGACTATTGAACCATGTCCATGGAATCTCTTGACTTATCATTATTTGTCTACTACGTCATGATGTAATAACGGCTGATATCGCCGTCGTCATGAGCTATATATATATTTCCCTCCACGCCCTCCGTGGCCCCGCCCGAAAGGCTAAAAATCCCTTTACGGCATTTTCGCCGACGACGGAGAGGATCTGAGGCGGCAGACGGCGGCGTCGCCCGCCAGACCCTTTTCCGACGATGGGCGGTGGATGATTGGTTCGGGGAGCTATGGTGAGGGCAGAGAGATGAGGAGAGAGCTGGGTGGGTGGAGAGGTGGGCACGCTCGTGCCATAACTCTCTCCCGCCACTCCCAACCACCGCTGCTTTCTCCCCTCCTGGCCCTTCTCTTCCCACAGACGCTCAGGCGACGACGTCCGATGGAGTTATAAGGGTGGGTCTGGTGGTTTGGAGAGAGGAGAGGAGCGAGAGGAAATGCGCAGATGAGGGAGACGGGGGATGGTTTTGTTGCGGCGGCGAGGGGAACAACGGTGTTTCCCGAACGGAATGAGGTCCGGTTGGGGGAGGGTTCGAGGGGGTGGGAGTAATAGTGTCGAGGGGCGAGAGGGGGTTGATTGTTGGGTTTGGGGAGGGAGAGAAAAGGAGGCGTGTGACGGAAGGAGACGTGGAAAAGGAGGGGAAGCGGTGGGCGTGAGGGAAGAGGATGGACTAGGGGACGGAGGCCAGAGGTCCCCCTCCTCCCCTACTCTGACAGGTACAGCCGATCAGAATTTGAGCTAACGAACCGATAATTCACCGGACTCTTTTAACGAGTTTTCTTCTAATTTATTTACGACTCAACGGGAAATAAAACACTCCCCGCCAACTCTCCCGGAGCCTTCTGCAACATTCCTCTTTTCTTCCCCACCCCTCGACACTAGTTACATTCAAATACGTTCGTGATAATTAACTGTTGCTTTCCTTTCCCTCCCCGAAAGAAGCTCCCATTGAACCTGGCGTTTTAATTTCCATTGGAATAGTCGAGAGTGGCAAAGAACCGGCGTCAGGCACTCGATCTGTTCAAGAAATGGCCTTTCACCGTATAAAACGATGGAAATGCACATCATGTGAAACAAATTTAATTTGCGATCGAGATATCTTTTCACCGGCTGGATCTCTTTGAAAGGCTGAGTTTGGCGGAGAGAGTCGAGCGATGGAAAACCATGATTCACAATGTTCAGAGGATAAGAGATGGGAGAGATACAACGAGGGTAGCTGATTCTGTGCAGCATGGAGTACAAAGACGGGGTAGATACAGTGCTAAGTGTTTCAGACGGAGAATGCAGGCTCGTGTGGGAGTGAAAGGAGATAAAATGCTTAGATAGTGCTGATGCAACGAGAGCATGGAGATAAGATAAACTAGAGTCGGGAGGTTTAATTGTATGTGTGCATTATAGCATCGGCATGTGAGGCGCTGGATAAGATGGAACGAAGGATGGAAACCCAGTCTTGTGGATCATAAGTCTTAAACATTGGCAAACGGAACGAATAATAACTCATTTTCCATAACAATTGACAAAAGTATAAGCATAAAAATAGTGAGGAGCGGCGCAAATAAGGACCACGTAAACATACACAAACCTTGAGCGAAAGTTTTACGATTGAATTCGGATTAATCACTGCCTATTTAACGAAGCAGATACATAAACATACAAATTTGTGTGAATTTGAATGTGGGATGTGCCCATATTTGACCGCCTGCATTATAAAAAACTTCCAAAGACGGCAATTATTTGAAACAACCCCATTTATAACTATGAAGTTCCAGTACCTTTTCGTGGGGGGGGAAATGCTTTTCAGGAGAATAGAACGGTGGAGCATTCGCCACGGAATAGGAAGGCAAACGTGCCAATTAATTCCGAGGGACCGCACGCCACAGTAACGGACGAGGACGATGGCGCGTCGACGCCGCTGGGCAGGCACCTCCGGAGTTAACGTCGAGGGAGTGTGGGGGAACGGGACGTAGAAAGGGCGCCGGAGGAAGGAAGTAGATAGTGGAGAATGGGGTGGGAGGCGAGGGGAGGACAGGAGTTGGGGCTGAGGGATTGAAGGAGAGAATAACGCGGTGAGAACCCACTGACTCTCACTATCCCCCTCACTTATGACCCTCCTCGGCACTTCCATCCCCCGAAACCCCGTGAGAGCCTCTTCCCCCCCAAGCCCCCGAAATGGGAAGTGGGGGGAGGCGAGAGGTGACGAGGGGAATAGGTAGGGTTGGTTAGGTTAAGGGCCAAGCCCACGACGCGCCGTGGCTGGAGAACAGAAGAGAGAAGAAGGGAGGGAGACGGAGCGGACCCTCCGCCCCCATCATCCGTTCCCCTATTCTTCTTTGTTTCAGAATAAGTTTAGTTCAGGCTCTCTACGCTCCCCGACCGGGAAATATTTCGGTCCATTTCCCCCTCACCGGGGCGGACTGAAATGGAATGTGAAATGTTGTTCTGCGGGACAGGGGTGGGGGATCGAGGGAAGCGACGGGCGTCACTTGGGGTGCATCGCTCCGGAGAAGACGTGGACCGTGGCCGTAGAATTCATGCGGTGCGACCCCCAGAGTCGTCCGTCCGTCAACCTCGCCTCAGGCCACGCTGATCCCAATTTAATTTCCTGCCTGCGTGAGGGATTCATTTGCACGCGCTTGTGGTCTCGAATGTGATTTGGATTTAATGTACATGTCATTGGGGACGAAAGGTGTTTAGCATATAAAAATGGCCAACGTGAATCAGGGAAGAAAAAAAATGCTGAGTTTATTTCACTGCAAATTAATACATGCTGCATTGAGTGTACGAGTTACACCTCTGTGCCACTTTATTCCAAAACTAACGTGGAACGATTGAAACAAAATATGGAAACCCTTTCTTACCGCGGTTGAATAGTTCGTAAAACATAGAATGCAACCAAAAATAAATAATAGTCAAGGCAATATCTTCGTAATCGATCTCACTAGGGACCCTCATCGAAAATTTGGCGCGATAACTTAGAAAATTTTAAACCCGTAATTGAAAAAGATTCCAGCAGTCATTAAAATATCCATCTCTCTCATAAATGTTCCCGGACATTAAGAATTTTAGGTTTGCTCACCGAATACTTTAATTATTTGGCCATCAAAAATGCCAACTAGTTTTCCTTTAAAAGTACTTCGCTTTTGAGATCACTCAACTCAGTTTCAAAGGAGACCGTCTCTTCGCGGAATTGGATGAAACACACTAAATGATTTTATTCGAAGTTCGCTCACGTGTATCGGTACTCCCATTTGTATTGATTTCGCAACCTTCACAAATGTGTGCTCGGCTTCAATCTTCCAATCGGGCTCCGTTACCGGCCAGCAATCATAAGCTTCCCTTAATTTCGTTTAGCCACAATTCCATTGTGAGGCGTCCTCATTGAAAACCATAACCCCAACGGTGGGGTTTCTCCCTCCCGTGTTCCTCGTAAGCAATTGGGGACTGCCATTGTCCCACGCCCGCGCCGCCCCGGACACAACGACCAAATTCCGCGAATTTAAACGTGAAAGCCTCATTAAGCGTGCGACGAACTGGAGGAGAAGCGCCCCAACTGCTTATTCCAATCCGAAATCCCTCCCCCATAGCACACACACACACACACACAGGCGCGCGCGCGCGAACAAAGCTTTTTAACGTCTTCTCCCTCCCTCTCCACTTCATCCTTTTCCCTCCCGACCATTCTTTAAACTCTCACCCCATCCCCCACTTCCTCCATCAACTTCCAGTCTGTCGCCCTCCCTCTTTCTTTCCTCTCCTCCCACCCACCCACGCATCCATTCTCCCTCCCCTCGCCCCCTTTCTTCCCTAGCGACCAATTCCGTCGCTCATCTCGTGGAAGCCAATCTCCCCCACCTTCACTTACCCCCGGCACTCTCCCTCTTCCCCCCACTAATCTCCTCCTACCCCACTCTCAGCCTCCCTATCCCCTACCATCTCCCATCCACACACAAACACACGCCATCCTACCCGAATCCACTCTCCCCACGGGGCCGTGCGATTTTAATCCGAAGGCGACGCCCCGCCACGCATCACGAAGATTATCGAAATTCTACCTCCGTGTTGACGTCGCTGCGTAACAGACAGAGGCATTCCACGGTAGCGTACACCACCGGCTACTTGAGGACCAGAATTAAAAAAATATTAGTTACAAACTAGTGAATACAGAAATACAACGATTCTTCTGCCGAGGAAGGTATCAATTATCCAATTTCAATCATCATTCAACAACCGAAAGTTAAATGTTGTCGCTAGAAACAGAGCTTTCTGCCTTATTTATTTTTATTTATTAATTTTAGTACCCTGAAAGCCACCGCTAGGGTGTGTGGCAGAGGGTGAATACACACCAGACTAATTTTGATCCGAATGTGACCCTACGGAGGTCGGGCAATGTTTTTCTGATCTCTTATTGTTCGTGGAAAAAATGACATCTTAAATCTATCTGTTCTACACTTAATCTAATTTTATTGCCTTCTGCCATTCTCTGCATATTGTGGTATTTGTCTGCTTCCAATATGCATGGATGTCATCTAAGTATCTCTTCCTCGATCACTCTCCTCCTTTATTTCCAGAGATATACTTTATCTTCTTTACTTTATGCTAATACGTTTCCTTCCACAATCTCTCCGATCATGTTATCCAATTAACATTCAATGTTATTCAATATATTATCTAATGTGTTATAATGTGTTGTGCAATCGTTATATTTCACAGATACGTTATTGAATTCATCCGGAGTAAAAGATTGGGGAATGAGACTAATCAGGACGCTATATTTAATCCTTGAAGACGTGTTGATGTTCCATGCTTTTTCCTGAATGGTACAGAATATTTTGCATTTCCCCTATTTCATACAATCATAGTTTACAGTTTCCGTTAGGTCTAAAATTGTGCGGTGTCTCAGAGAGGGTGGATGTCGAAGGACTTTGAAATCATCTTAGATCAACATCGTGGGTGGACGCCAGGGTCTACCTCCATCTTTCAAAATATCATGCATTGAAATCACATATCTTGGATGGAGCATCCTCTCGAAATAACAGGTATCTGAAACGGCAAGTCGTGGGGATCGGACCTATTAGCATTGCATTCCGTCAGCATCACGCATCGACGAGAAAGTAGACGGTCAACGTCGTCAATCGACACCGGAGACACATATACGTTATGACACCATCCAACGGCCCTCCCATCTCCGCGCTCGGCGGTCTTCAGCCCACCACAGCCTAATCCAAAAGCTCGCTCTCCTCCCTCCTATTTCCTCGGCCCACCCGGTCCCACCCCTCGCACCAATTCCCCCTTCCCCAGCTCCTGCCTCTTCTTTCACCCTATCCCCATTCGGAACGCACGTTTCACACACCCTGCCGTACACTCGGGGAGGAGACTGGGCACAAAAAGTGGGAAATCCGGCCTCCCAAGAGAAGATCATAGTGCGATTGAATATAGAGAGGGGTCGGCGCCTTTGTTCTCTCTGCATGCGTGAGACTGTACCGTGACTGTCGGTGGTCGAGCGACTCATAATCATAGGTCCATTCCTTCCCGAGAGCCTAACCCTCCCATGTCTTGGTCATCACAAGGCGGGCTCTTACGATGGAAAGGAATCCGTTCACAGATGATTCTTTAGGTCAATAGACCTACTTGGTTTGAATACTTGGTCTCTAAGTTGTCTCTCCACTGCAGCTCAGGACGTCACCACCCTCATCCTCACATTACCACGGCGCAACGATAAGATATTTTTTCCGCCCCCAAAGGATATCTCAAAAACTATCCGTTGTGAAGCTTGAGACCTTAGATCCACCGGGCGCTGGATGGTGATTTGCGTCTGTCTCCCCGATTAACAAATATGCCATAAATTTTGTTGCTAGAAAATCACAATTGATTTTCATTTCAACTGTTGATCCCCCTTCAAAATAAAGTCCGGAAAAAATCTATTCCACTCCCTAGGTTTTCAATTATAAAGCACATAGGGAAATTTATACCCATTGGGACTACGATTGTACCGATTTCACTGCAGGCTTAGAGAAGATCACAAGGCAATGTTCATTAAATATAAACAATCGACGCTTTTCCTTTTTTCGATGCTAGCCATGAAAATACTCAGTAACCAAGAAAATGGTCTAGTTACATTACAACTGGACAAAGTAAAGAAGGCTGATGTCGATTTGTATAAAAAGAGGAAGAAGATATCGCGCAGCCATAACACACTTCCAACTCTCGACTCGTTAGTGTTAAAGGAGCCGGTTCCTTCTGGAGATTGACGTCATTTACGGATGCTACAGAAGAGGATGCGTATATTTTCTCCCTCCTCCTCAACCTCATCCTCCGGTCCGTCTTCTCGGCAGCCACCCCTTACCCAGCCGTCTCGTCCATCCCACATGCCTCATTATTCCACCTTCGTAAGGCAACTATAGCATTTCGCTTGTCACTTCCCATTGATCAATCATTTTGTGATTATGACGTTTTATATCAAGTCACCATCCCGTAATTTTTATTACCTCTCCGGAGACTTGTCCCGGATCAAAAATAAACATCGTCCAGTGCATATCTTTAGTTCCTGAGAGCTTCAAAGTCCCTCCCCTCCCACTACCTTTCCCAGTCATTCCCGAACTCGCCTCTCGTTATCCTGTCTCCCCTGGTAAACTACACATTCTCCGAATGCCCCCCTCACCCTGGATACATTTCCAAAACTCCCCGTCCTCGTGGATCCAACATCTCCCAACTCGATCTCGCCTTCCCCATGCTCCCCGTCCTCTTTTCCACCCCCACCTCTCCCTCCCTCTCTCGCTTGCCCCGCGTCCCGCTTCGATCATCGTCCTCCTCCGCTCCCTTTCCCCCCACTCGACCCCCTCCTTCCCCACTCTAACCACTCCCCCTTCCCACGCCCACCATTCGCCCGCCTCACCCACGAATGCTGAATTTTAAACGCCCTGTGGATTGTGGGGAAAGAGTGAAAGACGGGGGAAGAGGGTAGGAGAGACGGAGAGGGAGAAAGGGAGAGAGTGAGGAAGGGAGGGGGGGAGGCGAAAGGATTGGGGGAGACTTCACACACACACACGCGACGGAAATGAAGTTCCGCTTGGTCTCCGCGCCAAGGGGGAGGGAGAGGGGGCGGGAGTGAGGCGCGGGATGGGGGGTTGGGAGAAGGGTGCGTCCTGCTGCCGGCCCTGCCCATTCAGAGTCGCCGAGCCCTCGGACGTCCCTTCTTTTCACCTCCTCGCCGTCATACTCTCTTCTTTCTCTCCCTTAACCCTTCCCCCCCCGTCCTTCCTCCCCCGCGACCAATCCCTCCTCTTGTTCCCCGCCCCGCCTTGCCATCCACGAAGACTTCTTTACCTTTGCCGCTCCCAAATTGCAAATGACCCTTTCCACCTCTCACCCACGCTTACCTTGATGTGCACAACCCAACATTCGTTGATTGACGATCCAGAGAATAGCGCATTATAATTACCTAATGTTTTACTTATTGCGTTACCATTTTTACTCTTTGACATCGATAGAGTTAGTGGTAACTTTTGGGTCGATTCTACAAGTAAAATTAAAAATACAGCCTATTCAATGATTTCAATCCCAAGATTTTCCCTTTGGACGCATGATTTTATCATCATTTTCCTTTAACTACTCTTAGATGAGAGCAGGACCTCGAAATATTTGGCGATATATCTGTGTTTCGATATTTCAGTATTATAATCACAGTGAGGGTGATAGTTTCATTTTAATTGAATAATTCCTTCCTTTTCAACATCGCGTCTTCTATTTTTTTAATTTTTTCTTTCATTGGATAAAAATGCCTTCCGCCTTTGATCAACGAACTATTTCGATCTTACTTAAAAAAAATAAATTTAAGAACACTGGGCCATCTATTTAATAGATCTATGTATTCATTCCATAAAATATTAATATTTTATTCATTCCATATAATCTTAATATTAACTGTATAGTTTTTAACCACTACAAATGACTCTATCGCGCTTAACCCGTCGATTACATTTAGTTGAAATAAAATAAAAGCAAGGCACAAAATATTTGCACTTAATGGAAATAAAACTATGAACTACCACTTTGGAAGTCACTACTCACGCTTAAGAATCCATAAAAATGCAATATACAAAATATAAACGAAATGATGACAAATTCCAAGAAACTGCGAGAGATGCAGCAACAGTAACTTTTTACCTAGTCATCCGCTAATATGCATTTCAATGCAACAATTTCAGAGTGTACATGTAAAAATTGTTCGCCTTGACCGGGATCCCGGTTAAGGTGAACGATTTTTACAAGTACACTCCCGATTTTTACGCTCTGAAGTTTTTGCATTGAAATGATGACAATTAAAATAATTTGCAAGCGGATTTGTCTCTAAAGTTGTTGCCTCCGTAAATATTTAGTCAGCAGCAATTTCCAGTGCTTGAATAACGATCTTTAAGGACATGATATCCGATCTTGAAATAGTAGTTGCCTATTCATGTAATAGTAGCTGTCCATTCTTCATGTATAGAATCACGGCATACTATATTTTCATTGAGGAGAAACTCTCTGCAACCTGTAAACAAAGCGTAGACGGCAATGAAGTGTTTCAGAGTTTAAATAGAAAGAGGTGCTCTTCATTTCGTTAAATTAGATGTAATAGATATCGATTGACGCATTTCATAAATAGGCATGGTGTTTTCAAACGTGTTTAAATGTCATTCGTGTTTATAATATGACATTTATCACGTAACTGTGGCGCTGAACTCCTTAAATGAAAAAAAGCGTAGGTGTTAATGAATCAAATCAATAATAACAAGCCTTTCAATCCTTATTTGTAACAGCTAATGGCACATTCTGGAGAACGTTTTTGCTTCCTGTTCCATTTTTTAAGCTCGAACGCTAATTGGTGGCGGTACTTACTGAATAATCGTTGGATTGTGTCGAAACTTAGTTTACTATGACTCTAACAACTCTGAGTGACTCCAAATCCATTTCCATACTGATAACAAAAAAATTATGTGTCAATTTCGACGGAGAGAAATATTTCACAACAAAAAATAAGGGCCATTAAATTGTGAAATGAAATCACATAACAAGACATGTCTCCAAACCGGATTGGACCCTTCTCCCTATCATTCCTTACTCAGCGATCATAACAACTTGAAATTCACGAAGGCGATCGGACGTCCTTAGGGCCCGAGCTTGACCTTTGCGTTCAATTACTGAAGCCTACAAAAGATTTTGCTCCACAGACATATAAGGCGCGCGGAAAGCACTAGCTTCTCCCGTCATGACTTCAAGATGTTTTGGTAATTTTAAGAGAGGAGCGAGTAGGCGGGTCCCACTCGGCGGGAGAGAGTGCGGCGAATTTTTACGATTCCTCGCCGGGCATTTTTGGGCAAGAACATCTTCCGCCCTTCTTTTTATCCCCCTTCAGGACCACACGAGCCTTCTCCCCCACGTCTCTCTTCGGCTTCGTTCTCTTCCTCCAGACTATTCATCACTCCTCCCTCTCTCTCCACACACATCCTTCCTTCGTCTCCTCCCCCGTCTCTTGTATAGGACGGAGCCCACACCAACACCACCCCTCCACCCGCTTCCTCTCGCCCGCACCCTGTTATATCTGCCTTCCAACCTCCCTCCCTCCCCCCACCTTTACCCTCCATTATATTCAACCCCTCTCCCTCTCCAAACACCCTCCATACCCCTTTACACCATTCTCTTCCCTTCTCCTCAAGCACTCTTTTTCTAGCCACGTGGCTCCATGCTGGACGGGAGGTTCAGGGTGTGGGTTACTTGCTCTTCAGACGATTCCCTCCCCCAACGTGCCGCTCTCCCCTCGACACTCTCACTTTCCGAGCTTCTCATCCCCTTCAGAGCACAGTGATCTCCATACATAGTCCAGCGCTCTCCCCTTCCAGTTCTCGGCGCAAAAAAGAAAAGGGTACCGTGCCCCCCTTCCATGCATCTTTTCCTCCCCTCCCAATAGACTCTCACCACCCATCTTCATTCCGCCTCCTCTTCCACCCTCCAACTCCTTCCCCTCCCTCTGCCTCCTTCTCTTTCTCTCAGTGAACTATGACCGAGGCGATAGTTATCTTCTCCCCAAGGACCGTTTTTGTCATAAAGCAGACGCGGGGAAAAAAGATCAAGCGTAAGTGTACCCGATCCTCTCCCTCTCACTCCCACCCTCCTTTCCCGTCTTCGAGGGTTTTTAGATTGAGCCACTGGTGCTGGAGATAAGAAAAATGGGGAAAGGGAGCGGGTTGGGGGACGGAGGGAGAGGTGGGCGAGAGCGGCAATGTTTGGTATTGAGCTGTGCTCCTTCTGGGCATCTCCAAAATATTTTTGATTTTTTTTGCTCCACGTGGGGGAGGGTGAAAGGGGGCGGGGTCAACCAACCCCGTGGGCCCAGAGTGAAGGAGCCCTCTCCATCTTGGGCCTATTTTTTCCGTCGTCTCGAACTAGTTTCGTGGATAAAGATGTCGATTAATGCTCTCCTTCCGTCTGCAGAGGGCATCTAGGATGCTTGGGCCATGATGCCCGATGGTTGATGGGGATAAACCTACTCCAATTTATAAGCCACGGGAGGCCACTATGGGTGCAAGTGGTGGCAAAGAAGGATTATTTCCAGATTAAAATTTACGGATTTACTGTCAGAAAATTACTACTCACACCGTCCGACCTGTTGAGTCACGCGATTCAGCAGGGTGATATTTTCATTCAAAGCAAATACGACCGTAATTTTCTTCCATATAACAACTCAATTATCACCGCTTCCAGAAGCACTGCCGCCAACAGAGGACCCCAAGGCTACCCGGAATTGAAATCCCAATAACATCGATTACCTACTCACTAACGAAGGCATAATTATTGTAAGACTTTTTATAAGCATCACATGACGGAATTAATTTTGTTGGGAAAAGACTGGAGTCAATAGGATAGAGGGAACGTCATCCCTTTTTGCAGTTAATTAAACGACTATTGAACTTCCCATCGAAGAATATGCATAGCGTTACGCTCAATCCTCCAAACGTTCCCAAAGTTAACTCTAGGAGGGGTGAGCTCCCTAGACTATTATTCTTTGTGGCCGCGTTTAAAAAGGATTATTTGTTTCTTGCGCGAGCGTTGTCAAGAGTGTTGAAGGGGAACATATGGCGAGAAACTGAATGCATGTCAACGACGAATGGAAGGAAATGGAGGAATGGAAAGGAACGAGTTCACGAGGAAATTATCCAGCTAACGCTGGTTTTGTCGAGTACTTGAAGAACTTGAAGGAATGAAGGTAACTAGTTTAACATTACTCGTAAAATTAAAGTTATTCAAGCCAACGGAGTGCGTAGAATATCTACGTTCTACATTGAAAATGTATAGTTTTATTTGAAATTCCACCGATGCTTAGAGAATCTGAGAATTTAATTCTGATTCCAAAAGCTTAGATCATGCTTCTCTACGTGTATCTTAACTAACTTTTATAGCCTGAATTCATTCAATTTGAAGATTTTGAAGCGCAAAAACGCCAGTTTTATTCATATCGGTGTTTAAACGTGGGAGAAATTCGCACGGAAATTCATCGTAAAATATATTGCAAGAAACTACGAGGACCGTTAACACTTAAAATCGTACGTCTCTGAATGACTCTTCCTTGACGTACCACTTAAAAATAAGAAACGGGGCAATCAAGAAAACGGTATATACATTTCTAACTAACTTATTGTAATTTAAAGCCATTCGCGCCTATGTAACTCTGCAGAAATGGACGCGGAAATGTGAGTATTTTTAAAAGTCCGTGAAGATTTCCAACATCCTGTGCGATCCACCCTAAGCCTTAACACTCCGTGAGGAGGAAGGATGAAGGCCATAAAGCTGCCTCTCTGTGTCAACCCGTCTGCATGTCGTAAAATTTTATGCCCGACTTTCTGAAGAAATAAATAGGCTTCTTTAAGCCATCGTGTTTAATTTGAAGCGCTACGTACTACGACTTCTCTCCAACCGAGGAGAATCGAGCGAGGCGCGCGTGGACGAAACAAAACCGTCGTTGTGTACGTGGGACACTCTTCCAAGGGATAAGTTGAAATTAAGGTGAAGGCAAGGAAGGAGACTCGGCTAAATGGCGAATGACACTGTGTTTGCGTAATGTGAAGTTGATTGAGTCACTCAGAATTTTTATGAGGGCAAAGGATGAATGTTCCAGCGGCGTTAAGAGTGAAAAAACTATACTCCATTAGCAATCCATGGCTGCTTGACTCACTTCATTTTCTTTTGTTTCCATTCGAAGACATATTTAAATTTGCGTCAGAAATGTGTGAATACTATGTTGTGCAACTTTACTGCTGGCTAAATGTGACTAACGGTCGAATATGTTTGGATTAACTTAAATGGATGGCGGTGAGTCAGGTTTTCGATAATATGACCAATCCTATGGTTAGAATTTTTAATTAAAATTCTGAAACGTAACGACTCTTCCCACTACAAAAATAAGAAATGGAAGTTACAATGCTATTTAGAGAAAAAATAAAGTGTTGTGGGCATTGACATTCATATTTTAACAAATAAAAAGCTAACAGTGTATTAGATGGTTTGTTGTTTCACAGTAGTTGTGAAGAAATAAACTGACCATTTGGCTAAAATAGTCAATGTACAGCGTGACAGCGAAAAAATTAACCTCATTTCATGAGATATTTTTCTAAGAGCAAACTAATAGTCGAGATGATTGAAGTGGTGCTTTTTTGGCGATGATGCCATTTCATTGAATAATGTAACATGTCAATGTACAAATAAAGTCCTTAGCAAGATAGATGCACTGAACTTTCATTCTGCCTAATGTTATGAGATACATTATTTCGCCAACACGGGAAAATATTATTGATAAAATGATTTCTCTTTAAAATATTGATTGGATATCAATTAAATAAGACCACTGAAAGTACGGTCAATTGTTTCCGTCAATATATTTACATTATTATTAAGCGGATCACATGAACTCTAGAGATTTTAAATTTAAAGTCTCGATCTTAGATGTCTACCGAAATATGACTTAACTATAATATTTATTTATGCTATTTAAATACACCCTGAGATAAGATACTAACAAAAGAACAATGAAAAGTAAATGCTATGAACTCGAAGAAACCCTTAATCGTACTATCACATACGGAAGATATATAAATACCTTACAGTGCGGGCTCGTAAGATAATTGTATCCAATCCCGTTATATATAAGGTAAGTAAAACATGATTGAAATGCCATTTGCTTGTCAGTAGTTACGATTCCTTTTTGGGTCACATTAAATTTAAAAATTTCGCAGTACACTGTGTTGAAATAATGAAAAGACATCAGGTGGAAATTCAGCGTTGACGGCTGAGGATGTTAGTCCAGGGTGAGCTCACGATCGTGTTCTCCACCAGAATAATCTGCATTTTATTTCCATGGTATCTTGGAAAATTGAACAAAATTATAAGCAGAGTATTTTAATTTGTGAGAACGTTAAAAAGATATAAATATAAAACACCATTATTAATAATAATGACTGCCGGCAACTACGAATTTGAAATTTTTAATCTATTCATAAAACGACTGACTACCAAATTGATCCGAACGACATAAGCGGTTATCAACTCGTCTCGGAACATTTAGACTTCCATTATCTAGCGAGCGATGGGTTTAATTGTAACACAACACGCTACCGAACTTGATTTCATGCATGGCGGCAGAACTTGATGGCGTGCACCGAGTCATTCGAGGGCGCACAATCAAGCGCCAGAGGAAGCACACATCCGCCCTCAGCAGTGAGGCCAGAAAAAAAGCCATTGATTACCAATTGGAGTAACATTCCAGTGAACAACCGCCGTCAAAGAATGACTAATGGGAGAGAAGTCTCGTTCACATGCACACATTACGCATGCCTAATGAGATTATAATCTGTGGAAATTTCCTCGAGATGATCGGTGTCTGCACAAGACCGCAGACAAGGCGGAGATTCGACAGATTATTTCCCTTCCTCGTTTCGTCCACGAAAAACTTTATCCCCCGTGGGAATATAAGTCAATTTCTCAAAAGGAGTCAAAGGAGAAATGGGAGGGATGAATGACATGAGTTTCCGTCCCTTCGGTCGTGGTCGAAATAAACTGACGCTGGATCCATCCATCATCCCCGCCGCCAGGAATCTACCTTTTCCCCGCTGGGAGCGGGAGGATGAGCCGGAGCCAATAAGTCTCTCGCAACGATGGAACGTGGCCGCAAGGGAAGGGTAAGGGGGGCTGGAGCGGACGCTTGCGCGCATTGGGCTGACCCCTTTAGGCACGCCACTCACCTTTCTTTGCCGTCTGCCCGACTTCGTTGAGGCCTGCTTCGGAGCGCGAGGACGCCACCTCCTCCTCGTCCTCAAGCCGCCGCGGTAGGCGGAAGCTGTGGTGCAGCGGAGTCATGCGGATCAGTCGGGGGACGTCCTCCGACTCTCCGGAGGACCGAAATAGGACCATCTTCGGCGGGGTTGGGGTTTTCCTCTCCGTCGGGCGCCCTCCAGAAGGGGGCGTTAGGGGTGTTTAGGAGGGAGGGGAGGCGGCACCTTTGGGTCCCCTGAAATCTTCCCTCACTCTCCCTCTCAAAGGCGAGGGTCCGCCGGCCGGCGAACACTCCGCCCTCCCTGCCTTCTCACCCCGGAGCACGAAACTTTTTTCTTGTTATTCTCTCTTCACTCGGGGGTCGAATCCCACCGTAAGGAAACTCTTCCGTGGATTCCACACCCACACCTTCCCACGCGACAACCTCTCGCGCCTAGGAGAGCCTCAGGACCATTCTCCGAGCCACGAATCCCCCCATCCGGCACCTCCTCCTCTCCGACCCTGACCACCAAACACTACCGCGGGGAGGGAAACACCGCCCTCCCTCTAGCCTAATATGTGTTGTTTTCTTTGGCTCGGGCTGCGAGTGACGGTCGGCAACGGAGGAAGCCAGCCAGGAAGGCAGGACCAGGCAGTGGCGGCTGGAAAGGTTCGGCGCCGTCGCCGGCAGTGGAGGCTGCGTGGTGTGTCTCTTCCCTCCTACGCACGTCGTTTCCCACGGAGAAGCCGGAGGGGTTGTGTGTGTGTCGGCTCCAGCGAAGCGGTGCGCCGAGCGGCAGTGGAAGAGAGGGGGGAGGCGGGGAAGGAAGAGACCTGGAAGAGAGAGGGAAGAACATGAGAGCGTTCGTACGAAAGAGAGAGGGGGTTGGCGAGGAGGAAGGAGGGGAGCGAACGGGAGGGAGGGGATGCGTGCCCCTTTGTGGACGACGGGAAGGGGGCCGCGTTGCGTGGGAGGGTGGGCCGAGAGGGACCTCCTCGGGTCTTCTCTCATTCCCCCATCGTCACCCCGTGGCCCTCCCTCTCTCTTGCCGAGCCCGCATCGGGTGCTGTAGAGAGGGGGAGGAGGGAGCGAGAAATGGATCCGGCTGTATATGGGCTTAAAGGTTACGGGGGAGCTAGGGGTGGTGTGGAGTAGATTCGGGGAGGGAGGGGGGTACAAAGAATTGCTGCGTGGGTGCAGGAGGGAAACTGGGCACCGAGGAGCCCCTTTCCGCATCCCTTTCCCGCCGGAAACGTAAAGGTGATCTGGGGCCTGGGGGGTTGAGGGTGGGTTTTGACACCGAGGGTAGGGAATGAATGAAGGGGAGTGCAATTTCGAAAGATGAAGGTCGCGGCAAGGGGCGGCTCATTTCTAATCCTGAGGCAAACTTTCTAGCGTCCAGCACACGGATACAAAAGAGTAAAACATAATTGAATTATTGTTTCAGGCATGGTATTGAGCTTCATGTGGGACTGAATCATAATGAAAATATCAAATTGCAGTGTTTCACAAAAATATTGTGTTTATATTGACTACTTTCGATAATTTTCAAGTGAATGTGTAATGGAACTTATGCTGAATACTTCGACGTATTTAAACATTTTCAATTATTGAAAAAAAATGAAGTTTAAAGTCTTCGACAAAAATCATAAAAAAACAATATCAATGAGACACGTGCAATCGTGTTTTCGTCATAATAAATTTAGTAATTGTTGATTAAAAATACGAATGGCATAGATATAAAAATTATTCAATTAGGTTTTCAAAACAAATCTTAAAAACAAACCTGTTTAAAAATTACTTTACGCGCTTGCTTTCAGCGGAGCAAAATTCATCTACTCAAAAATCACCAATATGAACAACGCGACTTGCATTTAACAATACTCAAGGTTTTATTTTCATTGTTGCCTGCCCCGTGGCTTATTTAGTGCTGCTGTTGCGACGCTCTCCAAGGTAAGCAGAACACCGCGAGCGGTCGCGCCTTCTTTTGCGGAAGGGAAGAAAAGTCAAGGAACGCGGACTTGCACTGACTGAACTCAAAACGGATTCGCGAAAGCGAGCGACAAAAAACGAGATAGCGGCCGTGGTGAGGAAGGAGCGACGCGGGGTTTTTTTTCTCCAAGCCTCCCCCCCCCCCCCCCCCCCCCGAGTCCTTCGCAATGAATGACGCGCAGGACAACGTCCCGGCCTTCGTGATTCAGGCGTTCTTCTTACCGCTCGCTTCTGCAAATTAATCACGGCAGTTGAACGGCCGGATACGCATGCCGTCTGACCGCAGTCTAGTGACACATGTTTACGTAACACTTTGTGATGAGACAATGAGTTATTAAGAAATTCAGCGGTGAACATTAACATTCATGGACATGTCCTGTGATGTCGGTAAAGGTGAACGTATGCACCCACCGTATTGTTACACTCCTCTAAAGCAGTGTGTCTGCCGTGAAGTTTTTGTGATTCATGGCTTGTTCAATTGTGGAACTTGATTGCACTGAATGCTAGTGACGCATGTACGCAGTGACAGGCCGAAATAAAATATCCCACAGGGAAAAAATAATATTGTATTTAACAGTTCCAAACAAATTTTAGAATATGGCCAACTATTTTGCTTGGAGACGAATGGAGAATTAAACAATCGTTTTGTATTGACAGAAGGTAAGCAAGTATTTAACATACAATAGCTATTTAGTGCGTCGTTTTGTTTCTGTTATATGTAAGCCAAGTCATTCCCATACATTTGCCACCCAAGAGCTCTATTCTGATGTTTACATGCGAGAATTATAACTGGTAAATGAATCGCACAAAGAAAGAATCACACTAAGAAAGGGCACACTGGAATTATTTTGTTCCTACAATTTAGAGAAGAATGAGAAAACCGCACGGGTCAATCCTATACTCCTCAAGATAGAAACCTATTCATTTTTCATTAAATACCTCCCATTAAAATTTTTCTAACTGTTTGTCAAATAAATGGAACCTTGAAATCCTAGAAATTGCATTGTATATACTCCTTTCGACTAATAACATCTACCTTAGACCCTTGCATACATTGGTCCGGGAATGTGGGGAGGGGTTCTTCGTAGGTGGGGTTGGGATCACATTATCGCGACAGCGGACAGGCGTAAGCGCTCCTTCCTGCCTTCGCTTTGACGCGTCCCTTGTCATGAGGTTGTCAGAAGCGCACGGTGGAATTTGCTTCTGGGGGCAGAATAAAACAATGGAACATGCATGTGCTATGGTGACATCATGCAATGCCCGCTAAGATTGAAATAATGTGTTTCAGATGAATGGATTAATGCTTAGAGGGTGCTATGTGCATTGTATGTTTTCCTGGAGTCCTGTCTACAAAGGTAAAGGGAATAAAGAATAAATATACTGAACGAGTTAAACGGGCAGTTCACTAAAACTTACGTATCTCAAGTTCTTAGAGATTTGTTGCAACTAATATTATTATTAGGTAATCTACCGGTTAAAGTAGGTTTTTGGATGGACACAACTATCAAATAAGTATTTTGTAACTCCAAACAAAACCCAATCCAGCAACCTACTCTATACCAGGTCTCTCTTCATCTCTGTGTACTTCTTTCCTCCCTTCATCCCGTCCAACATTCCTATCCTGTTCCTGCCCTTCCCTCGTTTGCCTAACATTCTCCCCTCAATTATAAACATAAATTTCGATGGCACTAATAGCGACTAAGTACCTACAAGGTTGGACGCATAGTGCACATATCTGACAGGTGATTACATTGCCGATCTGAGTGCAAATTCCGCAGGTCAGGGTAAAACACTTTCGGTATGATTTTTTAAGCGCAGTGTTTAGGTAAAAAATATGAAAATGTACCAGGTGGAACATAATTCTTTCAAAAAAACAATATTCATATTTCCACTGCTTTTATTTTCCGGATAAATAAACGACATGCATAGGACAACATATATCGGTACCCTCAATGCCTAAACCAGAGGGAAATCGTCTCATTAGCGGAATTCAAGACGACGGATTGGGAGGATAACCAATGCATAATTGTCAACAACACAAAAATTCCCCACCTTAAGTGCAATAGAACCAGCGCCGTTGAATAATCCCAATAGATAAATATATTTTTCGTGGCCGGTTAACCTCAGTTGGGATATTTACGGCCGAATGAGTCTGGGGGGGGGGGGGAGGGGGCGACGGAACTTCCCCCACGGCCACACCCTGAGCGGATGAGCTACTGGTGGAAGTCGGGGCGCGATGAGTTAGCACGCCACGCCACCCCGACCCTCCCCTACTCCCCCTAAACCCCTGGCACCGCCCACTCCCAGCCCACACGGAGAGTTTTGCGGGGGGATCTCCAGACCCCTTCCCACACACGCACACCACCACACTTCAACCTTCCCATCCAGATGAGCACGGGGGTGCGGGCGGGGAGCGGGCGAGGAGCGGGAGGTGAGCTAGAATGAGGAGGGGGTGTGGGATCGCATCTCGCGGGGCGAAAGCAAAGGGTGGCGGCAGTGTGAGAGGGAGGGTTAGATTTAAGGGGTGGGGAGATTTAAGGGTGGGGCGATAAAGCGGGGATGGACCATCGAGAGGGGTTGAGGGGAGGAAGTGGAAGGACTAACTGGAGAGTGGTATGGGACGTGGGGAATCTACGCAGCGGATTCGCAAAGATTTGGTTTTTCTGCCAAGGGTCGCTACTATCGGTGCATCTCCCTTTTTACGCCCTCGGCTTCAGCCCAAGTTAGCAATAAAATTCTTCCCGAGAGTCCCTGACAACCGAGAGGTAAGAAGAAGGACACCCTTATTTAGAAGATGGCTCTGCCGTTCGTTCTCCTTCGGCATAGTATAACTCCTAAAAGGATTTCTTCATTGATGGAATTCTCCCAGGCAGTGAAGGAACCGGTTTTAATTGGTTAATGGGATGACATGTTTGATTATGCCCTGCCTAGACATTAAGTTCTAGCAGGTAACTCTCAGGCATAGTATAATTTCTCAATATCAACCAAGATCATCAAGTAAGTGCCATATAATGATTAACCACGACACTGCATAAAGATATTATAAGCGTTTACAGTTTTAAGTTTAATGCACCCATGTCAGGGGGAAAAGATTTGATTTCAAAATTCGTGTTTAGGAAATTGGGTGGAACTTTTTGTAGCATTTATTTAGAAGATAACAAATCGGAGAAAAGGAAAAGATAATACCTCTTGTACCTCTTGTACTAAACCAAGGATCTTTAAAACCATAAGAAATGCCGTATAGACGAATAAAATAAGGAAAACACCAACACAAACCAAAAACCCCTGAAGGAAGCCCTTCTTAAATGGGGCGAGCACCATCAGACATGACGACAGCTCCAACGATGATTAATTCGAATCTAATCGGATTGAACCTGCTACTCCTTAGGTAAAACGAATATATACTACAAATGATTCAGAATTGCATATTATTGAATCATTCACTCATTGATATTATAATTCCAAACTAAATTCGGCATTTGATAAAATCCAAATAGCTACCCCCAAACTGCTCATGTTTTTGGACGCCGTCACAAAGAGTTTGCAGTTTTATACGAAAAAAATATTAAACGCCCGCCGGTAAGTTTCTGAATTCGGTCGTAATTTGCAGTTTTCCTCCGGAGGCGTCAGATGAAAAAAAAAAGATATACGAGAGCATGAAATTGAATTGTTTTTCGCGCGGCGCGCTAATTTCCGAGAGAGAAAGAGCCAGTCGAGAGGACGAGGAAACCCCACATTCTCCCCGGGTAATGCGTGCATAGGGAGAGCAAGGCCCGAGGGGACGACGATGGAGCTGAAGCCTCCATGCAGCATTCCAAAGGGTGGATGGGAGAGGAGGGAGTGAGGGCATGGGGGAGATATGTGCGGCGGAGGAGGAGGGTGCGGAGATGCGAGAACGGCAGCGGCGGCCGAGACGAGGGGTGCGGGGCGGGCGAAGGGAGGGAGAGAGAGAGAGAGAGCACTCATCCCCTCGACACACACGCACCCCAAACCCTCCCTCCCTTAAATTCTCCCTCCCTCGTCACATCCCCTTCGACCCCTTCCTGAAAAAAATGCATCCTTCAGGTTCACTCCTTCCCCCTTCCGACCCACCGCGTGTGTGCCACACGCACCACGGTAGTCTCCTCCGGCCCTTCCTACTATCCCGTCCTCCCCTCATCACAAACACATTACGACGGCGACCGTCGACGGAGACGGGCGAAAACAAGTTCGGCATCCACTACGGCGAAAACCTATCCCCCCCCGCCATGCCCCCCGCGTGTGTGCATCGGCATCCGTTGGTTTCAATTCTCGATCAGCCAAGGCGGGAGGGGATCGCAAGGGGCCACGGGGGCGGGAGAAATTTGTGAGAGACACGGGGTCGACTTGACTTCCACTTCTCATCACCCTCTCTACTCCGGGAAGGAATATACACGTACATACATATTTGTAGAGGCATATATGGCATGCACATATGTACATGGCTGTACGAGAGAGAGAGAAATTTCATTTTTGTTCTCTCCCTCTCAGCCCCAACCAACGGAACTGACGGCGACCGATGATTAATGTGACTGTATTGGTGATTAAGCCGCCATGATTTATTCAACCCGTTTCCCAAAAATTCTCGGCAAGCGTCGTCGCGACTGTCTCCCCACAGATTATTTATATCGGCCGCGATAACAACTGCAGTTCTAGTGGAAGGAAAACTTCTATCAGTGGAGGATGAAATCTGTTTGAAGAAGATCCACTGTCTCTCGTCAGATATTCATGGCTAAGCATTTGGGACTACTTAGCATTTTAATGGACATTTCTCATAAAGAGGTTACCATAAGAAATGCCATTTTTGGTTCGCGCCCTTTTCAGCAATAAATATTGATGGCGGACTGATCAGTGGAAATTTTTTATCTTCTCTCTAGATTTACTTTCCAGAGATTGCAGGACCAATATTATACTTTGAAACTCAGTCTATGTTTAATTTAATATCCTCAAAATGCCCTTGAAGTACAGTCAGAAAGCCACCAGGGCTGTCACCTGAACTAAAGATCGGAGGTTTGGGTCTCACCTCAAGCCTGGGTTCTCAGTGCGTCCTGATTGCTTGGCCGCTGGGAAACCACAATATGATAAAAGAAACATATTCCCCAGATCAAGTAGGCCACCACCACCTCGGCTTGAGAAGCGAAAACAATTAGTCCTTTTTATACGAAGAAACTTTCATTGTACACACCTAATGGCACACATAACTCATTCGGTTATCTTGGCAGAAAATTCGAAGTAGAAGAACTCGCACTCTGCTATTAAAATTTGTGTCAAATCATTGCAAGTTAAAATTTATCGTTGGAAAAAACAGTATCCCCTTTGATAATTGCCACTATTGCCCCGGTATCTTAGCTCCAGTAACTCGAGATTTGAATTAAGATGATGGCAATCTTTAACACACATTAAGTTACAACGAGGTTTGAATTAAGATTTTGGCAATCTTTAACACACATTGTTACAATATTGCAATGAATTTGTAATGATAAACTTAGGGTTTTAATTACAAAATCTATACATATCCAAGGCAGGTGCAAAAACTGTCGAAATATTTTGGTTCAAGCGCTGAATGCCGAGTTCGGCCATGGGAAATTGGGACGAGAGAATAAGGCCAAAAGAATTTCTAAGCGAACAAAACTAGAGATTTATCACGAACCTACATAATATGAAAGCCATTAGTTTCGCTTATTTTGGCTGTGGTAAGCTCGTGGCTTTCCATTGTGCTCTAAATTGTTCCGAAGCAATAATTTTCACAGAACAAATGAAAATTACTAACAACATAATTTTCAGTGTCCAGACATATATCCAAACAAAAACTTATCATTCTACCATAATAGATTTTTTTTAATGCCTTCATTAAAAAAACTATTATTCACTTTTCTCGGAAAGGGCATCATATCTTGCGGTCCACTCGAATCCAGTAAGTGAAGTCATTATTTCCGCTATGACAAAACCTTAACCATCTCATGTCGAGAAAAAAGGACACCTACATCTCTTCCCATAGCTTTCACTTCAGAAGATCGAAACGTTGTTTCTTGCCGATGTGAATGACTTCAGTTCTTCGACTGTCGACGTAACAGATTTGATCCTTTATAACTGTACGTAACGGCGATTTCTGTAACCGAAAAGCACAGACGGGAATTTCAATCCATCATCATATACCGACTCAACCACATCATTTTCCATGCACCATTTACCCTTTTTCTGGACGCGAGAAAGTTTTCTGGGCGACGCACGTGAACTCTGGTCCACGGGTGGCGTAATGAACGGAAAATGATATCTATGATCTTAGCACTATCACCTTGACTCCCTCAATAAATATAGAAATCCTAGGGGAGGGGAGGGTTGTTCTGTTCCAAAAACCTTTTTGTTTTTTCTCAGGTGGACTCCCGTCTCGAAACTCCTCATCTGAGTGGAAAAAACGAGGAGTTGGTGTAACAACATAATGGTCCAAACAGCACCAATTTCCCCGACAATGGAAGCCGGCCACGTCCTGTGTGCCCACGGCCGACACGTAACATGCTCTCGGGCGCTTTTCGGTAGCCCACACCGAGGAAAACCTTGTGAAGGTCCTTTACACCTCGAGAGCCCACTCCACCCAGCCCAAATCCTCACCGCTCCTCTCTCTCCCCCCGGGCGCTCGCCCTCTCTGCTCTGTCGACCGTGGCGCCTCACAACCGCCACTGCCCGACCGACGCCTACTCCGCTTACCCTGCATCACTCGAGCCCTCGGAGGTCCGTCCTCGCATCTTTTCCTCTCCTTCCACCCGAAGCGAGAGCCCCGAAGTCCCTCCAATAAAAATAAAGAGAGAACCCGGGCCTTCACTCAATCCGGAGCTCGCCTTCTCTCGAAAGAGTGAGAACACGAGAAGATGGCCCCATCTTGCCGAAAGACGACGACTGGGGACAGAATAAAAGGCACTCCCACCCTCTCCATCTCTCGGCGCGCCCATTAAAGGAGTCAGCGGGAATAGGGTGCAGCAACCACCCTCCCCCTCCTCTTTGGGAGACTGTCGGGCCCCTCTGCAGGCACACCCCCGCTGTACAACCTTTCGGGGAAGTTTACTTCCCCCCCCTCCCCAATACCCGGTCTCTCCACTCCTGCAACTGCGAAGGGCGGACCCCACCGTTCCTCCTCGACGCCTCTCCGAGATGGAAACCCCGCCGCCTTCCTCCCCTCCATGGACTGCTCCCCAAGAAACGACATCAAAATCCCCAACCCTCCCCCGTTCCCCTCTTGCCTTTTACGATACTTTCCCATTTCCCATTCCCTCTCACCATCCGACTCCCACCCCTTTTTAAACTTCCTTTCCAAATCCTCGATGCACCCCCCTCCATCGCACCCTCCCCACTCCTCCCATCAAACACGCCCCCTATCTCCCTCACTCGGGACCCTCTCTCTTCTTAAAGCATTCGCTACTTTCTTGAAATTTCCTGGGGGAGGGGAAGGCGGGAACGCTGGGGGTAGTTTATGCCCCGCTTATGCGCTCGCAAACACCGGCGTCTCCAGCCATCACCACGGCCCCTCCTACGGCAGCAGTCTCCCCCTCGTCCGCCCTGCCGACGTCCTGTTCCCCGAAGAGGGGCGGTCGTGGGACAATATTTCCGTCCGTACTCCCCCAACGTGCCGTCTGGGTACACCCCACCTCACATAAGGTAAAGCTGATGTCAGCAATCGCATCAGTCTTCAGATGGGTTCCTGAGGGTGGATTCGAGACACCCCCCCGAGAATGTTTCGAAGGCCTGTGGCCCACGCGGGGGGCACCAGTGTGTTACCTTGAGGTGCCAGGGTACTTCACTTTCTGTGGGTGTGATGGGCTCTCCGACACGACGCAATACCTCCATTTTTTTATTGGATGCGGACACAAGGAGGGGTGCGACAGTTAGGGGGAAGGCTGGAGGCATTCCAATCTCCGATCATGTACACACGGGCACTTTGCGTGCATGCATAATCAACAAATTCGTACTCGGACGCTAGGGGCGAGTGCCTGGGGTCTGACTGAAGATCAGCGATCAGAGGAATAGGCGGCTGCCAAGGACAGATAAAGAATGCCACAGGAGGGTGTCCAATTTCGTTTTTTGTCCGCTGGACTCCGAAAACCAGAATCTCTCCTTGAGGAGAGGGAAACATCGAGTCACGCATCGAGGTGAGACGGGTCTATTTTGCCCAAGGGCGCAGGGCCTCTCGTGTGAAAAGATGCAAGGCATATGCCGATTTCAAGCATTCATGTTGGAACAAAGTTCATGCTTCGTGAAAGAGATCTGCCATTTATTACAACTTAATTGCAAAACTGGGTTGAATAATAGTAATATACGGGGAACAATAAAAAGGAACGATTTAGGAGAATTTGAAGTCTTTACGCCTTTGGATACAATAAGAGTCAACATATCTTAACAAGTTTTGCAAGACCCCAAATATATATTTTACATTATCGTTCCAAAGTATTCCTATATTTTCAATAAAAAATTGTCTAATTCTACGTAGAATATACAAATAGTGTACGGTATTCCTGATGGTATTATTGATCATAGACTTTCGGAGGTATTCGATAAGTAAACTTGGAATATAACATTTAAAAGGTAACAGAAATAGCTTTCAAACATTTTCGGGAGAAAATTTTGCCCAGAGCATAGAGGTAAATAATAGAATTTAAGTCAAAATTCCACCATGACCAAGGCTATGGTATAAAAATTTCCCGGCAAGAACATCACATGATGCGGTATACATTCATTGCACAAGACACCATACAAGTTCCTATTCGAACATTCCCAACATAGCAAAGTATTATTTGAAAATGATTGTTCTTGAATCACCAATGCCGAACCCACTGATATTTCTCCTAAAAGGCGAGTGGTTTTTAAAAATGTTTCTCTCCACTGCTGTGATGAGTATGAGGAAATGGGAATGAAACTGCTGACCTGGAGAAATCCGTCAAAAGCACCTCCAAATATCCATCCATTTTTTGCCCATCCTAAAGTAGACATTTACCACGAACGCAGCCACTAAAATTAGGGAATTACTAAGGGCAATAATAGCCCAAGATAGAGAAATAATTGGCAAAGGAGGTAAATTGAAATTCCACCGGCGGCTGAAATTTCGACCGAGCGACCGTTAAGGAATGACCACGTCCAAAAAGTAGGCACTCGGGACTCTCTTTTAGCATTTGGGTAAAGATGTTACAGGGTCACATCAATTGTGAACGAAACACAGGTATATTCGCGGAGAGGAGAGGATAGGAAAAAGCCAGATAGTCTGCGTTTCCCTCCGTGCGATTTGACTCGGTCTGCGCACAGGCGTGCCGATGAGATCCGCCTCGCGTGCCAAATGTGGCACGCGAGTATCCTCCCGCCACCCCACTCATACCCATCAAATTCTTCCCCCCGGGGCCACCAGGGAGCCGCCGACGGCGTCCCCGGGTGATGGAGTGGAGAGTGCCCATCGCGCATTCAGTTCATCACGGTGCTGGAAACGTGACGACATTCGTAAAATCGTAGACTTCCGTCGCACTCGTCGAAATTTCCAGCCAAATTCGCCCAGAGGCCCATCCCTCGTCTTTCGAAGAGGTATCTTCATCCTGGAACGTTACAGGTGGAGGCCTCGAATCATTTGGGTGGATTCGAAAGGCGTGTCGGCGATGGGGAAGGATTTTGCACATGTATTCCCCTCTCTACTTTGGCGAGCCATATGGAGATGACTTCACACGGAGTTCGCCGTCCGCCGGTTGAGACCTTCAATCGTGGACCCCTTGGAGCCTTTCTTTAAGAATAGACTAATTATGACGCTTGTTTTCTCTCCATCCTTTCCCCAAACCCTGTAAATTTCACCTTTACTAAATTAAACAACCATTACCATGGGCGTAAATGCCCTCTTCAGTCGGTCGTCTCCGATAATAACCGTTAATCTAAAGATATGTACATGTACTCGCATGCATGCTGACATTCACGGTAATGAAAAGCACATCGGAATTCTATCCCTCGCTCACGTAGCGAATCAGAGCTCATTCGAATGGAGGTGAATGATTCGATTCGCGACCCAAACCGCCGAGGTGAAATAATACCCGTGCGTCCCATCCTCAGCTCTCGGCATCTCCGGCCCTCGGCGGGCCTTTTTCATTTCGAATCCACGTTCCGATTCGCGCCTCTCCACAAATCGCTCGCTTGGCACGATCCGCTCGTGAGCTGTCCGTCCTTCCGAATACCGGGGGAAGAAATCTCTCGACGCCACTTTTGGTGCTCCCCTTGACGAGCCATCTCTTCGAGCACGTACTTCTCGAGTGCGCGCCTCTGCTGCACGCTCAGGGCATGAGACGGCCCCGTGAGGGCGATGGATGCGGAAGAGTGGGAGAAGTGAAAAGGGTGGGGCAGGAGGGCCGGGTGCAGTCGGGGAAACCTCTCCCTAACCACCTCCTCTCTCTCGTATAGTAGTGGAAAACGGCTGGGGGAAGTGGTCGGGGAAATGGGAATGGGATGTGAGGCTGGCGTTGGGCACTTGAAAGGGGGGGAGGCCCCCTTCTGGTGCATTGGGGCGCTGCCGTGCGAGAGAGTGACGGCGTGCGGGGGTGTTTTCTGTGGGGAGGGGTTGGGAAATGAAGGAGCGCTGATGGAGGGAAAGGAGAGGGAAGGAAAGGAGAGGGTGAGAGGGAGGGTAAACAAAATTTTTGAGGAA
Organism: Hetaerina titia; assembly: GCA_037158775.1. Lineage (NCBI taxonomy): Eukaryota > Metazoa > Arthropoda > Insecta > Odonata > Calopterygidae > Hetaerina > Hetaerina titia. The sequence continues at coordinate 63,973,098 of CM073768.1, read as the reverse complement.
ACGACGTGAGAAAAGGTGACATAAACACCCTCATTGTTGTGACACGTAGTAAGTAGTGAAAAAGTAAAGAGGCAAAAAGCAAACGCCTTGCAAAGGAAGTGCGCGTGGACATCCATGTTTATAAGCCTTGGTGCTGACTCGATGGATCCATGCAGGAATGGATAGACGAGGCATAAACGGATGGACCGATTCCCGAAGTCCGGTTTTGGAGAAAAAATGGACACATTCAAACGCGAACCTCCCCGCGCGTTTAATTCGCGGGTAATAAGATTGAGTCGACGACGTCACAATGCGGAAAAACGCAATCCGGATGCAAAACCAAGAGGAATTCACGAACAATAATAATAATAGCATCAGGAAGATACCTGTCGTCCTGGGGTTGTCAGAGCGAACCGTGGAAAATTCTTAATTTCGCAATGATCGGATTATGTTCCCCCATGAAGGCTTACGCCTAAGGCGCGGTGAGGTTAGGTATGCTGAACTGCTAATTAGGCACCATTAGGAGAACCTTGTGTGCTGTTTACCTACCCTGACCTAACTTTGTCCCTCCCAATAATCAATGGGCAGATTCAATGTTGCAATACGATGCGGTGTTGTAACTTAATGGTTATAAATGCCTTTAGGGTGCTGCGAAGACATCATCTCGTATCGCTAGTTCAGCTCAAGGCATCACGTGTCTTCGAAAGACGTCGACATCCGTACGTGAGGCGCGGTTCGAATTCCTGACCTCCGGGTCGACCGGCGAGTGCGCTGCGTGCTGGTAAAATATGATAACAACTCACATTTATCGTCGAATCAAATCCACGGCAATTCCAAAAACGGAATTCGTCACCGTCACAACATGTAGCAAAAAGTGAAGCTTAAAGAGGAAGCTTTGTTGATCCCAACGTGAACGAATGGAAAGAAGGGGATATTATTAAAAGGAACTCGTGTTAGGAAGGAATTGTGAAAGTTATTCTCGCTCAAGAGCCTTGGAGTTCGTTGAGAGTGAGTAATTACCATATTTCACCGTGAGAATTCACATTTACATGTAAATGGAATGCTCTGGTTAAAATTAAAGGAGTCTGGTTCATTTTGCTAGAAATATTAAAATGTTGTATCAAAATGCAGTTTGGAAAACTTTCAGAGGATGAAAAACCACTAAGAAGGAGAGATTCAAGGAATTAAGCAACGCTCACCGGACAACATTTTAACACTTTCAGATGAGAACGGGTTTAAAATCGAAAATAATAATATAATAATATTCACCAACCAAAAGCTAACCCCAGAATACCTCTCTGTTCTTTTAGGATCGGCGCGATTTGAAATTCATATTTAAAAAGTACACACCAGGTTCTCAATTCGTATTGGTCAGGAGAAAATAAACTTTTTTGCATTAACTGCATTTCAGAGCATTCATTAAATCATTACGAGTAGGTACAACACGCTTTCAGATTAATTTTAAGTAGGTGTATCAGATTCTGAATCTAAAACAATGGTAACTTTCCATGACCCTTTAAAAACACCGAGAAGATCGCTGTCTGTCTCGTTGGCCGTTCAGATTTTTCGATGAAAAGATAGTACATATTTGGAAATTCTAGAGCCGAGCATGCAAAAAAATCCAAGTTGAAATAGCCATCCTTTAACAAGAACGAGCAGGACAGTGTCTACGCCAAGTGTGCAATATAAGTGAGGCAAGGGATGGAGAAGGATGAAAATATAGCGCAAGCAGAGGAGAAGATAGCCAGGAAAAGAAGGAGAGATGGGAAACGAAGCACAACAGAGGGAGGGAGCAGGGAGGGAAGAGTGGCGTTGGTAGGGGAGGGAGGCTGAGAGCCGCTTCAAGGGCTTTTGGAGCTCCCTTCCCCCTCTCACTTCCCTCCACACTCCTCCCGGACCCTCCCGTGTCTTCGAGCGTTTTCCGAGGTCCTCGAGCAAGCATTTAAGCCAATCGGGCATTAAAAACACGAGTGGCTCTCGAGCACGCGGCTGCCTCTTTGTAGCGTCCCATATGTTACTACGGCGTCATCCTCCACAACCTCGCCACCCTCCCCTCACCTCCGACCTCAATCCCCTGCTCCATCCATTCCGTACATCCCTCCCCACCCACTCACTTTTCTCTCCATCGCCGAAATTCCTCTCTCAATGTAGAAATTTCTCGACGGAAGGATCGCTCGCTCATTTAAATTCACGAGCGTAACAATGATTCCGTGTTACACCCCTATTTCCCCCCCCCCGTCCCAGACAACCCTCCCCCTTCTCCCACGCTTAATCTCTTGTTTCTTCCCCATCCATCGTCCACCTCTTATCTCCATAACCACCTCGACCCCTCCACCTCTCCGGAAGGTGTTTGTGAAACCATGGCATAAGAAAATAGAATTCTTGGCCGGAAAGTGCTAGGGTTAAAGAAAGGGGAAGAGAGAGAGAGAGAGGGTCCCCGTTGATTCGTTTACATCACATCAGCCAAAATTTCACCTGAAGTCCGAAAATAAATGGTATCCATAACAGTAAAAACAGAAAATTTTATGTTGAACTGAGACTATTGTGTGGTTGGAGACTCTTGAAATTGAATAATGGATGAAAAGGATGCATTAGAATCACTCACGGATTCCACTGAGCATCTAAATAAGACGGCGTATTTGCTTACAGTAGAGCATCCAGGCCTAGACAATAAAAATGCCGGATGCCCTCTGTTATCAGCCCCTGGAAGTTTTTACCCGTATCGCATTGTGAGCTTTGATAGATGTATCCACTTTACATGCAATAAAGTTCGAATATCATTAAGTGCACCTTGTATATAATGTGGAAACCATCCATCGCTGGATACCTAAAATATAACACGGACGCAATTGATCAAGGATAGTTTCAGACTTTAGAGTGTGGAATTCCATCTTAAACTTGATAACAGAAACAATAATTCCACATAATCGTTTTAATGAATTACAAACGACTTTAGATGCACATTATCGCTCCAAAAAGGAAATAATTGCTACAAAAATGATTATTTCCGTCAAAAAGTTATTACGAATCAGTATTTGATGAAACTCCAAAATACGAATAAAGAAAATTGAAACATGGGATAAGGTAATCTGACGTTTGTGACTGAACCTAGTACATCTAATTCTGCGGAGCATACTCCAGAAACAAATTATTTTGGAACTATCTCTTTAGCGGCCGACACCAGATCTTTACAAACCTGGATTCGGCCTTCATGATAATTTACGTGCATTGAGATTTGAATGCATTTCTTAAATTAAAAATATTCACGTACCTAATTTTACAGGACTTACAACATGAAAATGTCCCATGGCGAGCCTAAGAACCATAAAACTATTTGGATTATGGTAAATTATCTCCAATGACAACTAAAATATTGACTCACTGCGATGACACATACAGCACTTTCAGCTCCGAACGACAGGGACAAAAGTTTAAAAGCATATCGAACTAAGTCCGCGCGAAATAAAAGCTAAAAATTAGGGGAGGAGAACTAACAGTTTACCTACAACAGTGTACCTTGCCAGTGAGGTTACACTCGTCGTAACTCAAATCCGCCGTTAATGTCTCAATTACAACAGGAAACACTTCGGTTTTCATGTTTTAGGGAAACCTCGCCGGAAATTATGTATATTCCCTCCTCGTCGTTCCACTTCCTCTCATTTCTCTCCCCTTGATTGCGTTCGGGGGCGGCAAGCATGGGCACAAATCTCGTCCGGTACCCTATCCCCACTTCCTCACAGTTCCCATGCGATTAGGTACACCTCCCCATTTCGACGGCGACCACCTCCCCGGAAATTTCCGCTCCGAGGGAGTGTGCACCCCTCCAAAGAACACCTACCCAGTCGAGGCACCAACACCTCCCATTCCTGGCGACAACCCCCGTCCCCCCTCCCTCAAGCCCCCACGACGCATCATCCATCCCCTCCCATAACCACATCACCCCCGCCCTGTAATCCTCGCTCCGCCTCGACGCCTCCCCGCTTGATCCCAAAGTCGCTGCAAAGCGTCTATCGGAACGCGGATTTCAAACCGGGATAATTAGTTTTGGCTTAACTAAACTATTAATCTAATCACGATCCTAGGATGCAGTCGTGACCAAACTTAGCGATTAATCGAATTGCCATCTTCCAAAGTAGAGGCAAGGGAGGTTGCGATGGCGCCTGGGCTTCGTAGCAGGAAGGCATGGGCGTTGGTGGACGGGGATCAGAGCGAACAGGAGGCGATTTCGGGAATCGACCTTGAGACTCGCCGATTGCATGCTTAGGGAAACTGACGGCTGGTGTTGAAGCCGGGTTCAAATGCCTACGAAAAAATATACCTTTTCCGGATGATTACTTCGATTTGCGTATCGCGAATCGAATTGAAAGAGTCGAATGAGCAGTTGAGGAATCGAAATGAAACTTTAAAATTAGACATTGAATGTTAAAGTCTTGTTAAAAATCGTTTGAAGCATAACATTAATCAAGTAGTTTTAAGGACCATAAACATTATTTATCAAATTAAAGGGAATACATATACCACGAACAACGGCAGTAAAGAAGGCGAATGTTGGTTTGATGAGCATGTGAGGGAAAGCTTATCTCATACTAAGCTCTACGGCACGTGGAATTCATACTTCAGAGTGGGGGGACAATTATTTTCTGGGTTGCCTATGATTTCCCAAAAAGACTGAAAATCGACAAACCACACGGTATGAGTGAAACTAGATATTTTCGGACTCGTCACCCAGAATGAAACCCAGGGCCTTCGGTCAGTAGGCGAATAATCTATGTACTAGCCTAACAGGCCCCTACATACACATAATGATAAGTGAAATAATTGATTTTATTTCAAATCTGCGTAATTTTTTAAGGATCTTTCATCTGAAGTTTAATTGGAATGAAATCTACAAGCTTGTCAATTATATTTAAAACATTCCAATGATAAAAAAGTCGAATTGATACCATGATTCACATAATTACATTGATAAAACGACTCCATCTTCATTCGCCTACCTACGCACAATTCTAAAACTGGACGCACTTTAGATTTGGTGAGAATTCTGCGTGATACAACGAGCGGCGGGAAGTAAAGAAGACTACCACGTGCTCCACGCAAGGTGGGGATAATTTTGCAATCCTGCTATGATGGGATTCCATCGTGCAACAGCGAAGAAATCTCACGAGTTGGAACTCGAACTCGTGAATCCGCGTCACTCAAAACGTCCATTTGCGTTCCCTCGGCTGGTTGATGGGCTCCGCGTAAATGAGGGGAACATAAAAGGAAGCAGTGGTGAGCAGGTAGGCAATTCTTTGGGGAAAAATACGTGTTTTACTTAGTAAATGGTGTCAGTTGGTAGCGAATCATTCGAAAGCTTCATACAGATTATGGGTCGCAAGACCTGCGGGGCTTACCAACCTCGCATTTCCTCGCGTGACGAATCGGTGTGAAGGGATGGGGGCGGATCGAACACATGCAAACCACATGTGGAATATACACAATACACACACGCACCAAAAGGCGTTTGGCGATAAGTATGCGGGGAAGAGGAGGATGGGTTTGAGGACGTTGAAGGACGACGAACGCTGTACACACTTTTCATTTCGCTTTTTCCCTCATTCCTTGCCTCATTCTCCCACAACCTTGGCTTTCCTTGACAGCAAGGTCCGAGTTTCGTAACCGACCGCGAGTCCGTACCTCTGCTGAAACAGAAAGGAAGAAAAAACCGTTTCCATCCACTTGAAATGCTTGATACTCGAGTAATGCATAAAAAAATCCTATCTGGCTGAAAAATAGGCTGAGCTTTCATTTATAATGTGTTTCAAATAAGTAAACTTAATTTTTGAAATATCTCGGTCGTGACAGCGCAGTTTGTTTGTTCTTGCAGCAGCGCGAGTAAATCTTGCTAAAACTTATCTTCACATCTTCGAGAAAGAATATTATGAGTTACCTGGCTAAGACTTTTTGGTGACTTACTACGATGTAGAACGTCTTTAATTCCTTCGCCAAGACATAAGTTGACAATAGCAATTTTTGTGTTCATTTGTCATGGAAGAGAAAATATTTTCACGTTAAGCAATATTAAAATAATGATTTTTAAAAGATAAAGTAGCTTACTTAAAAATCAAATGTATTCAACTAAACAATGTAAAGATATAAAAACCTAAGCTAATTTTTCACATGTAAGCTGGATCATTACTGTTTTTAATCTTTCTATATTATGGACTCGCGTTTTAATTCGGAGAAAATTAATATAATCGATGAGATAATTGATCAGCTACCAAACTTTAGTGCAATTATAATTGTCGTAGTGCACCAAGCCCAAACAATAAATAAAAGAGAAAAAGAATCACTGCAACGAATTTACAGTCATCACGCTAATATTTTGAAGACGCTGAACAGGATATCTCAAGAGGCAGATCAACTAATTGCCCCCCCCCCCGTTACTCCTAGAGGATAAATAGACATTCTAGCATTGGCAAGCGAGACTACTAATTTTGCGGGTTTCGTGAATCACTAGTATACTGACAAATCTACCAAATAACTTTCACTTTCAGAATCATCAAAAAAGTTGCTTTTCAATCACATTTTAAAATTATTATTTCACATCCAACGTGGGCATCCGCATGAAAAATGATTCAATATTTATCACGCAATTAAATAACTGGGGGAGTGAGTTTTTCAAGTTTATAACTCTTTCAAACTCTTAGTGGTAGAGTTGAAAAATATAATGTTATCACGCCATCTACGCATCCTATGAAATATTAATTCGTCCGACCTTAGAAAGGTGTAATTAATATTACTTATGGCGTCTCTTCTAGTCAGAAATCTGCGGTGGTTGATGTTGAAGGCCGATTTCGCTTAATAAGAGGCATTATGCGTGGTGGGATTCCTCGGGTTTAATGGACTCCACCACAAGCTCGTGTGTTTCATATCACCTCTCCATCATCTTTTACGCTTTCGCACCAATCGCTAGGCAGTTGTTTTTCTTTTTAAGACTTCGTCACATTCTTCATGTGAACTTTCAACGCGGTTTAATAATGGCGGTGTTCCGCTTTCCAATTTCTTCAAGTTAACAATCGAATTCATCAATCGAAGATGGTAGCAACAATCTCAGGCTCGCAATGGACGAAGAATAGATAAGCAGTAACAATTATTAATTTTCTTCTTCGTCCATACAAACTAATCCAACGGACCCTCTCTAACTATCATATGAAGTTCAAAAGTTATCAAGATGCAAGACCATAAGAGAGAAACTCGAGAGGTCTCTCTGGAAATCCTATTCAGGAAATCAATGTTGATTGCCTCAGTAAAAAAATCACGAATTCCATCGTGTGTTTTCACTCAAGTTCTTGCAAGAGAGTCACTATTTTATAAGTAGGTTACAACGAGTGTGACCAACGACGGAGATGCCATGATCTAATCATGCATGGAAAGGAATACAGCGAACTAGATAAATTGTTTGGGGAATGGTCATTTACAAGAGTATTCATAGAGGAGGAAACGGACGGCCCAGTCAGTTTTGCCCCCCTCTATGAATAGTTGGATAATTTATTATACGAGAGGTTTTTTTTAGGGAAAGACGGACGGGTGGAGAGAAATCTGATGCCAGCATTAGCACACACTTCAAGAAAAAGACCCAAGGAATCACACAGTTTAACGCCCTATCCGCCGGACGATGCCTTGAATTGGAAGTGCCCTCCACATGGTAGGCACTTGAATGGGGATTGTGATGTTACTCAAATATCTGTCATTGTTGGGATTAGAACTCGGGCCCTCTGATCAACGGGAGTTGATTGATGAGTCACTTTAAGGACCAAACCAATGTGGTTCCCGGGTATAGTCATGCATTATCTCTTAGGCTAAGGCGGGAGAAACAGGTACATACATTCAATAGTCTTCTTATTCATAGGGGGAGAAGTTTCACAGACCAATCCTCGTACTTTTCACACATGTATGTAATTCCTTGTGATGGAGTTCACTTAATATTTGGATGCGGCAGTGTTATTACTTTCGGCACGATAGGACGAATAACTTTTAAAGGTTTCATGATGGAGTGCTGTGAAAATATCCAAAAACATAAATGTTATGCTGTCCTCCTCTGTCACTACAAAAGTTAATTTTGTCATGCACGGATCCAATCTCGATCATGGATGTTTAGTTTCCGATCGATGAATTTTGCTTGGAGGTCAATGCGCGATATCACCTCATGTACCCTCGAGGATTTCAAAAAATTAAACAGTAACTTTCAACAATTGCATGTTCATTTAAGGATAATCTTTCGAAGATCAATTGGAAGTCAACGACTATATAACCATAGAAATTTTGCTAAAAAAACGTTTGGGAAAAGAGATATTTCACCAAAAATATGGACATTTTTAAAATTGATAGTTTATGCACTTATTTACTGGTAGATCTCTTGGGCATCCCTTAGGTTTTCTAGGCTGAGAGTTCACTCTTGATAGAACAAGGAGGCCACCTGAACCTAACTAATTTGGTAGCACTAAAACGGCCTTTTAAAAAAGTTTATCAGAGTCATGAAAAGGGTAATTGAACAATTCAGAGGTTAATGACTTTAGAAAAAAGTCTCGATTTTGGAGTTGCTCATGAATTTGTGAGACATTCAGACAGAATAATGGTACCATAGGCCAGAAAGACGAACAGCGTGAGATTCCCACAGGAAATGCCACTAATACGAAGCACGCTGGTTATGGAGCTGAACTGAAGACGTCAAACGTTTGTGAGTGATCCTTTTTTAATTAGTAACCATCCGCAGTAATACATATGGTATTTTATCATAACAGTTTCACGCTGATGGATATTTTCACGCTTCCTGCCCATTTCGAAGAAGAATTGACCAATCTTTAAGTCACATCCCAAAGATTCAGGATTAAGGAGGTAGACTATTATTGTAATTACCGCCTACATATAGAGAGAGGAGCATGAAATATATCGAAAAATAGAACCCAAGACAAATTCATCAGGACTATATTAATAAACAAGCAAAATCGACTCATAAAAAATATTTTTAATCCAATTTCTATTTAAACATAAAATAACACTGTTTAACATGTTCTATTCATTTTTATAACTTTTATCATTCTAACACTCTAAGCTTTATCATTATAAAAAATATAATGAACACAATTTCAACTCAAAACTAAAAGCGTAATACTTTTATGTTGTAGGTATCACATGATTATGAGGTACATATGGATAAAACAATAAAAGAGTTTACGAGGTCTGTCCGGAAAGTGTCCAGCCGTGCAATATATTGAAAAAAATAACCTACCTAAAACAATGAGGCCTTAGTCCTTTAGGGACCTCGCACACTTATCCCAGCGTCCCTTCCACTTTTCAAAACAATTGGCAAAGTGCTTTTTCGGAATAGTCATCAGCTACCTCGTCGCATTCTCCTTAATCTCTTCAACCGACTGCTGAGAATACTGGGCTTTTTTTAGGGTCATAGCCGTAGAGTCACGACTCCAGTTATGACCTTTTTTTTAGAAAACCTGGGTCATCGTTTGCGGCTTGTGGCAAGTCCCTGGAACTACCCCACGAAATTCTTGACACATGTAATTGATAAGTGAAGGTAGATCGCACTAAGCCCACAACATGTGAAATTCACACATCAGGGTAGGGGGTCCAGCTCCACTCCTTGTATGAGAGAGCACATCGGAAGTTAATTATTTTCAGGGGAAAGCGTGGAACTTAAGCTCTCCACGACATCATACCTCAATGTTTATACTTTAATCAAGAGACCATATTTCTGGTCAGCTGAGGCAGGAAAAATGGATGAAATGTGTATTGAGCGGTAGTGGAATGTTGAAGAAGGTAATAGAGGGGAGAATGTTGGGGAAGCAAGGAAAGGGCAGGAACAGGGTAGGGATGTTGGATGGGATGAAGGGAGGAAAGAAGTACACAGAGATGAAGAGGGACCTGATGTAGATTACGTTGCTGGATTGGGTTTTGTTTGGAGTTACAAAATGCTTATTTGATAGCTGTGTCCATCCAAAAACCTACCTTAACCGGTATATTACCTAATAATATAATAATAGTGTTTATAAGCATTCATTATTAATCAAGCACCAATAAGATAACTATGTGCCTCCCATGAACATTCAACATTAAAATTCAAGACAAAAATTCGGAATTTTTACCAACATATTAAATTAAATGGTTTTATTTCGATAGCACTCTTTAAGAATTATATAGAAGGATAATGTTAAATAGAAGGGGTATACTATTTTAACCTCATATACAAACCATACTGTGATTATAAAGAGTAAACTAATTCGGAAAACCAGTATACGCTGTTTTCGCAACAAAAACGAAAAATGTCATTAAAAATTCCTTCCAAGGTTACCCACCTTTCACCTTTACGTACACCCGCCGTTCGCTAGCTTAAAGGCATCTTTTACAAGTGAGGTAATTTGTCGACCATATGACTTCCGCCCCTATTAAAATTCACTTTTCGGGACATAGCTCGCATTATTTTGCTTCTGCGAAGGTGATGTCACTTTATAACTGATTTCGATGAGCAGACGAGTCCGACTTACACGTTCATGCCTCCTGATCGCAAAAAAAAGACGAGTCGCTGTTCCTCCGCTCACGCAATCACTCCAATGCCATGGCCGACCCATCTGGACTCGAACACCTCCCGTCTGCCCGTGGGCGCCCACTTATCTCCCCCTACCTCTCTCTAACCTTCCCCGTCTCACGCTTCCTGCCTCCGGGCCCCGACATGCTATTGGCGGTCGGCCTCCGCGCCGCGCCTGAGGTATGGCCGCGGAGCGCAATCGCCGGGTGGATGAAGCGAGGAGGTGCTTCATTTGGTTCGGAGCACCGGGCGCAACACGGCCCGCTGGCGAGTCTTTTTTGCATCCTCCCCATTCATTAAGCATGCGCATCACTGATGGAAACGACATTCTCGAATGATGAGTGTTGATAAGTGATTTCACGCGGAAGGAATCTCCAACAGCTGTGTGGGGATCCCAGCCCTCAGTTGTGCCTATGCACTGAAAGGAGAAGCAAGAATGCCTCGCACTGACAACGAGCGCCACGGTTGCGATTATGAAAGGAAGAAATGTTAACGCTGAGGTTGCTTTGGCCTTTCAAGATCGCGTAAAAACTTCAACTCTGGAAGTGGGATGAATAAACTGCCAGGCTCACCAATATAATTTATGATGAAACTCATAAACAATAAACAAGTATGACAGGCAAAAGTCATTTTAAAAAATCACGCAAAGTAATCAACGCAGACAGAAAGTATCTTAAAGCTGACCATGGAAGCTACTAATAGCAAGTCTGAACTGAACAATTGGACTGAACAAATGAAATGCCAGAAGAAACAGATAGCATCAATAATTTCCGAAAAAAACTATGAAATATCTTTACACCACATTGAAATATTTATTAAAGAGTTAAATTAAATCATAAGAAACATTAGAACCCAATCATGGCACAATTATTCATCATTTTATAATGATAAACATGTGTGGCTGTTTTTTTTAAAGCTTTAATTACCAACATTTGAGTTGGCTTTACTAACACTCAAGGCATATAATGAAGGTATATTACAGAGTAAAAAAGTGAGTATCAAGATATAATTACTATAAGACAGTTTGTAGGGTTACAATTAGAAAGATGCAAATCGTTTTGTAATAAGCAACAGGGAATTTCATTGATAAATCACCCGTTAACGTGGAAACCGATCGAGCAGCAGCTTTTTTGAGATGAGGCATTAAAAAACCGGTCTCTAACTAGATTTAAGGAGATCGTTGGCTTGGCACGTTCACGGAACTCAAATCTAGTGGGCAGACGAATGTTTAGGTTAACGATTCAGAGGTGTGCAATGAATTGTGAGAACGGGCACGAACGCGCTTCACCTTTTGAGTGTTCTTCCACCCGTGAGCAAAACAAAATCCCGACTCCGACACCTCGCGCCGTCCTGTGGAAACGAACCACGAAAACCAACACGCAAAAGAGAAATAGAGCTGTCGAACTACAACAATACGACCTTCTTTCCGTTTCTTATTCAATAATTTCGCCTTGATAAACAAATTTCGTCCATTGCAAACGCCGACGATAATTTGGCGATGCCGACGGCAGCCCGAATTCCGCAGCCGGGTCATTTCATGTGCCGCTACTGCTATCAGGAGCGCGAGCGATTGAGGGTGCTCTCGAGCGGAGAGCGAAAATAAAGCGGGCCACCTCCCACGACCTCGCGGTTTACGATCACTATTGAACGCGTCCGCATCCCAAAAAACTAACCCTTCTCCAATTAACTCCCCTCCAGCTCCGTATCCCGCCCTCGCCGTTGTTTGTACACAAGACGCCGGACTCTTTTTGGATCCTCGGGTGGCAAGCGAGCTGGTGGAGGGTATTTAAAAAGAGACCGGGTGGAGAGGGATTGGGATTTCGAGAGGAATAGTGGTGGGTGTGAGACGGGGCACTCATGGAGGGAGGAGGAGAGCAGAAAAAACAGTACGCACGGTAGCGTAAATAAACGGGATTCGGGCCCCGAATGATGAGAAAGGGTGCATGTTGACGGCGGGAGAAAGAAGTTGAGGAGTGCGGGCGGTAAATGAGAGGGTGGGTGGGTGGGGGAAGGGAGGAGGAGAGAGAGTGAAAGGACACGCATGGAGAAGGAGACGAACGAGAAGATTATTAAGGATGAGTTTGTGCGCGCCACACGGACAGTGAAAGTTGTGGCGGAGAGAGTCCTCAGGGGATGAGGGAATAGAGATGGCTGGTGATGGTATGGAGAGAGTGTGATACCGCAAGGGAAGGGATGCGGCGAGGATGGTGCGACGGGAGGAGGGGGAACACGGGATAGATCAACTCTCCGCGGCAAAGGCGTGGGTGGATGAGCATGGCATGGATGCGAGGGGTGGCAGGGGAACATGAAGGGAAAGGAAAGAGAGGGGTGGTGGGGGCGGAGGAGGCAGGGAAGGAAAAGGGGTCCTTTATAAATGGTGACGAGATAAAGACGGTCTTTTGTTCGGGACGTCAGCTGCGAGAGATAATCCCGCCACCTTAAGACATAAGACGCCGGGGGAGAGGGGTGGGGAGGAGGGAAAAAATGAAGAAACGGCATCATCAGGGCGAGAGTCGGGCCAGGCCGCTGATGTGATGAGCGGGGAAGCGGGGGAGGGGGACATTTCTGAGGCGCTGAGTGTCATCCGGCGGTACGCCGCGGGACCGCACAAGACGAAAGTAGATGTTGGATGGGGATGGTGCTGTTTTTATTCTGAGAACGCAGCACCCTGCCCTCTTTTTATAAACTGAAACCATCTGACTGGGAGCGAGGAAGAAGAGGGACGCCAATTAGAGAAGGGCCGGCAATAACCATGCCTCTAGGCTTAATTGCTCCGGGGGAATGCAATTTAAAACGGATCAATCTTACGGGAAGTGTGCTCCACGATATGGGTACATGGCAATAATTAGCTGACGTCACCAGGACAGTCAAAGCTAGGCGCCGGAGAAGATTTATCACGCATCTAAAAAAATCCGCGACACATGATTTTATTTGCAAGGATTTTGGAAATCCAAAGTTGGAGCTCACTTGGCGTATATACTGAATATTCCCATAACTTAAACATAAATTTCCTATTTTTTTTTAGGTAATCTACCGGTTAAGGTAGGTTCTTGGATGGACACAACTATCAAATAAACATTTTGTGACTCCCCACCCAGCAAACTAATCTATATCAGGTCCCTCTTCATCTCGGTGTACTTCTTTCCTCCCTTCATCCCATCCAACATCCCTATCCTGTTCCTACCCTTACCTCGCTTTCCCAACATTCTCCCCTCTATTACCCTCTTCAACATTCAACTACCGCTCAATACGCCTTAAATTTCCTATTAACATCATAAAAAAATCATAGAAGCGACAAAGATGTTCACATGCAAAAAAGAGAAATATCTTCCCAGTATTTACCTTCTTCATAAGTCTTGACAGGAAAGAATTTGGTGAACCTGCAGGTTGATCTGTAAGGAAAAAAATTATCCGGGTAAAAAATATTTTAAGTAAAATTATACTATCACTACAGTTCATCCAATAACTTAATTTAACCATATTATAAATCTGTTTGTACGACATGCTCACTAGAAATTATAATTGAAATGAGGGATTAATAATTGTTAGAAGAAGGCATTGAGAATATTCCCCATAAAACAATTACGTTAAATTATATATTAATTTATAATATCATAGTCTGATTTGCACCAATGAATTGTGGCCTTGTCACTCTTTTGCGATTTATTACGGCAAACAAATAACGTTGAAAACGGTGTGGAAACATTCACTCTATTGGGCTTAAAATGCGTCTGATACGTTTTACATTATGCTGTATTCTAAAGTTTGTTTTCTGGTTAACCCCAAACGGGGGTTTTTAGGTTTAACCTCTTAAAGGTGGATTAAATTTATCTGACCGCCTTCCGAGTTAAAACGTTTCCTTAACTGCTTTTCCATTACCCTATGACTTATCTGTTACCCTAGTTAAGAGTAGAATAACGTTTTCTCAACTCCCATCTTTCTTCGTTTGATTATAGTGGCATAATCGCCGAAACGTAATATATATTTTGGTCGCTGTCATTTATTTTGGTTGCTGTCATTTATTTTGGTTTTTCTAACAATGTGTGTATTTGTATAAATACTAATACATATTCCACATATCATATATGTGGGTCCAGCGATCATATATAGTATCGTATAAGCGGTAGTCCAGCGGTAGAGCGTTGGACTACTGACCGGAGGGCCCGGGTTAGATTCCCGGGCAAGCCAGTTCGGGCACCTAAAGCTCAACCAAAGCTATGTGATTTTACGTGTTTTCGGGTGCCAGATCTTCCTGGGAAACCATAACTGGCACAGGGAAAGAAACTGCCCCCCCTACCCTCTGATGCGTGAATTTCACACACTGTCGGGCTTACTACTGGGTGAACTCTACCATCACCTACTAAACTGACCTTCGGGTTAATTACTGTGTTTATGGTTTCTTATATATTGTATAGATATTTATATTTATAACCATAAACACAGTTATCAACCCGAAAGTCGATTTGATAGGTGATGGTAAAGTTCACCCAATACTAAGCCAAACGGTTTGCCAAATTCCGAAAAAATATTCGCATGGCTAGATATAAGGTAAACAGATATAAACCCACCAATCCCGTCCGTTTTTTGTGTGTATTTCTGTCCCCCCTTTTACTTATACTTATCTATGAGAATATATATATATATATATAAGAACACATTTTTCTTGACATTTTTATAGCACAAGTCTATCTTTCTAATAAGAGTAAATGCACTTTTGAGAGTACTCCGAAGCGACAGTTACTTTTCTGTCAAAAATAAATGATACACACACATAATATTACACCAACTTAACTTTAAAGACAAGAATATTACCTATTTTCAGGTCAGAATTATGCACTGCTATTTTCAGTCATACAGGATACACGGTAGGGTTGACCATAAGCAGGGAATCGTTTTCCTTTGACTAAGTTTTAGTGCAGAAATCTTCATTTTGGAGGCAGGTTATTGACTTCAATTACATTCATAGAATTCCATGTCAAAATAAAGCGAAAGAAAATCTTTGACTGGAGCATAGGTATAGCATACACAATCTTGCTTTCGGCATACCATTCTAAGTTAAAACTTCAGTGGCGATAAAAAGATGTACTTAAATCAATCACTTAGTCATCATTCAGTCGTGAAATGATGACAAATAAAGTTTCCATTAGTGTTAAGAAAACCTCGAGTATTGAAATCTCTTCGTTGGCAGAACGGTTTTGATCCTCAACCTTAAATTATAATCATCTATCGCCAAACCAAGCAGCTCAAAGGAAGGAGATCTTCTAACGGGTAGGTAGTGGTAACCTAAGTAAAATAAACTTTTTGAGAGGATATATTACGTAGCCCACTTCACGATCTTTTTACGCCGAGCATAACTTTCTCCCTACGTGTACGTATTTTCCTGGAGAAAATACGTACACATGTAAAGATGACAGAGATTGTAATACGAGATCTCAATATCAGATCAATGGTTTTCAAAGCTGGTGTGCCAGGAATTGATTTATTTGCCAATAGTTCAATTTTACTTTAAAAGATTAAAAAAAATTGGGCTTTAATCTGTTAGGGAACTGTCCTATGGGTTAAGCAAATCGGTCACACTGATATGGACATGATCGGATTAATTTACTACCACGACAGCTTCATGATAGTCGTAAATTCATTTGACGATCGTTGACTCTAGAAAGAGACAAAAAGAAAATGTATGTTCAATCGACAGGAGTTAGAGAAAACACCCTTAAAATAAGAAAACCTAAAGTTTCCAAAGTCTCTACTCCTGTGTAAATGACTTCATTTACTAAATTCCGGTTACGAAGAAAGGGAGATATTATTCAAATGGACATACGACATGGCCGCGGATATGCATGGGCAGAGAATAAATTTCAAGTGCATTGAAACTTCTAGATCTAACGACCTTTAAGATTGAAAAATCCTCTATTCCCGGAAGAAGCATTTAAGTTCATTTTTCCTCCGAGGACAAGGAGTGGTTATCGACGCTCGCTGAGAACAGGGACTCGAGAAGATCCGACTTCGCATCATGAAGGAAGCGGAGATATTAAAGTTCCAGATCATCGCGATGACCTGACCGCAGCTAACCGGCGATAAAAACAACTGTAAAACAAGCCCCTTTTTCCATCCGCACAAAAAACGGCATTAATCTGCTACGCGTGTTAAGTTTAATGGCCAAACGGCCTCCTCCTTTGCATGTTAAGGGCATTCGCTTTTCTCTAACGAAGGGCAGGCGCGAGTTTCCATGGTATTTTCTCTTGAAGACGAATATAAAGCGCTCTGTATGAATGTACAACTTATGTGATCTAACGAGAAAAAATATTCTCAACCAAATGCCACTGAGAT
This sequence comes from Hetaerina titia, assembly GCA_037158775.1. Lineage (NCBI taxonomy): Eukaryota > Metazoa > Arthropoda > Insecta > Odonata > Calopterygidae > Hetaerina > Hetaerina titia. The sequence goes on along the minus strand of CM073768.1, from coordinate 63,956,210 downwards.
AAAAATAGGAAAAAAACAACTCAGCATCCACATCCGCGAAAGATCCATTAAAATTGATTAGTCCATACATTTAGTAAAAGGAATTACGTATTTTGAATAATTGATGATGGTTCATCTCGGTGGATTAGGTCGAACGTACGCACCGGAGAATTCCAACACTACTAGGCATGGCGCACGGAGTGAAAGCAAGAATTCTTCATTGATCGAATCGATCACATCAATGATTGGCTAAACCACCAGGAATGAAGAGTGGCGGACGGCAATGCTAAGGACTTCCCTTTATGTCTCCCGTGAAAGAACTATTGGCGACGGGGTTGAAAAAAAAACTCCCAAGCTATGACCTGTGCTCAAGGCCAATACCGGCAGTTCATTCGTAACTGCATTCTAAGCTTTCCACCACAACGTTCCCCCAATAATTACAAAAATTGGTTTCAGCAATACCTACTTAATGAAGGCTGATTTTTATCCAACCTATCATTCTTGCTGCTATGGCTTTGGAAATATACTTTATAGAAAGAGCAAGTACTTGCAAAATAACAATAATAAGCGAACATTAACTATGACTACGACTATGACCGACGATGATGACTATGATCGACATGACACATTCTTTAAATTCCTCTCCTTTAACCTCTTCTCGGAAAACGTAAGCATGTCAGAAAATATTCTAATTCCGGAGTGGCAAAATTTACCACGCAAGCATTCTGAAATATACTGTACTTGAGATTCTGGAGTAAATGAACCTGAGTTGAGAAAACCTGAACAATTATATTTTTAAAATGATTTTCCCACTGATTGCTAATATGGTGCATCTAAAGAACGGATGGTACTCCACTTTTTTGTATCAACTACCAGCGATTTGATAGTTTTATCGACAACATACGTGTATACTCGCCTATCAATGGCGTAATAGACCAATCACGTAACCTAAGTAGCTATCTTAATCACACAACAAATCCGAGAGACCTGTCAAATTAGGAGAGCATGCACCGCAAAGGTCTTGCTTGCCTTGGGGGGACTCTCACTGCGTTCCCTAGGCCTGCCTCATGCAGCTGCCGGAACGGGGTCAACAATTCCCGAGGAACGGCGCGATCGCCGGTGCGATTATGCAGAACATCCACAGAGGGGTTTTTAAACGAACGGGCATTCTGGAAATGCTATAATTACAAGTTGTTCAGGGTTGGGCGGGACCGGAACGGAGCGGGGTCGGGAAATTCGGGCCGCCTTGATTATCCTTCCGCAGATATCCGTGCGCCTGTGACGACGAGTCGCCTCGTCTAATGAAATACGGAGAGATCAGAAATTATACGGAAAAACGAGCAGAGGCGTCTAACGCGGGTGGTGGAAGGGAAGAGTAGGCGGGCAAGGGATGGGGGAAAGTGAGGATAGGACCAAAGTGGATGTGAGGGAAGGCGGGCGTCAAATAGAAAACCCCCCCTTGTGTGACCGTTCTGATTCGACTTTTTTGCGCTCGATGATTTTCGGGGACCACTCTCCGTTTCAAAGATCACGAGGACGAAGGATAATCGGATCCATGCTTACGATTCCGTTAAATTGGAAGGGTGGTTTACAGGCGGAGATGAGTCGGGGAGGAAGAGAGAGGGGGATAGATGGAGGGGGAAAGGAAGCAAAAGTGGAATGGAGAAGAACGTGGAGGAGGCAGGGCGATTCGGATACGAATATCGACACCTATATCCTAAATCCAGCATTCAGTAAGCATACTGTTTTTTCAAATATTTTGTGAAAGGCATACTAACGGATCATTATCTCGACACGCATATTAGAAATTACATTGGCATATACGATAGTATGTAAAAAAAATATTACGAAAAAGGTAAAGGCTACATCATGTGAGGATTACAGAACAATAAGTTTGATTTCCCAAGCAACTAAAGTTATTCTCAGGATTATCAACCAAACGATAGAGAGTAAGACAAATGGTAACTTAGGAGATTATCAGTTTGGGTTTAGGAAGGGGAGAGGCACACGTGATGCCATTGCAGTAATGAGATCACTAATCGAGAGGAATATAGATTTCAAAAAGGACATATTCACCTGTTTCGTTGATTTCGGAAAGGTGTTTTATGGAGTGTATTGGGAAAAACTCTAATGCGTGTAATGCAGAAAATAGGAATAGATTGGAGGGACAGGAGACTAATCCGCAACCTGTACATGTCTCAGACTGCTCAGGTGCGAGTGGGGAGCGGAAAGTCCGGATGGAAAGTGTTAGGAAGAGGTGTAAGGCAGGGTTGCCCATTATCACCGGTGCTGTTCAACGTATGTGTGGAGAATATGATTAAAGAGGCATGGGAAGAACTGGAGGTAGGAATGAAAGTCGGAGGGGAATTCGTAAAATCGGTTAGGTTTGCTGATGACCAAGCTCTAATTTGTCAGTCAGCCATGGGACTGCAAGAATTGCTGAGTGACTTGGAAACTCAGTGCGATAGATATGAGATAAGAATCAATATTAATAAAAAAAGGTTATGCGATTTTCCAGAAAGAAAAAGCCTAAGCTAAACATTAAAATAGGAGGGGAAAAAGTAGAGTAGGTAAAACAGTTTACGTATCTCGGTAGTGTTTTGGACCAACATGGTCAAAGTAGAGGGGACGTAAGTAGAAGAATTGCGCTAGCCAAGGAAGCTTTCTCTAGGAGGAGGGAGTTGATGACGGGGACGTTGAGTAAGGATATTAAGAAAAACTCATACAAAAAACTCATAAAAACTTTGATATGGAGCGTAGTTATGTACGGCGAGGAAACGTGGTCGCTGAAGCAGGAGGATAGACGTAGACTGGAGGCTTTTGAAATGTGGGTGTGGAGAAGAATGGAGAAGGTGAAATGGACCGAAAGGAAAACAAAGGAGGAAGTACTAGGAATGGTGAGTGAGGAGAGGGGTTTGTTGAGAGAAATGCTATGGAGGCAGGAAAAATGGATGAAAGGCGTATTGTGCCGCAGTGGGATGTTGAAGAAGGTAATAGAAGGGAGAATGTTTGGCAAACGAGGAAAGGCCAGAACAGGATAGGGATGTTGGAGGGGATGAAGGGAGGAAAGAAGTACTCAGAGATGAAGAGAGACCTAATGTAAAGTAGGTTGCTGGATTGGGTTTTGTATGGAGTTACAAAATACTTAATTGTTAGTTGTGTCAATCCAAAAAGCTACCTTCACCGGTAGATTACCTAATAAATAATATGTGATTATGTACGGTCAGAGTTAATACGCCGTTTGCAATATTCCCATTTGAAATCGTTAAATATAAGAAGGTGAATATCCGCAAGAGACGGAATGCAGGTGGAGAGTGATTACATAATTCGGGAAATTCAAGTACACTGGTTTTTTACTCGGATTTTCACGGAAAAGTGAACATATTATTATGTTAATTATTTCGACCGTATTGTAAAAGATGGAACTTCCATGGATTCCTTCGCTTTCCTCGAAAAATATCATTGATGTGTAATTTGCGCTTAAGGGCTCGCTTCTCTCTAATTGGAGTCTGTGATGTTATTTCTCAACCATAGTCCGGAAACCATTTTCAAGCACCTGTCCCTTGCACAGCTGTCTGCTAATGAGAACACGGTCATTGAAAAGATTGGCTACGGAACTCTCCCAATGCGTAAATATCTCTTCCTTATGATTTTGTGAAAGTGATGTGCAACTGTCCAACCGATTTACACTTGATTCGATTAAATTATAAATTAATTCAAAATTATAGATTAATTTATCCATATATCCTAGTTTTCTACATATTCAGTAAACTTTTGGATAATTTTTTGGGTTTTGACATCAATAAAGTCATTGATACAAGCGGTCATTGGCATTAATAATGCATTTGCGCTTTGGGGATATTGCATATACTTTATTAATATTACTTTTACGGGATTCTGTTTAGATTTTAATCCCAAAGTAAAAGAACTACAAGTAACTGAATCATTAATGTAGAAATTGTTAAATAACATCGTTAATTACCGTTATTTCATTGTGAAATATTAATGAAATGTTAGCAAGGAGTAATAATATTGCTATTTGAAAGTGTACTACCTACAAATTTCTATTCAGCATTGCCTCAGGTAGGTCGCGGTAGTCCAGAGGGTAGAGCGTTGGACTACTGGCCGACGGGTCCCGAGTTCAATTCCCGCGCAAAGCAAAGGGGGCAAGGAACTGGCCCCCCTACCCTGTGTGAATTCGTCAGGCTTCGTACTGGGTGAACTCTACCGTCACCTACCAAACCGACCTTCGGGTTAAATACTGTATTTATGTTTTTTTTTAATTGCCCCAGAACAATGACACAGAGGCAAGTTCACATCTGATCATTGTTGGGTCATCTGGTATTGGCCCAATCACCAATGTCCCGAGGAAAAATTTCAAAATTCAATGACTTTAGGCAACTGATTACGTTAATTGTTCAGCGGTTAAAATCTTCACCGTATGACTAGAGTGTACAAATTTTACGCTGCGTCGGAAATTTCATTGGATTTCTTGTATTTTCTGCGAAAGAAATCTACCCTCAAATTCTAAACTTAACAAATTTACTATCTTTTATAGTGCAATCAGCTTTTTAAAACAGCCTTTATCTTGAATTAATCCTTGAAAAAGCAATCCAGACAAAATAAATGTTATGGCAAATAATCATTCCAATGTATTGTTACCCCTGAACCATTCATTGACCCAGCAAATGCATAGTGGTCAAAGAATGGTATAACGCATGATTGGAAAATATTAAGTCACATTTTATTTAATCTTTTTTTGTAACGCATTGTGTCCAACATCGGTATCAAGTTATTCTAGATCATCTATAATATTCTATCCTGTGAAATGAAAAAACCACTATCAAGGGCATGCTCCCAGTAAATCCACCCGTCGCAAATTACAATGTAATCAACGCATATTCTTTTATGGATTAGGAATGATAACCAATTCGGGCATTCTTTGTTCATCCTATCGATATGCGTTCAATTCGCAAACGAGGTTCAATGAATATGAGGGTGAAATAATATGCATGCGGCATTCTCTTGGTGGAGATCCCAATTCAAAATCTCTCCCGAGCCTCCTTTCTCCCGAGTGTCGAGTCAATAACGAAGCATCCCACGCTCCTGTCGAAGGTATACCAAGCGGTCGGGCGTGACCAAGGACGACCAACACCCCTCGGGCATTCGAGGAATACGTAGTGGATTCTCGGCAATGGGCAGGAAGAATGGGTTCTTCGGAAAAGAAAGCCCGAGCCGGGCCGAAATAATGAATCACGGAGGTGAGAGGAACAAAACTCAGGGACGGTTCCGCGGGATGTGAGGCCGTGTCAATGAGTCGCCTCTTTTGAACTACTGAGTTCATCGGAGCATTCAGAATTCAAACGCCCACCGCTGTAAGTAACTGTGCACTTCTCAAAACTAGAGGGAACTTAAACATTTATGAACTCTCATCAGGAAGCAGATCTTAACAACTTATGTTCAATCATACTTCCCACCGTTAGATGCAGTGTGCAAAAGTTTTCAGTCGGAAATATATTACTTCATAGTCGAACTTGTTTAAGCTTTCATTGCCGCAATATTCAATTTCTAACATTATCTACTCCTTCAAGTAAAACAGTTGCATTCATACACGCAGTAGTTGCGGACGAAATCAATAAGCTGATTCATTCAATGATGACTCTGGGATAAAAATAATTGTCAACTACAACCGTGCCAGGAAAATAAAAAGAAAGCTTTTGATTTGAGGGCAAAGCTATATTGACAAAGAAATACAACTCACTGGAAGCCTAGGATCAGCATTTCTGAAGAAACAGAGGTGATTTAAAAACAAATGAAGAAATGGATGAGGGAGGGTCTTGCACAAGGGGATGAATGTAGGTAAGAGGAAGGGGTTGAATGCAGAACGCCTAAAAAAATGTAAATGGTTTCCAAAGTGGGCGCGACTAAAAGCTGAATAATGTCTAGAGGAAGAAAATATTCCCGGAGAAGTTTGGGAACAAAAGGGGCAGAGATGTTCCGGGGAGTGGATGCCTGTGTTTCGCAGTCATCACAGTCTTTCAGCTAATTTCGGGGTTGGATGTTGTATGGTGCCGATGAAAATGCCAGGTGCATACGAAAATGTGACGGGCAAAGTTACGTTGTAGTTAAAGGTCATTGGAACATACATGGGCAAAATGCTAAGAGAAAAAAAGCTTCTGCACTCAAGTGGAAACTCGAAAATCCAGGTCTCCTTTCAATTCATGATGTTACTCGAGAACCTTTCAAAGTTAAAAGAAATGAGATGTCAGTTCAAGGACTTTTGTGCAACAGTTTAAAACCATTAGCAAAATGCCGTCAAAATCAAGATTTCGGCCACAATAATAAAATAAGAAAACCTTTGAACGCAATAAAAAAATAAATTTACGTGGAAAAATTACCCTTCATTGCCTTCGAAGACATACCTTGCCGTTTTTAGCAGAGGAAGGAATTAATACTCATCGCTCGCGGGAAATTTTTTTATTACGGTCAAAAGAATTTTTATCGCTGCTATTAAATCAATAGCGACGAATAATCCTACCATGTAATTCAGGTGCGTAAAATTTGCAAGGAATAATCACATTTCAACAATACGTCGTAAGAAAATACCTGTAAAATAAAACTAACGACGGAAATGTTTACATTGTGATTTTAAGAACATAATCACGAAAGTAATATCATGAGGAAGAAAATATCCAGGAAAATTGAACAAAGATATTGTAGGGAGAAGAAAATGGAGGGAAGAAATCGCGAAAGCGAGACGGCTGAAAAAATTTAGACATGATTAGAATGAGAGATAGTAGGCGAAGGTATGACCATGAAAAGGGCAACGAAAACGAAGGAAACCATACTATGTGACAATTAGATAAGTGACGAACATAACCATTGTGCTTCTAAGATTATTAACAAGAATGAGCGTTTTCGTTCGGCTGAAAATGCGGAAAAATTACCCGAGAAATTTATTTCCAACAACGCTTATCACAAGTTTCGGCTTTTTCTCGTAGTATTAATGTTGACTACCATTAACAAATGCGCTTCAAAAAAGCTGCCATATTATCAAAATGATTAATTGCATTTCTACTGCTAGTTAGCCATAACATCAACAACTTCCACTTCAGTCTCATGTCTGGATTACACTTTAATGTATTCATTTATATAAATTTGAATTTAGTAAATGCATATTTTGACGGCAACATAATTTTCACGGCGATTTGTTTGATATAATCATCTGAGAGAGTAAGCTGGTTTACGATTCACTTAAAATGTGTCGCACGAAAGACCTCGGTGTTCAAATATAAATCAGACACTTCTAATTTTAATAGTAAACGTTGTGAATGTATTCACGCAAGTGTATGCTATTCAATTTGCAATTTACGCCAACTTCCCGTTTCTAGTGCCGGTAACCAATTACTATTGGCTGGTTCTCGAGTGGGCACTTGACGATTGGAAATGGCCATCTGGGAGGAAAAGAGAGAGAGTGAGAGTGAAGGATCCAAGGCAGCAGCTTGCACCTATCCTGACGGAAGTGCGCGGTGCTCAAATAACCAAAAAAAGGGAACGCGGAGGAGTTTGGGAAAAAATGTAGCCATCCAAAAGTGAAGAGACGACGAAGGATCTTGTATATGCTGCGGTTTGTAAATGACGGACGCCTTGTACAATGCAGTCCATCGGGAGGAGTGAGAGGGGGAAAGAGAGAGAGAAAGATGAGGAGGATGGGAAAGAGACGTAGATCCATGAGGGATTCTGTGAGGGACAGGGGGTGGGGATGGGGTAGAAGAAGTGAGTGGAGAAGGAGCGAGATGAGACGACGTGAAAACGTGCGGTCGGTCCCCGGCATCGGAGGGAAGGAGAGGACCGAGCGGGGGATGCTGCGCGGCGGAAGACGGGCTGGCGGCGGCTGTATTGCGTCTGCACGTGATACGGGATGGGGAGACGGGGTGTGAGGAGTGGGTGGTGGTGCAGGAGCGGGGGCGGGGAGAGATGGCCCGCGCCGCTGCGGGGTCCCGCTGAATACCACCCAGTGTCCGTCTCATCCGAAGCGGAAGCCCTCATCTTTCAGTCAGGCCTCGTGCGACCCTCCTCCTCCTCCTCGCCGTCTTTCTATTTACGGTTTAGGCTCGGTCGGCTTGCAAAGACAAGGGAAGGACGCGGGCCGACAAAACGCTCTCTCACGCATTCGAGGGAATCTTGCTAGGGACGTAAAAGGGTTGGTTGGGGGAGGGGGGTAGGGGACTACCGGGGACGGGAATGAGAGATGGAGGCTAGGAAGGTTCCGAGGAATTCGGAGAAGTGAGAGCAAATGGATAGATGGTTTAACGTGAAGGGAGGCTCGTTTTGATGCGGTGTTTGCTCTGCCGGTAGGGAGGTGAGTTGGATGTCTGGGCTACCGGTAATACCTTCAACGTAATAACTGCCTCCGACCCACCTGCGGCCATATGGAGTTGATCATGATTACTAAAGTTGTGTTTAACGGTACTGAGAATCAATTTCAGTCTTGAAAAAATGTTGAAGCTTCTTCACTGCCGACAATTTTCTCAACGTTATTGAACAACGCACAAGTTTGTCGCCCATTAGGCATCACAAAACCATGAAAATTATTAGAAGCTAATTTTTCAAGAGCTACGGTGCTGAGGAGAAAGATTCTTTATGAATATATACATTTAAATTCTTTAACGTCCTTTTCATAACCACGCCCAAATTTCGAAAAAAATCATGTTTGTTAATTTAACTTATTTTTCACATTTTTTGCAGTCCATTTCGTCGCTATGGGTAGCGTCAAAAAGTACGATATTTGTAAATTATCAAACGAAACCAAAAGTAGTTCATATAATTTCACTTACTAAAGTCACCTAAAAGAAAATTTTCACTTATACTATTCTATAAACTTTGTTTGATTGTCTCAGATTCCAAAATTTTATCAACTTCGGGTCATTATTAATGGATAATTACTTAAGGTATAATTTGTCGAGACCTGAGTCACGCCAACGAAGGATAAAGTACAAAGTGATTTCTTTCTTTTCTCTTCAATTCAGGAGAAATTCACCCAAGGCCTCACATCGTATGCTTCTATTGTACTCATGTTTAGGTGCACCTGCGTTAAGACTGACATAAATGGTGGCCTCGTTTTGGCGCATAAGGAAACTTTAGTATGTATGTTTACAATTTGACGAGGTAACCCCAACTGTTGTGCATTTTCAGAAAATTTAAATTTCTACAGAGGTCGGTGTTTACCTTACTTTTATGTACGCTGAAAATAGTCACTGCTTTAAAAAATTCAACTTACTACCAAAGGAGTAGATTAGTGCCTTAAGATTTAATTCAACTTATAGTGTAATCAGATATGCAGGAATTCGTATATACTCGTATTCGTATATGTATACCATGAGGTGGGCCATACACACAAACATATATACTATATGTATATATATAAGTATATATATAATATATATACATATAATATATATATATATATATAATATATATACATATAATATATATATATATATATATATATATATATACATATACATATAATATATATATATATATATATATATATACATATACATATAATATATATATATATATATATACATATACATATAATATATATATATATATATATATATAAACCATAAACACAGTAATCAACCCGAAGGTCGGTTTAGTAAGTGATGGTAGAGCTCACCCATGTACCAAGCCCGACGGCGTGGGAATATTCACACATCAGGGTAGGGGGGCCAGTTCCTTTCCCTGTGCCGGTTATGGTTTCCCAGGAAGATCTGGTACCCGAAAAATCAACTAGCTTGGGTGGAGCTGCAGGTGCCCAGAGTGCCTTGCCCGGGAATCGAACCCGGGACCCTCCGGTCAGTAGTCCAACGCTCTACCCACGAGACCACCGCGACCTGCATATATATATATATAATATAGAAAAATATATGTTTATATATCTTTATCTATAAACCATAAACACAGTAATCAACCCGAAGGTCGGTTTAGTAGGTGATGGTAGAGTTCACCCATGTACCAAGCCCGACGGCGTGGGAATATTCACACATCAGGGTAGAGGGGCCAGTTCCTTTCCCTGTGCCGGTTATGGTTTCCCAGGAAGATCTGGTACCCGAAAAATCAACTAGCTTGGGTGGAGCTGCAGGTGCCCAAAGTGCCGTGCCCGGGGATCGAACCCGGGACCCTCCGGTCAGTAGTCCAATGCTCTACCCACTAGACCAACGCGACCCATATAAAAATAGATATATGTATATATATATTTTTATATATTTAAAAAAATGTTTGTGTGTATTTACACACACACATTTATTTAAATATGTACATATATACATATAAAAATACACAAAAATAAAACGTAGTTAGTTCACTTTGTAAAAAAGTAGTTAGTTCACTTTGAAGAATATAATTGTATTCATCACATTTCTTAAAAATCAACTGTGATGAGAAGTATGTAGTGACAATAATAAAGATTGATTAAAATAATAAAATGCATAGCTATAATTTTCGGTCCAATTTATTCTTCTTGAAGCTACGGTATTCAAAGTGACACCTTGAAGACGGTTTTGTGGATTTCGTTGATGGGGTATCATGTTCGATTGAAATGATACACATCGTCTCGAGAGATCGCCGCTAAGTTCGTGAGAACGCAGACGCTCAGTGAAACAATTACCTATCATGGTGGAACTGAACAAAAGTTTCAGTTGGTGCCCCTGCCCGCGTCAACGTACGCTTTTAAGATCCCAACCCCACATCGCGGCTGTAAAACGCACAAAACCGAAACGACGATTTTCCTCAACGACCAAAAAAAAATTCTTAAAAAATCGGACATCGCACGCTTCGCTTTAAAGTGTTAGTTATCGCCTCAAATCCTTCACCAAACACCCCTGGGAAAGTTTGCGATGAGAGATCAACGAAGGACGTGGGCGAGGAGGGAGTGGGAAGGAAGGAAGTAAAGCGAGTTGAGAAGGGGAGAGAGAGAGAGGGATCCGTAAACATTCCCCCAAACTGCCGCCGCCCAGTTCGACGAGGCAAGGTCGTCTCGTCTTCGGGAGGAAGCACTCGTGCACCCACCTATCCATCCTCCTCGACGCAGGCAAGAGAGAGAGAGAGAGGGAGCTCGCTGCCTCGATGGAATCCACGGAATATCGCTTCCTCGAAATTACTTCGCTTAGGAAAAAAAGAAACAAAATACGGGAAAGGAAACCGCGGCCGTGAGGGGGAGGAGTGAGCGAGCCAATGAGTGGGCACTTTCGGAATCGCGTCCTTATGAAGGCGCCTGGTCGTTATTACGAGAGAGCCACACGAGGCTGTAAATCCAACAGCATGAGCGAAAGGGAGTGATCGATTCAATCATTTGGATCTGTCTGTAAGTATACTGAGACGCAGATAGCCGGGTGTTCGACGAAGTGATAAAATCCTCGGCTCGATGGGCACTTAACTTCCCCGTGCAACGGATGACGTGGCACGCCAGCAGAAGGCCGACGAAGGATATAAGCGACGATTCTTGGGTGGATTTTCTTTAAACTCCAATTACTTTTCTATGCCATAAACACCGCTATTTAGCAGACGTGAGTAAATATTTCACGCCACAAGTGGAGCGAAACCAGTACTGAAAGAGATAAACGCATACACTTTACTTTCCTACACCATACCTTATTTTTATGACTAACAGCCAGCCGTTTGTGATTACAATGTCATGATTTTGCCACTCGTAATTTAACTTATCCAGACTAGAATGAATGGGTTAAATAATGAGATACCGAACTGAATGCTGCACGAAATAGCAAGCTTCTTATTTAAACTTAATTATTACTACCAAAGATATTAAATAATCCCGCGATGTTGAATGTCTAATGCCGTACGGATGAACGAGGAAATGAGTTATTAATGGGAGTTGCAAGGTAAAAGATTTCCTCATGAAAGGCAAGATAGACTGCAGAAGTCGCTCGAAAAAAATTGGAGAATGTTGAATGGATCCATAAAAATCTTAGATGAGATATTTTGAAGCTAGATAATATGAAGCCAAAGAGTGGCGCCCTGGCCACGGATAAGACATCCTGTATTACAGAATGAACGATTCGTTAGCGAAAAAATATTTTCTGCCCTTTTTAACGGATTATCGCATAAAAAAATCATGAAATATTTATGTAAAACTTGCCATTAAGTCAGGAAAGGAATGATGCATTTATTATCCATCCATCATACCTTTAAAATCAAGCGATGTGTGCATACTTAAGCAACGTTGCAAATTTAAAATTTACGCTATGAGCAATTTCAAATGGTAATCCAATGCAATTTCACTTTATCAAAGATATCTTGGAAAATGTGCACCATAGATTGAAATGATAAGAAAAGTTTCCTCGGCGAAACAGCTATCACGATACAAAGGTAAAATCCTTGGTCATTTACACTTACCTTGAATAAAAATGAAGACATTTTGTTAGAATACACGCGAGAGGGAAAGAGTCATTGGTAAAACCAAAGCATGAATAGCTCTCGTAATTATTTTAAACATTCTGAAGTTGATGAATCATATTTAAAAGTGAAATTGCCAAGCATAAATGGCTCGTGGGACGAAATATCTACACCATGCTTGAAAAATAATCGGAAACTCGAATTGCATTAGGGGGGAAAATGTATATAGAATCGTTATTATCTAGCCAAACGTGAAAATTTAATAATAAAAACGTTTCTCTCGTAATTTATTTATTCGCAGTTTCCAAGCATAGGGGATCTTATCTCACCAGTCTGATCGGATGGAAACCTATCTTGTTTCATGGACGCGAGCGAATCGCGGCGAGGAACGAGGAGGGGGGAGGATGGCTGGAGAGGGAGATCGGGTGAAGAAAAATGGCAAATCGATTTCCTCGCGCCCCCAGCGAGCGGGACGAGCGCTTTTTTTTCCTACGAGTGTTCTTCCGGAAACAATCTCTCGACGGGACATAGGCATCAACTCGTTATATTGTTATAAAGTCATAAGTCCAATTTCCATAAACGGATGAGCAATCTAGATGGATCACGGATCCCACGCGGGAGGTGGGACGAAGGCTGGCAGCAGCCATATGGGCCACTCACTCGACAAGAGCGTTTGCCCTCGCTCCGTCGACTAAAAAGAAGGAAACATTATAATAATAAAGAAATGAGAGGGAAATAATCCGAGAGACCTCGTTATTGCCATTCCAGACATGCATATGCAAATATGGTTATTTGGATCTTAGGGACGGTGGCGGCGGAGGGAAGGCTTAGGGAATGCTAGTTGAGGGCGAGGAGGTGGGTGGAGCTGATCTCACCGCTCTCTGGGGGGGGGGGGGCGGGGGGTTGCACGCAGGAGCGTGGGGAGGGAGAGGCTTGAGTGGGATGGGAGTGGGGAGGATAGTTTCAAGACTGAACTCTGAAGTTGTGGTAGACGGCGTGGGAAGTTCCAAGGGGGGTGCGGTGTGGATTGAGCCCAGGGAAGGGACGATGAAAGAGAGAGGTAAGAGAGGATGAGGGAATGACAGGGGACGGAAGAAATGGAGAAAATGGGCGAGGGCAAGTGTGGGGAGGTAAAGTGAGAGAGAGAGGCATAGGACGTCACGTGTATATGAGGCTGTGGGCGAAGCTGATACCCCATCATTCGGGTGAGGAGGAGTGAGGCGATGGGAAAATGTTACAGGTTAATAAAGGAGAAAACATGGAAAGCGATTCATTTCAGAAGAAATAAACCCAAAATATATTTCTTTTTGCCTTTTCAATACCCGGACAAACTTTGTTGCGATTGTTAAAATTGGAAAAAGATTAGCCGTGAATTACTCCTGGGTAGTTCATGACAAGACCAAGGTTTAAAAACATCTCCACGCCCCTTTAGAGATAAGTACTGGAAATAAAAGGTCGGGCGTGTCTTCAATTTCGGATTATATCCAATAGATAAAAAGTTTCTGGCGACCCTTACATTTATTTCCATGGGAAAATTTTATTGTGGAGAAATATTAAACTTAACACCACTTTGGAGTACTGGGACATCGTGGTCCAAAACCGATAATCGTTCGCCGGTGAAATTCTCCGCTGCTATGAAATTTATCCGGAGAGTTTTCTTGGATTTCTTGAACCATTGTAGCCAAGGATACAGCCATGTCATTAATATACCCAAATGCATTTAGTCTTTAGCAAATGGAAAGGAAGGAAAGAAACCCGTCGACGACCTCAGCATTGATGGAAAATTATGCAAAGGGATTATTAATCGCATGGTGCATAAGGTGTCCCATTAAATAACGGAATTTCCATACCCAAATAAAAAGAGTGTCACGCCCTCAAAAGAGGCTATGATATTTTACCTGGATACATAGCAGTTAAGGATCGAATGGGCCTAATGTACTGCATTCAGTATCCGGTTCCCTACCGAGTCGTTAAAATGCATGGTGTGCATGAGGAGCAACACCATTAAGAGTAAACGAACGTTGAGACTACCCGCAAACCCCCCTCTGCCCCCTTCTGCCATTCTAACCTTACCGTTATACCCACCAGGCTAACGACGCAAATTACTCCAGCAGTCGTGCGTCTGCGGCACAACTAATATTAGCAAAGCTAAGGCCTCAAGACCGTCATATAGCTCGGCACGAGGGAGGCCTAACAACGTACACCCGCCTTCCCTTATCTCTCCTTTGCTCAATTAATCCGCCGAAATGGGCGAAAGTGACGTCAGCACTATCGCAGCCCAGCGAGATATGCCCTTTGAGGAGATCCCCTGGCGCATTATTCATTTCAGGGTGTAAGTGCAGAGAATTCGTGATTTACAAGATGAAGTAGCCAAAGTAATTCTCCCCCTAATCTGAATTTAAAAGCATAGCGAAAGTACAAATTCTAGTATTCTCAAGGCCCTATGAGCATTCAAACACAGCTGATTCACAGGAATATTTTTAAAGTCAGTTTGCCGAAGAGAAGAGGAGAAAGGAGGGGTGCAGAAGAAGAAAATCAGGGATAATCATTTTGAAGGTAAGAAATATTCGAGGGAAAGAAATAAATTACCATCACAGCTTAGGTTGCCAAATCGTTGTATGGATAATAATAAAGATTAAGTAATGAAGTCTGGACATGTACGTTTTTGGGGATTATCATTCATCTCTTTCATTCAAAATGTATGCATTTCTTTTCAACAGTGACTTCGTTCAATATCCGTCCTATTCCAGCTCTTCCCTTTCCTCAATTATCACTATTTAGGTTGCGATAACATTTCTCATGAATTTGTTATTAGATATAGGTAGACTACCGGTTAACACCTAGTTTTCTTGTGCTCTAAACATAATTGGACAATATTTATACACCTGAGGAAATTATGAATAATGAAAACAACCTTACCATACAGTTACACCTTCTTCAGCTCTTCTTAATGTTCTTCATAATATTGAATGCCGTCTTATTTTTTTATGGCATCTCTTCTCAACTTAAATGACTACCTTGTATGTGAGGAGTAGTAGTAGTCTTTTCTAGTAGAGTCTTCAACATCCCATTATTTATTCATATTTTCTCTCTCCACTAAATCCACCTTTTTTCGAATTTCCTCTACGAATCCCTCACTTTTCTTACTCTATGCATAAATATATGTATGTAAAAGTTTCCTTGTCTTTCATCAATCGAAAGAGTCACAATTTTCATCAACTAAACATGATTTGACTCTATTGAAACTAAATTACATTTTAATAGAATTAAATGGACAGTCTGAAAGTCGGGGGATTTGCTTTAGCGTGATTGGGCCAGATCTAAAGAGTTCAAACGGCGGTTAGTTTAAATGATTTTTATCACGGCGAACTTCCACCAATTAGTTGCCACCTTCAACTGACTCCTATCGCCGGAAACATAAATGGAATTTCTTCTTGTCCGAATAGAATTGCAACGAGAAAGGAGAAAAATGCCATGAAAAAAGGGAGGTTGAACAAGGGATGAGAAAGGTGAAATCCGGGTTTAGTAATCAGAAAATGAAGTAGGTAGACGCGGAGAGGAGTGATATTGGGGAGAGGAGGTAGAAGGTCACAATGGGGATTTAATGGGAATGGAATACAAAGGAAACGGGGATGAGAGGAGACGATGAGCGTGACGCAGGAGAGGGGCGGGGTAGCGGTGAGAGAAATTTTGGGGGAGAGAGAAGATTATGGATGTTGGGGGGATTGGAGCAAAGGAAGGAAGGCGCACACGAGTGTGTGTGTGAGCAAGGGGATTGTGTGTACTTCACACAATCGGATTAGGTTTCAGGGGACGGGGAAGCTTCGATCCGACCCGTCACCGTCCACCCCTTCTCGGCACGTCACCCTAACCGACCGTCGGCCCCGCGTGGTTACCCTGCTCACGACTTCCCACCGATTGCGCCCATGATTCCGGACCGGAATCTTCGGTCCCACAAAGTTCCACAGCCTTGCATCTGGCGGGCGAAGTTCGCGCTGGTGAAGTGAAGAAAGCGGTGGAGAGGGATGGAGGTGGTGAGGTAATGGGGAGAGGTCGGGGGAGAGATCGCGTGGATGGAGGGTCGGGACGGCGCGGTGTATGGATGGTTGTCTCGTGGGCGGGCGCTGGCCTCGTCGCCTTGACTTCAAAGTGTGACACTTGAGCGCGCGAGTACACTCATCCACTCGATAGGGCGAGACCCCTTGATGCATGTGTAATAAGGGTTCTGGGGGATACGAAACCCTGGA
>CM073768.1:63894210-63939464 GCA_037158775.1 Hetaerina titia | reverse complement strand
TATAGTCAATGGAATCGGATAGGAGGAGCGTGTGCAAAGGACAATCCACTTTGGCCTTGGAATATTTTTTTGGTCAAAGGAAATGGGTTCTTTAAGCGGTCCACACTGCTCTGATACCCTATTACTTGTAAAGGACGTTGCACATTTATGCAGTTGGATATTTAAGGATTATATAATGACATTCCAAAGTGTGGTACAATTCAAGATAAAATGGCATTATTACTCGCATATTCGGAAAATAAAATATAACTACTCATGTAGAAGGAAACTGAAAGCGTAACTAAGCGCATTCGTGCTTTATATCTCATAATTCCAGAGACTCAAACACATAAATTACAAATCCAACAACATGGCAGGATAAGAATAATAAAGTTCCTTGTACCAATAATAAGATTATTTCCTTTGCAAAGTCAATTGCTTCCTCCTACGATTGCTGCAACGATTATTCCCCAAACTTTGTTGATTTCCAATTTTGAACGAACACGGGAAGAAGGATCTTCTCAGACTATCAATCGCACGATTTATGTATCAATTACAGCACGAAGTCGTGCGTTAATTGCTAATCAAACGCTAAAAATTGTGTTTAAAGTTTACACAAGAACTTTGTGTATTTCTATATTTCAAGGAATGCATGGAAGTGCATCAGAGAAACTCTAAGTATAAACATATTTTGCATTAAAATTATCATAAAAATATATTTAACAATTCACTTTTACGATATGATATCCACTTGTGTGCACTTTTTTAAAATGATTGTCAAAATTAAGAGTGTACAATTCGATATTATGCGTTTGAAAGAGAGAGGATCAATAGGCCTTGTATTTCTTGGGTGATAGGCATGAGTGTTTTCGAAAAATATCATATCACATTGGAAATATTTGGGATTTTTTGTCCAATAGTATTGTATTTAAAGAGGTCAGCACAAGTCATATTCAGTGGGACGTGAAAGTCTCATTTCATCCCAAGTACACTCCCTGGGGAGTGAAGCGCTAGAATGATTCCGCTAACCCGCAAGCCTTGGCGCAAAATTTGTACACACTAATTTTTCGATTTCGTCGAAACGTGTTGAAGGGTGAAGAAGGCTATACTCTCGCCTGTGAGGAGGCACGTAAACGGAGAGAGCCAATTCGTCAATGTTCTCCGGATTAAGTGGTGCGCGTACACGCTGGGGAACGAGGGCAATCTTCCATTTCGTTGACCCATATATACCCGTATTATTTCACTCCGACACCGAGATAATTCGGCGCGAGCGGCAGTTACATAACGCGACCGGGAGAACAATTAAGTTCGCCGGCGGTGAGCGTGGGCACGCGGCCCGGGCGATCGCACTGAAACCGAACGCAGGGCCGACGAACGGGAGATGACGACTATGGTGACGACAGCAGTGGGGAGGGGGGGGGACGGAGACACCCCGCTCTGCTCCCCACTCTCCACTCCCCTCTCCCTCCGCCGCCGCACACACCGCCAAGATTAAAGAACAAGGCCGGCATGATTGAATTTCGGGAACTATTCCGACAACCAATTTTTACCCGCGCTGTGACAGAAATTCAAACCGTAAGAAATTTAATCATCGTGGGACAGAGAACAACTCACATCTGGATCCAGTTTGGTGAAATAAAAAAAAAATACAGCTTAGGAAATAAGAGTGCATGATGATTAATGTAGGTATGCAACAATTTAAAAATAAAATAACAACAAAATTCTGCAGGAGATTTGCAGAAATAAACATTACCAGAGCCACATAAATTCACGATTAAGCTGCCATTGGAGCAACCCATACGAAACATATTGGCCAAGTGATTTTTAAGAAAGCTCATTTTCTTATTTCTACACCTATCTTATTTAGGCACCACAATATTCGTTATGCACAATTAAAATGAGCGTGCTAAAACTCACACGTTTTCGAACATTTAGGATATGTTTGGGAATACAGGCAGGTGAGAATAATAATTGGCCTATACTTTGTTCATTAAAGTCAAAATTTTCACGGCCTCTTGCTCCAACAACGGGAGATGTGAAGTCGAATGATATTTATAAAGCATCGACTAAGCAAATAAGGTTTAATCGTTTTAATGAAAAAAATATCATACCACCTTTCTCTCTTCCTGTTTCTGAGATTTTCTGCCAAGAAAAAGACTGAAACACAGAAACAAAGTTTTTTTCAGAGATACGAGATCGTCTGAGACTTAAAAAGGTTCATCTTCCCATCTCTCACGCGCAACTTCCTCGGATGACACGGACTGAGTGTCTGGCCCACTCACTTTCTCGAGCCGACGGTGAATAAGGCAGGGAGACAGAGGGGAAGGAAGACCGTGGGGAGGACGGGGCGAGTGGGGGGGTGGACCGCCATCCTCCCACCCTCCCGAAAATCCTCCGCGGCGAAACGAACGCCGACGCGCGAGGGCACACGCGCGCGAGCCCCGCGGGAACACCTGCGCGACAAACGAACGAGGGCCACGACCCCACACCTCCTCCCTACTCCCCACCCCACCCCACCCCACCCCGTAGAACAAAGGTACGGGGGAGGAGGGGAGAGGGTTGGAAGGGGATACGGCGTGCGTGTGTGCGAGTGTTTGATGTTGCGCGCCACGCCCCCTTCCATATTCCTCCGTGTCTCATCCTCGCTCCTCTCTCCCCCTCCCCATTCACCGCCACCCACCGCCTTCAGTCAACCCATCTCGGGCACAAAGCTCTCTCTCCTATCCCTCTATCTTTACCCCCGTAGTATCCCAATGGAATGGGTTTAAGGGAAACAAAGGAATTGTAATTCACGGTTTACATTATAACTCGCAGAAAAAGCCGAAATTAATGAGAGACAATAAGTAAAAAGTGCCAGTGATACATATTGGATTCGGGTGCTCGTGAGGACTAGAGGTGAACAAGGAAAAGTAGCATGCGGATATGATTACACAGAAGCCATACACATCATATAATCGAGTCCTATACTCCTCGATTACTGGGAAAATATGTTATCCCTCATTCTCAGCCGAACCATTAGGGGAGAAATGGAACAAGTATCATCGGCATTACATTGAGTTGTTGTGATAATCAGCTATAAGCGATGTCTCCTATCCCACCGCAATTAAGAATATGCAATCGCAGTTACCAGCTGACATTGACGTACAAGGAAGCCATTCGATTATTTCTAAACTCAATATCAAAAGGTAAACCAGAAGAGCTTGAGTATTTTAAAATTCGTCAAAGTTTACGAAAAAAGATATTTTTTTTCCGGTGTCGCCCACATGCTAAGGAGAAGGGGAGGAAGAAAGGGTTCAACTTTAGAAGGTGTGCGTGATTCCCAAGGGCGGAATAAGTTGAGGAAAGGATTTTTAGAGATTTTCACTACTTATGCAACTATGATACTGATTGTTGCGCTATAGTGACAAACTACGTCTGACTTCATGACCCATATAGAGTACCTTATTGATGAATATTATTAGTAGTAATAAAGCCTCCTTAGGAAGTGACCTTAATGTATTGTCCTTGCGTCAATTTTCTTAATAAAGCAGCAACGGCGCATTTCTCTTAATGTTGCCTGGCCTCACGATACCTTAATTTTCCTTAATAACCTCCCCTGTAATTTATGAAATAATGATGACAGCGACGACGCCCTATAGCAAGCATAACCAATAATGCATGTTTTCTCAACACAACTTTTAAACCAGTGTTAAGTAGCAAGCATACAGCGTACCTGTATAAGACGCTTTTCTCTAAGAATGGTTCACGATTTCATTTCATTCAGTGTGTGGGTTGCGTACCTCCCGGGGGGGGGGGGCGAATCATCCCACGGTACAGGTCCCAGGTGACTATTTCTAACAAACTAAACAGTCAATAGGTAAAAACCATTCATTTGAACACATTTTACAAGTTGTGCCCCTGTAACCAAGTCGACTAAGGATTCAGGCTCTTACCTACTTGAACCATACGGTTTACATCAATATGTTGAGCAGCAAATAAAGTTTTCGTTCGGATGTAGTTTATCTTGCACTTCCACGAGAGCTCCATTCGTAGCTCTTAGGTTATCTAACCTAAAATATTTCAGCCCGCATATTTTTCCGCACATCCGCTGAGATAGAAAGTGGATGCTATCTGTAATTTTTTTCAAATGCAGCAACAGCGCACCATCAGTGTAGAACCCTTGTTGTGTTACATAAGACCGCAATAAACAATATAAGCATTATGGCTGAAGGATTTGCTGGACACCTGAGTGGTCTCTTTCCACGTATCTGAAAAGATTATTCTGAGTAACCCATTCACGGCTGCACTAGTAGGTCTATCGACATACTGAAGTGTAATGAAAAGTTTGATTTGAAGACAAAGGGGGAAGATAAACTTCCCAAATGAGTATCAAAGGTTAAAGTTTACCCGAGGAAAAAATGATCGATGTTTCTCTTTTCATCACACTGCCACACTACAAACACTGGCCTTGCTACAATAGCTGGCGTGGCTTTGAACAAGGTATTTGTTTTTCTATTCCCAGATGGGTACGTTGTGGTGGATGATTCATACAAACACGGGCATGAAAAACGGTTTCACCAGAAAACACTTCGTCTCCTTGCTATTTTGTTCCATTATGAAGACAAATGCCCATATTTAACTGAACCGGCCCAAAAAACGCTTCGCGTGTTTAGAAACTTATTACACCAGACCTTCATGGTCTCCTTTTCATCTCTAAATTAGGGTTGCAATTTGTTTGCATTTTAAACGGAAATTTCTTTGGAGCAAACCAAACTACACATTACGCTCTCTTTCTGAGATGTAATTTTGTGTTCTTACCTTCGGGAGGCGTACTTATCACAAGGTCATAGGAATTAAAGAAATATAATAATTGTGCTACCAAAGGAATGGTTGAACCAGTCCCCTTTTTTCAGGCAGATTGGCACACTAAACCGGAAATTTTTCAAGCGGAATCCATGCATCAATATTCCATGGCCATTCTTGTATCATAATAATTCAAACAGGAATTTCCTTAAATTGAGAATTTAGACATTTGCCATTTTGACGGTAACGTCGATAAATAAAATTGCTCTCGTTCGGTGAAATTTGCCCTCGTTTTAAGAATACGCGTGGACATAATTCTACAGCATTATCCTTTACTTGTTTTGCGTTCATATGAAAGATAGTTTAAATTAAATTTTAGATTTTTTTCCTTCACCGATATAGTTATATACAGATGAATAGGTAAGTTGTTGTACTCTTTTTAAATATTTCAAGTTTCATTGAACATGCTGCCATGTATTGACGTTGAAAATGACATGGAAATGTAACAATGTGCCAAAATAAATTTCCACAATTTTCCCTGCTGTTTTCCCTGAACTTGATTTACCCATAATTAAGGTAATACTTTCTTATCCGCAATTCGCCAATGCCGGGCGGATCGGTTCAGTGTGAGGGTTGGTGCACAGATTACTCCCTTCACCCAGTTTTTACCTCTCACTAATTATCGATCAACTCGTGTTGTAAATTACCTCATAAGTTGTACTATTTCCATGGTGCGTGTCACAACACTCTATCAGCGCTGTTCAGTGTTGGGTAAAGCTCCCTCTTTTAGAACTGAACGAGGCAAAGAAAGGGCAGGGTGGCTGGATGAAGCAGCGGGAGAGACGATCGCAGGGAGAGGGGAACGTGAAGCTTACGAGGAACTTGGGGAGAGATGGAGGATGAGTGAGACGATGCGGGGAATGGAGGACGAGAGGAGGGGAAGGGATCAAAGGGGAGGACACCAATGCCTGGTCTGGAGGAAAGGGAGCACAGAATGGGAGTGGGCGAGGGGGGAGGGGGGGAGGGGAAGAGGAGCGCAAGAAGGGCGACAAAAGGCAGGGCGAGGATCAAGCGAAAGGTAGAAAAGAAAAAGACTTGCAGGCAGAAAAAGAACTAAGCACTCACGGAGCTTCTCAATACAAAAGCAAGCATTTCACCATAGCTTCAGTTTCATTCGTGGAAAAAGCAGAGTGGGAGGTGTAGAGTGGGACCCAGATTTTTAGGGCGGGAGAATGAATGCGTCCCTGGTGATTATCTTGAAGGAATCACGTGCACTGAGAAAGCGGAAGTATGCTCTCTGATGCTTTATGCTCTGGAACATTGAACCACACCAAGAGTTCGGGGAAAATCCGCAATAATGGTGGCACGAGGTGGCGAGAGAATGACAGGGAATATGACTGAATTGTAGTGACAATCAGGATAGAGGCCAGATTCATCATGCATTTCATGGTTGCAGTAAAACGGAAAAGTCACAGCACGAATACCTTTAAGTTAAGAGTGGGTGGAAGGCGAAACCTAAAGCTAACGTACAAAATACGCAAGACATCATGATTATCATATGAGGTATAAATTAGGATCGGAAAATGACTTGTAAATTTTATCTCAAAATATATTATTATTTAAATGCAAAACTGTTAATGGGTAGAGAAAAGGGAGTGGTTTCAAATATTAAACCTACTTGAGACATCAGTCATCGATTCGGTTTCGGCAGGTCTAAGATAATTGCTATCAGATGCTCGAGATAATTTCTAGAATTTGAGATCTTGATTCCTCCTATTTGCTCGACTGGGCTAAATCACTTCAATTCCCTCAACAGTCACTTAGAATCGCTGAAATACCGATTGAATGAACATTGATTGTAGTAAGTCTTCGCGGGAAGTTTTAATATGCAAGAAAAAGAGCGACCGTAATACAAATGAGGAAGAAGAGAAATAACTTATTCCTTGTCACTGGACTACAATTGTGTTTATAACAAACGCTTTAAGTTATCTCCCATGGTTCCGTTAGAACTCCATAAGGAACTCGGAGGATATTAAAACGTGTGTAGAATAAAAGCAACATTGAACTGGTTATAAAAATTTCCGTTATCATTTCGAAAGCGTCATCTGGGAAGCACCATGGCTGGGATAAATGCCGCTAGAATAACAGGTAGGTGCTTGAATGAAATTTCCCATTTTAATGTTTTCATTCGTGAAAAAATTCTATTTGCAACACATCTAGCAAGTTTTGTACTTGCATCCATATGCATTGCACTAAGAAATTATTTTGAAACCTGTTTTTGCCTACCATTTAACACCGTTGATCCAATGCTATCTTTTGAGAAAGACAACGGAAAGACACGGTCGTTAGGTAAGTAAATAAAGCTCTTTTCTTGTACAGATAAGAAACGAAATCTAATCGTAAACATTTATAGTAGGCTCCCTTCTGAAATACTTTTAATAATTCAAATCCTTCGATGAAAGTTCCGAGTTATAATAACCCCTTCCTAAACAAAATATCTCCAGGCGTGCCATAATTGTCAACGAACTCAATATGACCTCGACCTCGTTCACGTATTCTCCACAGGATATCATCCCACTGGTCAGCAGTGGGCTGAAGAATCGAAAGAAGTCTCTGGGCTATCGTATGGTGTGCTCTGTGGTTATAAAACGCGGACCACTATCGACTGAGCGCATTATTCCTCGTGATGAATTGCCAAAAAACTTTATTCCATCCAGGCCAGAAGTATGGCCAATTTATAAACGCAGCGGGACCCAGGGAAAATATTGACATTCCGCAAGGGGGAGCTCGCGGCTTCGAAGTAGCTGAGAAATGAACTGCACCGTGGGTATTGTCGGGGCGGGCAAGGATGGGACAGGAAGGAGTTGAAGAGAAGGTGGTTGGGGGGTGGAGGGGAAGAGGAGCTGGGAGAGCGGTGGGAAAGGCAAGGAGGGTGGGAAGGGAGGATGGTTGTAGAGTGGGTGGGCCGGGCGGCGGCCTGGCCGGGACATTTGGAGGCGTCGGGGCGTGACAGACGTCCGATTTGTCGCGAACAAGGACGCACTCGACGTCGCCGTATCCTCTCCCTTTCTCTCTCTCTCTCTCTCTCCACTTCCTCCAGACAGGGAGAGAGATGGAGATACAGAATGATAAGTTAATTCTGCTACAGGTATGACCACAGAGGACCAATTAGTATGCATGGGTATTTTCTTCACAGTATTAAGCATTGAGAAAAAACACCCGAAGGCAGAATGGAATTGAATTAAAGTGAAAATGCCTCACATATTTTTTTAAAAATCTAATAATTCACGAAATGTATATAAAAAAGTTAGAATTAAGGCAACTAGGGTTCATATATCAAGTACCACAATGAACGATCAAATTATTTGAAAAAAATAATTTTCTAGAGGAATCGCTACACAATTCATCATTATTAAATCATTTAATTATGTAACTCATGCAAGTTCTCGCATTATGGGACAGGAATATGCAATTATACTGTGCCAATAGAGGATATTCGGTATCTTGCTATCTCCACTTGCTATCGGAATGGGACAAATTCATTATTTTTCATCATAATATAATCATAAACAGTTATTGACACATTTCACGCGTGAAAGGTAGTCTGCATTGCTTTTTGCTTCAGTCATTTTTACAAATATAGTCAATCTAAGGTGATGATGATAGAGGTGAGTGACTGAGCCCCAGAATGATTCATAAGAATGACATTATCTAGGCACCTCTTACATCAAAATATTTTGGCACATTATTCGATGAAGCAGCAGTGAAATCCTGGGGGAGAGAAATTACAATGACTACGACCGCGAGTACTTTCACTATGGAAAAAATACGTGTATCATCCCACACAGACGGGGACTCGAAAACGAATCCCTAGACTTACGGCTGAGTGCTTTATCCAGTTACTCTCCAGTGGTACTACGTCCATAGTGACCGCCCTGTCGCATTTGCCGCAGTTTTTCAAATGAATTATCAATGCCTAGAGTGGCATTTTTCGGGTGGAAATATGGAGTAGGTAGCTTCAGAGGAGAAAGTAAAGAGAGTAAGAGATAAGAGAGGAAGGAAGGCACAAGCCAAGGGCGGTATTGGTATTGTGGGGGGGGGCAAAAGAGGGGGCAGGGTTCGAGGAGAGTCCTGGAGGATGACTCACGGTCTTTGAGTCTCCCCTCCCCGCCTCACCGAGAGCGCACGCCGCCGATCGCCCACTCCAGTTTTCGGGGCCCACGCTCCCTGCACACGACAGCACGCCACCGCAATCTCGCCGCGACGGGGAACGGCAATCGCGAGACAACGCCGTTGAGGTGGAGGTAGAATCGCTATGGTGGAGGGTGGCGACGCTCGTGGGGAGGGACGAAAGGGTGAAGGGACGGGGACGAGATAGAAGAGAGGTGGGAAAGAGGGAGGTCGTCGTCGATGTGAGGGAGACATCGAGGCGAGCGAGAGGAACGGAAAAGGAGAGAGGAAGCCGCTCTGGTCCCCTGCGGAGTGATATCACGATATCATTTATTTGCGGAATTGTCGCGGAGGCGTTGTTTTTATTTACGGGTTCGATCGCGAACGTTTTCTTACACGTCGAGGGCAGCGCGATGATGATGTGCAGCGTCGTTCGGCCCCTTTCCCCGCCGCGCGTCAGAGATGTTTCGAAATCCAAAAACCTAACTAACCCATCGTGAGCGAGCGACGATTGGGGACACTCCCCACTAATAGGTTTGCTGCATTGGTTTACATCTTGCTTCTAATTGAGCGACGATCTTACGCCCACGGATCACGTCCTGGAAGACAATGCGAACCGATTCAAAACACATTCCGTCTTTTATGGACAAATGAAATTAGAGAAAATAAATGAGATGTCACTCAGAGTAGTATGTTTAATGGAGGCAAAAACATAAAACTTTATTCCCTTTCGGCGACGACAAAGTTACATTTTAGTGAAGCAGCCGTTCAAGCCAAAAAATAGTTTTCTACATTTTATACGAAATTCTAAATATGATATATTTGTTAAACTACCTACATATCACATTTATAATAATATGGTACAGTAATCGTGTGATATACTTCGGTCCTAATATACTGGGAGAATATTTGTTATATTCTAACATCATTGTTGTGAAATTCAAAGAATGTTTTCAGAATTAATAGGCTTAACCATATCTTTCGATCACCATTTTCGAAATCCGAATCAAGTAAAATCTCATGTCGATAATTTTAGCCTGTTTTTTTACAGGAAATCATCACCCTGATCAGAACATCTGTTAAACTGATTAACAGAATATAATCATTAACTTAAAGACAAGATATTATTCTCAAATTGATGAGCATCTAATGAATAATATAAAGCACATGAGGAATAATAATAGCATGCAATGAATAATATAATTTTTGAATGTAATATATCCGGTAAGTATATAACCTTGTCTTCAATACAGAAGAAACATGAATATATTTCTGTGGTTTCTGTGTGGTGTCGTAAGGAACACTTATCTGATGACCCCTGATAGGAAAGGAAAGTCACTTCCCAAAGTTGAAATCTAAATCATGAAAACCCACAAATTTCCTGTCGTACAGCATTAGCGATGCTTTCTCAATAATTTAAACTGCCAAGAAAGTTTGCGAATACCGAGGAAAATCATTAAAAAGATAAAGGTACAAAAGGCATATCTATAATTTAGTCCATTAGCAACGAGCGAGGCATTTCTCAAGGACAACTTGGTTTGTCGTAACCGATACGTAAATTTTATTCTAGCAACATGCGTCACGGTGCTGTAATTCTGACAGCTTCCATTCTCTGTCATGCATGGAGAGCGATACGTCACCGCTATTTGCATCAGATTGCCTATTGCTGCGTGAATTTGAATGAAATAAGCCGTATCGATAATTTTTTTGGATAGATGATGTAAGTAGACTAATTTGATGCGGCCAATGGCAATGACATTTGAAACGTAAGGTCGTGAAATTTTCTCGAATGAAAAATAGATATGCTTACGAACAGAGGTGTAAGGAACGTTACATATAACAATAGGTTAAACAAACTACTACTAACCAGAAAAATTTGTAATAAAGAGCATAACGATTTCTTTCATTCTTCTGTGGAACTTAATTCAAAAACATATGGAATTAATTTTTAAAAATATAATGGTTATCATGCCTCGAATACTTTGGATTAGATTTTTACAACCTTAAATGTTCCGAATCTGGAGAAACTTCATTTTTAGTAAGGAATTTTAGTGAGATATGTTAGTACCCTTAGTTAGTTATGTTAGTACCCAGCAAGCCACCGCTAGGGTGTGTGGCCGGGGGTGAACACACATTAGACTAATTTGGACCCGAATATGACCCTACCTCTGTCGGACAATGTTATTATGATCCCTTATCATTCATGGAAAAAATGACACCTTAAATCTATCTGCTCTAGTTTTCTTGAATCATCTCTCTAATTTTATTGACATGATCTCACCTACCGAAGTACGATGGGGTTAATAATACATCTTCAACCTCACTGCTAAGGAGACGTCCTACCAAATTATGCATGCGATTTAATCTGTAATTTAACCTTCGCTCCGTGAGTGAATCCCAGCCGAGCAGATCTAATATTTTGGGTACGCCACTAAGTTTATCATTTCAACGTTTTACAAATATACCTCTTCTACGCTGCACGCGATCCAACTCGGCAATCAATCCAACAAATCATGGGGATCACAAATATTAGCAGCATATTCTAAATTATTCTCAGGATCATCAACAAAAGGATAGAGAGTAAGGCAAATGATTACTTAGGGGATGATCAGTTTGGGTTCAGGAAAGGAAGAGGTACGCGTGATGCCATTGCAGTAATGAGATCACTAGTCGAGAGGAATATAGAATACAATCAGGACGTTTTTGCCTGTTTTGTAGATTTCGAAAAAGCGTTTGATAGAGTGAATTGGGAAAAATTAATGCGTGTATTGCAGAAAATAGGAATGGATTGGAGGGACAGGAGACTGATCCGCAACCTGTACATGTCTCAGACTGCTCAGGTGCGAGTGGGGAACGGAGAGTCCGGATGGGCAGTGTTAGGAAGAGGTGTAAGGCAGGGTTGCCCATTGTCACCGGTACTGTTCAACGTATATGTAGAGGAAATGATTAAAGAGGCATGGGAAGAACTGGAGGTAGGAATGAAAGTCGGAGGGGAATTCGTAAAATCGGTTAGGTTTGCTGATGACCAAGCATTAGTTGCTCAGTCAGCCAAGGGGTTGCAAGCATTGTTGAGTGAATTGGAGGTTCAGTGCGATAAATATGGGATGAGAATAAATATTAATAAAACAAAGGTTATGCGATTTTCCAGAAAGAAAAAGGCTAAGCTAAATATTAAAATAGGAGGGGAAAAAATAGAGCAGGTAGAACAGTTTACATATCTCGGAAGTGTTTTGGACCAACACGGTCAAAGTGGTAGGGACGTAAGGAGAAGAATTGCGCTAGGCAAGGAGGCTTTCTCAAGGAGGAGGGAGTTGATGACGGGGACGTTGAGTAGGGATGTTAAGACAAGACTCGTAAAAACTCTGATATGGAGCGTAGCTATGTACGGCGCGGAAACGTGGTCGCTGAAGCAGGAGGATAGACGTAGATTGGAGGCTTTTGAAATGTGGGTGTGGAGAAGAATGGAAAAGGTGAAATGGACCGAAAGGAAAACAAAGGAGGAAGTACTAGAAATGGTGGGGGAGGAGAGGGGTTTGTTGAGAGAAATCCTATGGAGGCAGGAAAAATGGATGAAGGGCGTATTGAGCGGTAGTGGAATGTTGAAGAGGGTAATAGAGGGAAGAATGTTGGGCAAGCGAGGTAAGGGTAGGAACAGGATAGGGATGTTAGACGAGATGAAGGGAGGAAAGAAGTACACCGAGATGAAGAGGGACCTGATATAGATTAGTTTGCTAGGTGGGGAGTCACAAAATGTTTATTTGATAGTTGGGTCCATCCAAAAACCTACCTTAACCGGTAGATTACCTAAAAAAATATTCTAAATTAAGCCTAACCAGCGAAGGATAATATATCACTTTGACCTTTTTATCACATGTAGCCAGTACTCTTCTCATAAATCCTAATGTTTGGTAGCTTGTCCACATATTCTCCGTATGTGTTTCACCAACAAGGGGTCGTGAGTAAGGGTAACGTCTAGGTATTAAATCGAGTCTACACATTCCATTTCGGTGTTCTCGATGCGGTAGGGGTTCGGGAGGGAAACGCTCTTTCCCAAGAATTAAGGATTTTAGGATTTTTTTTGTCTCTCTGCATAGTCAGCATCCCATTATGTGCTCAAATGGATGAGGATATAAAGCATATAAAGGAACATTACGTTTTATAGCACTGGAAGCCTATCAATTTTATCCAGAGCAATTTTATCGCGTATTTCGCTCAAATAGAAGGTACATAATTTTTTCGATTGGACTAAAAACTACGCGCTATCAGGGATTATCTCTTCAAAATTCAACCTCGTTTACAAGTGCCCACATCCCTAAGAACATTCAAGTGTCCAAGTAACTGAGAATTAGAACGAAAATACCCACCTTTAAGTAGTACTTACGTACAGTATGTACTAGACAACAAGAGAGAAATACGATAACAATATTTGATGGCTGGTAGAATAAAATAATTTTTGGACGTACTCTAAGAGATTTTCAACCGGATCATCTTTATTTCGATGAGCTTTTTAGAACTGAGTTGAACTTAAATTTGAACTTAATTGCGTGAAATCTTAAATACATACCATCTTAATCTGGATATTTTATCAAACAGCAAGTAAGAAACACTCCGGAATTAGAGCAACAGATGTTTATTTCCAAAATATTCCGGAAACAAAAAAGGCTATCCCATAGTATCATTGCTAAAATATTCCTTACAAAGCAATATCACACGGTGGCTACATTCCTTCAGTCTGAGAACGGAAAACCAGTTATCTGATGAGATACAATCTATGCAGGTGAAGAAACTCGTTACCAAGCATTCAATATCAGCTAAATGGCTTATTCTTCACTCAAGGGTATTGCAGGTATCAGGGGGTATTACATGTAGATGTACTCTTTTGGTAGGGACAAGAGTTCAACATATGCTCTTTCAAGAACTAAGAAATGGGGTAATGAATTAATTTAAGGGCCCGAGGGAGAATAATTCTATACATTTTACGTAAATTTTAAAACTAAGATGCTGTGACTAATTAACTTTTAAATTTAATTTCCACTGAAAATGAGGGTGGCGAGAAATGATTCGACATCGATGAAAAGTGGCGCAAATATTTCGCGAGCACTGAAGTGTACCATTGAAGAAGGCAACGCGGCGCCATGCGCACAGCAGAAGCAAAATGAAATGAATCACACGTTCCCACGTCTCTCCGACCACGTAGCCGCCGCGGACGGATTATTATGACGGAAAAAGCTTCTCGGAAAAACGGACCGTTGCACGTCGCCGCTGCTTCGGGTCGAAACGGACGTAGTGCACGACCACGAAGGGGCAAGAGGGAGGGATGGGAAACGAGCAGAGCGGGTAGGCTTATGCGTGACATCTCTTAAAAACCGGCTCCCGTCTCGGTTAAAGCGAATGTAGAGGGTTCGAGACCGTTCGAACCCCTCAGGTTCATCCTTCCGCATCGTCAATCGAAACGAAACGAGCAAATTTCCCATAGAGACTCATGCCACGGTTCGTATCTCTCGTATAGTTTTCAAAAGACTTTCCTACAAATTTAAACATATTATATGCGAGTATATATATATATATATATATATATATATATATATATATATATATATAGTTAAGTAATCTACCGGTTTATGTAGGTTTTCGATGGACACAACTAACAAATAAATATTTTGTGACACCTAACAAAAAATAATCCACCAACCTACTCTACATCAGGTCTCCTTCCTTCCTTCATCTCTGTGTACTTCCTTCTTCCCTTCATCTCGTCCAACATCCCTTATCCCGTTCCTGCCCTTTCCTCGATTGCCTAACATACTCCCTTCTATTACCTTCTTCAACATCCCACTGCCGCTCAATACGCCTTTCATTCATTTTTTCTGCCTCCTTAGGATTTCTCCCAACAAACACCTCTCCTCACCCACCATATGCAGCAATTCATCATTTATTTTCCTTTCTGTCTACTTAACCTTTCCCATTCTTCTCCACCCCCATATTTCAAAAGCCTCCAGTCTACGTCTATCCTCCTGCTTCAATGACCACGTTTCCGCGCCATACAGAGCTACGTTCCATATCAAAGTTTTTACGAGTCTTTTCTTAATATCTTACTCAACGTCCCTGTCATCAACTTCCTCCTGCTCGAGAAAGCCTATTTGCGTATTGCAATTCTTCTCCTTACGTCCCCTCTACTTTGACCGTATTGGTCCAAAACACTTCCGAGATACGTAAACTGTTCTACCTGCCCAAGTTTTTGCCCTCCTATTTTTTTGTTTAGCTTAGCCTTTTCCTTCCTGGAAAAGCGCTTAACCTTTGTTTTATTAATATTAATTCTCATCCCATATCTATCGCACTGAGTTTCCAATTCATTCAGCAATGCTTGCAGTCCCTTGGCTGACTGAAAAAATTAGAGCTTGGTCATCAGCAAACCTAACCGATTTTACGAATTTCCCTCCGACTTTCATTCCTACCTCAAGTTCTTCCCGTGCCTCTTTAATCATTTTCTCCACACATACGTTGAACAGCACCGGTGATAATGGGCAACCCTGCCTTACACCTCTTCCTAACACTTCCCATCCGGACTCTCCGTTCCCCACTCGCACCTGAGCAGTCTGAGACATGTACAGGTTGCGGATTAGTCTCCTGTCCCTCCAATCTATTCCTATTTTCTGCAATACACGCATTAGTTTTTCCCAATACACTCTATATAACAGCTTTCCGAAATCAACGAAACAGGTAAATATGTCCTTTTTGTAATCTATATTCCTCTCGATTATTGATCTCATTACTGCAATGGCATCACGTGTGCCTCTCCCCTTCCTAAACCCAAACTGATAATCCTCTAAGTTACCATTTGCTTTACTCTCTATCCTTTGGTTGATAATCCTGAGAATAACTTTAGCTGTATCTTTTTATTTAATGAGGGTTCAATTTTGTTGTTAAATTTCCCTTAGCCATGAAATTTTCACTCCGGGCGGTTTACGAGAGGAAAGGGATGGGAGGGGCAGAGTGATATGCCATTGTTGAAGAAGATAGATGTAATTACTCCGGCGAAAATACCACCCTCTTCCACCATCGCATTATCCCCGCTATTTGGAGCTGGGGCCACTCGATTGCCAACCTCTGGGCACAATAGGGGTGTGGATTTAAAACACTCGATTCACCTGTTCCCACCTTTTCCGGCTCATAACCCGCAGACCTCCCTTATCTTTTCCCTTGCCTATTGATTCACTCCATCTCTCTCGCCTTGTGGGTCCTCCCACACGCTCCACCACAAACACATAAACACACACACGCTCCCCAAACCCTCTACCCCACAGCTCTCCGCCTCTCCCGCCCACCCAGCCCTCCCCAAACCTCCATCCTTCCCTCCCCCACTCCCTCCTGTTCCCACCTCCTCCCATCTGCCCCCCTTGCGGGTTGAATGCAATGACCTTTCGGTCTCGGTTTTGTCGCAAAGAGTCGTTTTGTCCGCGTCCGTCTGCTGGCCTTGCAATTCCCTGTTCTGCTCCCAATAAGCCCTCTATCCTCACCGCGCATTTCTACTCTCTGCAATTACATTGGAATTTGCTCAGGATTACACGAGGAGGCCGAGCGGTTCATTTTACTGCAATGGTCTGTTTTCTGTTTTCGTCACTCGGGAAAACAATTCCGTTTCAACCTCGTCAAAGTGTTGAGGGATAAGTGAGTTGAAAAACATGATGGGATGGGGTTAAAAAATTAGTCCGATAAAGGCTGCAGTTCTTTTAAAGTAAAATAAATACGTGGAGGTGTTATCCCACCAAAATTAAAAATCATGAAGCACAATGTGTTGGATACATTCGTTGCCAACAAGGATTCAAACGACTCACAGAACTCGAGAACACACTATATGTTTACCAAATCAATAAATTTTCTCTTCTCCAAACATTTTCTCTCCGCAGAAAAACATTTTTGAAGAAAATTCCCTTTGCAGTGATATATTTATTTGTTTATAATTATTAATCCAACAAAAATTATCCATTGTTACACAATCTTTTGAGGCATTGCCTATACTTATATGTAAGATTCTGAAGACTCAGGGTTTAAAAACGAATAAATACATTTAATTAATGCCTCCAAATATTTACTGCTTGTTACCTGGGCAAGTTGGCTAAGAATAACTTAGAGCTCAGGATCTTTAATGTTACTGGTAAATTGATATATTAATAAAATAATAATATCACTTTATTGTTTTGAGCAGAAAAAAAACGTCATGAACCTTAATTTTAACAACTACATACTTCCTAATGCATTATTATTATTAATTAAAACGTATCAACTCGGATAGCCGGCTACGATACTATTATTCAAGCATAAACTCATAAAAGGTGTACTTTTTTAATCTGGCGACGCTGGGATGATTTAATAAACCTTTGAAATCGGAAAATACGTTACATTCGAAACACACAATGGGCAACAAAAGGTTTTTTCCCTCTTTCACAAAACTCTTTTCGTAACTACCAAAACGCCAAGGCCACGCTTCACCGTAGTTTTATTTTTTAAATTTTTGCACTGACCATGACAGCATTGATGGTTACAGTCTCGTAAGATGATTTCAGCATGATATCGCTATTGTTCTATCCTATATAGCTTGCTACGTAGGCGATCCCCTGCGTGGGCTATTGTAGGTTGAGCAACTAAGCCAAAATAGTTCTACGTTCATCCCACAGACTTAATTTCATTTAACCATTATACCCATGATTGATTCCTTGAACGAATACGCTGTCCTTGGTCAATTTTGAGTATCGTTTCATCATCAAAAATACTTACTCCTTCATTAAAGTATTTATTACATCTCAATTAATTATCATGATAATTAGTGATGTTGTCAGGTACACCACTATGATCACCATCATTTTTTGAATAAAAAAAGCCTGATTAAATTATCCTCACCGAAAGGTTAACTGTATTTTCTTTAGGAAAATCAAGAGTTGCTACTGGCGAGCTATATTTAGTCGTCGCTCCGTTAAAGGGGACCGATATATGTGTACCAGCTACCATAGAACTAAATATTAATCTTTATCATTGCTTAATTATAACTACGTTATTGTCTTTAACTAATGATTGATGACCATTAATGATTTCGCTTTTAAGAATGCGTTTACTTCGGTGAAAAGTACGATGGTATTTTAGGCAATAGTGTAATTACTTCCCTAGTCTTCTTCCTAATAAGTGTCGCACGTAATGGCTACACCAAGATGTTTCATGGACATAACTACTTAACTTTAGGAATTTGAGCTTAAATATGAATCAATGCTTTCATAATCACAAAGAGTGAAATGTCATCGATGGAAAATATTTATGGAATTAAGAAATTTAGCAAAAGATTCATCGAAATTAAATTTTCCCTCGGCACTTCAGAACCTAAGCTTTTATATTTTCCAAGATATCAGTAAGCCTATATTATAGAGTATGGGTAATGTCGAGCATTTATATTTGATATTTCGTGTTTCTGTTTATGGCACACTGAATGTAATACAACGAGTAATCCTTCCAATAGGTTATACATATATATATATATATATATATATATATATATATATATAATAATAGGTAATCTACCGTTTAAGGTAGGTTTTTGGATGGACACAACTATCAAATAAACATTTTGTGACTCCCCACCTAGCAAACTAATCTATATCAGATCCCTCTTCATCTCGGTGTACTTCTTTCCTCCCTTCATCCCGTCCAACATCCCTATCCTGTTCCTGCCCTTACCTCGCTTGCCCAACATTCTCCCCTCTATTACCCTCTTCAACATTCCACTACCGCTCAATACGCCTTTCACCCATTTTTCCTGCCTCCATAGGATTTCTCTCAACAAACCCCTCTCCTAACCCACCATCTCTAGTACTTCCTCATTTGTTTTCCTTTCGCGTCCATCATTACATTCTTGGGAATGATAATTGAGGTGGTTTCCCGTTGCCTTCCTCAATAGTGTTTTTAACGTGACACCATCACTTAATGGCCGCCCCACTGGGGTCAGACGCCTTTGCAGCCGCCTCACTGAGGAACAGACGCTGCGTGGACTACCTTTCGTCTGGCTCCTAACCTTCGACCTACCTGGCATGGGTGACCCTACCAGGAGCAATATTTACTCCCGCCAGCACAGCTCTAGGGGTCATCGGAACACACAAGCCCTTCCACCACGACAAGGTTGTAGTCCATGGGAGGGATATATATATAGACTATACATATATATATATATATATAGAATATATATATATATATACAGTCTGACCTGAAGAAGGCCTCGGAGTAGGCCGAAAGCTTAAATCATCTACAGTGTGAGTGTCCTTTTACGTGTTATCTGTTTTATTCTGTGTTCTATTGTGCCGTCCAAAAGTTATATTGCTCTCGTGAGTACTTCCGCATCATCGATATATATATATATATATATATATATATATATATACATATATATTTAATTTTTTAATAGAAGATTAGCGTCGATTTACTGCAATAACAGTTAAAAAACATTACTCACTACATAAAAAATTAACATTTACGTTTTGGAACCCTATATATTTTGCTAGAATATATGGCCAACATGAATTCATCTCAAGAAAATGACTCCGGGCCGTGGTATCATGACAAAAAGCGGGCACCGGCCGATTTCAACACAAACAGGGGCATAGTTTCTCTAGCATAAAAATATCCGTTTGGATAGGTAGCAAATATTAAGAAATGCGTTTCGACTCATTCCTTTTGCTCTTTATAAAAGTCCGTCTCTGGAACCCTAAATATTAAATCGCGAAATGCGAAAGGTCATGGACGAATACGAATTGGCAACTCAGCTTGAATGGGCTAAAATGAAGTCATTCATCATGATCTCGACCTCTATAAACACACCGCCTCCTCTTTAATTGTTTGCCTCCCTACCATTACCGTCTTCCACCTACTCCAATACTCTCATCTCCCTCAATGTCCTACGAACATCCTCCTCTCCTTCCTCCTCCGACAGACAGCACACATTTTTCAATTTGGACTTTCCCATGATCACACACATTTACATATATGTACATTCAAATTACACCCTTCATTCTTACATAATCACACATTTTTATATTTTCTTCAGGAAACAAGCCAAGTATCTTCCCTTCAAAATCAGGCCACTTAAATTACAGTTGAACGGCTCATTACTATTAAAAAATAAAGGAATGTCGGAAGGATTAAATTAATCAAACTGAACCTGAATGACCAAATGAATATTGTTACAATCTATTTACCATGTTTTAAAGAAATCACGTAGACTGTATACGAGGTCTCAGACGCCATTGGCCAAATATTGTTTGAATAAATGCAATGCTTCCAATGAAAATAAGGAAAAATTGAACACGCCACCCGTGTCACAAAACCAACGCTATCTAAATTTCAAGAAACTGTAACAGTAACTATTAACGGAGTCACCCGCTATGTGTGCATTATAATGCAACCATTTCAGAGAGTAAAAATCATTCGCCTTGACCGGGATTCGAACCCGGATTCCTCGATATCCGGCCGAGTGCTTTAACCAATTAAGCTACCGAGACGGTCCTCTTACACTCCGAAATTTTGGGGACTTTAAAACGACTACGAATACCTGTGACATTGTATGTACGGTATTTCGTCATAACATCTTGTTCCTTTAAAGCCCCCAAAATTTCAGAGTGTAAGAGGACGTCTCGGTAGCTTAATTGGTTAAAGCACTCGTCCGGATATCGAGGGATCCGGGTTCGAATCCCGGTCAAGGCGAATGATTTTTACTCTCTGAAATGGTTGCATTACTATCTAAATTTATTGAATGACTCTCTTCTAATCACATTAGGAATACCTTAAAACTCTTCAGATTGCTCAAGACCCAGTAGAAAAGTAATTTCTAAGAAAACCATTTCCCTTTCTGTGGAATCGAACGGATTTCGGCGCCAGGATCCTACTTCCGTACCCCCGTGCCCATAGTGGATGGTTTCAATCCTCTTCCATTCACACATCCCTAACGCCTCCGCACCCTCTTCCTGCTTTCTTTCACCGCTCTCTTTCTCTGACTTTTC
Source organism: Hetaerina titia (assembly GCA_037158775.1). Classification (NCBI taxonomy): domain Eukaryota; kingdom Metazoa; phylum Arthropoda; class Insecta; order Odonata; family Calopterygidae; genus Hetaerina; species Hetaerina titia. The sequence goes on along the minus strand of CM073768.1, from coordinate 63,918,498 downwards.
CACATTTTCGTTTCTATGGAGTCTCCTTGCGTGGGAATCTGAGGAGGCGGGATTTCGGGTTGCCACGGAGTTAGGAGCGGAAGAGGAGAATTGGAGATGCACAGAGACGGAGAGAGAGAGAGAGATTGTAAGCAGGAAGTACGAAGCAAATTTCAGAAAGGGCTCCTTGACGAGCGGGACGGGAGGGATGTAAAGGGCGGAAGGAAGAGGGTAAAAGGACACGTCACAGTGAGACTGATTCGCATGCGGGGGCGGATAGGGTGTAGGCGAGAGAGAGAGAGAGAGGGGGGGGGCGTCAATAATTGCACTCCCGACTGTGAAATTATTATCCCTTCCTCGGAGATTCTTATCCGTCCTCGCCCGAAAGATAGGTATCTAATTCGGGTCGTAATTTTTGCTGCATTTCGAGTGGGACCGGGGGGTGGGTGGGGGTTGGTGAGGGCTTGGGCTGAGGAAAGGGCGAATTAGAAGGGTAAGAGCGGGGAAGCCTCTTTAGGAATTCAGTTCCGGCACATTGTGGAATAAGGTTGTCTCTCAGACGTGCCCTCTCTCTCTCTCCGCTCGGAAACATAAAGGGCTCCTTATTTTTATGGGAACGGTGGGGAGGAGCGAGTGTGTACAATGTTTGAGTATACTGCCAGGAAATAATAACGGTTCACGGAGAGAAAAGACGCATTAAAATTTTCTACGTGCTAGGGGATAATCGCCAGTAAAATAAAGTATCGCGGTATTTGCCGAAGTGGAGGGTGGGGACACCCCTCGAGTGGTAGAGGGCACTGTGGTCGGGACTGCCGATTTAAGCACCTAACCTCATGAGGTCACCAGACGGGAACCGGGGGAAAATATCCTTCCAACCGGGCGTTGCCCAGAATGTCCAGAACAAAGGTGTTATTCGTTGATGCAAATGACTCCCTTCCGTTACCATGATCTGATTCATTTAGCGAAGTACGGCATTCGATTAAAAAGATCATTAATTTCAATTGATTTAATAAACTCTCCCAAGACTAGAGGGAATCTTGAATTTTTATTCAAGGTAGCAAGCCGACGAAATTCGGAGGCGAACGTCAAAAAACAAAAACTTCTGGTGTCGCACTAAACCTACCGAGAGATGATTTTGTTTTTCTTCTTCCGGCTTCTCGAATTTTTGGGTTTTTTGAGAAAGAGGATGATACTCTTAATGGAGCTTGACGTTGCACAATTACGTTTATGGTTCAAACCGAGTGATTTCTGGAGTTAGTACGGTCTCTGTTCTCTGGGGATAGGCGCGGGCCAAAGTTAGGACGAACAGGGAAGCGGCGGCCTTCCCTTTTCTCGTGTCTCAAGGAATCCAGACTACGCCGAGGCTTCCCGCTTTCCCAGCTCTTGATGTGGAGAGGGAGGAAACGCAAATGGTCCCTTCCACCTCCGTCAAGTTCTCCCTCTGGGACGACCACTAAGGAGTATGTGAGTTCAAAAAGGAGTTGAGAGGGAGAGAGAGAGCGCTGAGAAGCGACTCGGTGGAAAATTATCGCGAGGCGGAAAGGGAAATTTCTACAACTGACATAAAGACACCTTTCCCCTCCGCTACTTAAAATCTTGAACCTCGTTGTTACCTCTTCCCTCCGCGATAATATCTGGAAACGGAATCATTTCCTCGCCGCAGAATTCTTCCCGGCCCCAGCCTCTATGGTTATTTTTTTTGCATCCACCGCGATCGGTTAAACGCGACGCCCTTCTTTCCTTTTACCACAGTTATACGGCACCACCTCACCTCAGAGATGGTGCTTCCGAATCTCCGTTCGACTCCGTCACCGAGGGATCAACAAAGCATGTTGTTTGGGAGCACGCGTGTCGCGCATAACGGGAAGATTTAATAAGCACCCACAGACACCCGCTCGCAGTTGTCCGGTGGAGAAAAAAAGGCCCCGCTCAAAAAAGTGCCCGCTATGTTACCCCCACGTACTCCCTTGGCCATTCCATGATCCTGGGTTCGACGACCGTCACGCCCGGAGTGCCCCAATCTAACCCGGAGGACGAGGGGTCGGGCGGGGAGGGGGCTTGGCATAAGCACCAAGGAGGAAACACGACCGACCATAAGTGCAAGTCGTGCACGCTTGCTCGGTTATGATGAAACAATTTTTTTGCGCTAGGGGCGGCCAGGAGGGTGGCGAGGATGGGTATTAAGCGTTGGTTGGGCCTTCTTTCTTTCCTCCCTTTGATAATCGCACGCATTGGTGAGGCCGGTGTGGAACGGAGGCAGGGGAGGAAGCTGGATGAGAGAGAGAGAAAGAGAAAAAGGATGATATCGATTTTGTCGTGTGTAAAAAACGGGAATAAATTCCCCTCCGCGGACAACGAGGTATGCAGTAAAAATTAACGGTTTCGTGATTCCGATCGCGGTCCAATGGTTCATGCCGAGCACACGGGAGGATTTTTCGCTCACTTGATTTTTTGCCTTCGCAATGCTGGATTCATGCACGCGTACACACGACACGAAGCATCAGATTTGTAAGTTTCGATGACACGAGATTCTTACCCAATTTATTAAAAGTCATGGAATGCCTGTCGGAATTAATACTTTACAGAAGCACTGGGGTTTGTACTTTCTCACGAAATGCATCAGTTAAACTTATTTACATTTGACTTCATAAGAGTCTAATTACTAAGCAGTGACTACCAATCAACAATGCAAAAAATACGAGTACAGTCACGAAGGAATTTGGAAGGAGATTCATCTTTGGAATTTGGTTTATTGTTGGGAGCAATGTGAAAATCATTTTCAAAATTTTCGTATACAGCCTTCATTAACATTCGTGATTATTTTCAATTTGAATGAAATAAATTGCCTCCACCTTTTTCCATTCATTTTCATAAGAAAGAGTAAAAAGATAGTTAAATTTACCAAAACATAGTTAAATATTTAATTTAATGTGTCGCAATGTACCATAAATTACTAAATGACAGCACAACTTCTCAGATAAGTAGGAGGTGATATTACTAGTTTTACAGCAGTTTAATGTTTTTGTGAAGGAGTAAAGAGAAGTAATACCATTTTTATATGTAATTTTCCACCTCATTATCATCTCATTACCCATATTTTATATCATTCTCATTAAGTACATCTTTTTTGTTATCATTCTAACTATATTGGGGCCAAGTTAATAATTCTCACGTCGGGAATGGAAAGCAATTCATTGAATAATGAGAACGTGAAAATGACTACCTTCGTTCATATCACATAAGTATGATGAGAAAATTCTCGTCCTTGTTCAGTACATTGTCAAATGAAAGTAATCAAACATTAAGTGAAAACCTATAAGCCACTTTCCAAAAAGTTACCCGGAAGTAGCTCAAGGGAACAAAGGAAATGGGTTCCAATTCTGTACCATCAATTTGGATGGCAGGAAGATGTGCTATTGATACAAATGAGCGTGTAACGATACTTTTAAGAAATTTCACCAAACCAGTGCAACTGAGTTCTTCACGAGTTTCCCTAGGGAAAACATTAACTCCAAATGGGCCGTAGCAAAATCAACCACTAGGGTGGTTTGATAGGCGAGGGAAGAACTCTCCCATGCCAAATCTTACTGAACTATTCACCTTGCGAAATTCACAAATTCAGGGCAGGGGAACAACTTCATTCCGCATGGCGCCTGCAATGACGATGTAACCCAAAAACTCACACAGCTAGGGCGAAGCTGAGGGCGTCCGCGGAAGCATCCGGATTTGAACATGGTTTACCCTCTCCCCCCCCCCCCCCTCCGGTCAATAGCCTTACGCTCTTCCCACTGGGCTGCCACGCCTCCAACAAAAATATATCCCTTTGGAGCAAAATAAATAATGGAGTCAATTTAGAGTAACGCTGCACATCCGCTTGACTCCTTGGAGCATTACAAGAAATGACGGGGAAAAATAAATTCGGGACTCGCAAGCAAATGAACCTTGGCTGGCAATTAATGATCCCTCACAGGGAAAAAGGGACGCGCTCAACTATCCGGGGAGGGATCTTTTCTCCCAGTAATACTTTTCTCCCCATCTCTCCCCCTCCGTCTCTGACGAAAGAAAGAGTCCCCGAATCCCCAGCATAAATCAATCAACGCTGTACATGATGACGCAGATTTTTTGAAGAAAACATTGGTTTCAGCCGAGTGGGGAGTGTGCGAGTCCTGCCCGCCCCACCTCGGCCTCGCCTCGCCGGCCCGCCCTTCCCTCCCTCTTCCCTAAAGGAAAACCCCTTCCCACGCAAATCCGCCCCACCTGTGCGGGGATGGGGAGCCCTCCCCCCGTCTTCATCGCCCCCGCGAAAATGGAATGGGGGCTAGGGAGGAGGAGGAGTGCCGGGCGGAACGACGCCACCCTCTCCTCTCCTCCACCTCCCCCCGGAATCCCGTGTACTGATCCCCTTCGCATCATCTCCGCAGAAGATACACACTCTTGCACAGGTGTCTCCGACCTGCGGAGAGGCATGGATGGCGGGGGAGATGGAGGGGGCCCGCCAAATCCGTCAAGTCACGACGCCGCTTCGGAGCGAGCGGGTGACAGAAACAGATCCTCAAGGAGAAATGCAATGGTGGGCCGCCTGGTGGTCGCGAAAGGAAAACTCGAGGGAGAAATGTGTACATAATGTTTTTTTCTTTCGATACGTGGGGACCTGGTATCATTATTATTATTATTATTATTAGTCGGGGAATTTGGAGGGGGGAAGAGGAGAGGGTGTGGAGGAAAGGGGTTTGTTACGTGGGCAGCGGGCGGGGGGTGGGTTCTGGTGGGATTGAGATGGAGAGAAGGAGAGGGATTCTCACCGCAATCATTCCGACGCGATTGAAGCCCGGGGGGCGCGGGAGGAGAGGAGTGGGGGGCAGAAGGGAGGGTGGGCGTGGACGCTCCGGCACGAGGAACCATCGAAACTTTAAAGTCGTTATGCCTGCATATATTATTCATCGCATAATTCCGTCGTATCTGTGAGCCCCGCGTTTTTATTGCCATTTTCGCCTTTCGGAAGGGGGCAGCGGGTGGGTACGGGGAATGGTCGTGATTTGATGAACCTAAATTCATTTTACGGCTACGTGGTTTTGGAAATCGTCATTTTTGTCGAAGATGTCCTTAGATCGCCCCCACTGCCTCTGGATTTACGCTTGACGCTTTCATGGTGATAATTCTTCGCAGAAAATTTTCGGCGAGGGATTACTTTCTCGTATCCTTCTGACAACACGCGGAAGGAAATTATGTGACGAAATCAAAATTTTCCACAAGAGGAAAGCTATTGGATCTTAAGCTCCATTGATTATTCAAGATTTCCGATTTCGGTTCACCCTATTTTAAAACCATAACCCCAAAGGGTGAAATTAAATTTCATTGAACATTTTTAACGCTGCTGATTAAGGCATTAATTCTATCTGACAGGTTGTTTGCATGAGTATTATGAATATTAATATAATACCTATAACATATTAAATCATGGAGACAAACTAATTTCTTGAGCATAATTTATATTTGGATATAAATAATTCCATAATAAATACAGAAAGATCAATTGAATATTCTTCCCTAGCATATAGGGCAGTGGCCAAGAATTTGGGTCTAATGAAGGACGAAAGTTTCACCATATCATCAGAAGTTTTTTAATATTTGCTTAAGTCTTAATCAGCACTTATCTCGTCTTCTAAAACTCACACAATTTATACCTAAATTAATAAGGATGCAATTAAGGCGCATACTAAACTACCCCACTTTCTCAATAATTCCCATCGCAAACTTCAAAGCTCCCTCATTGGATACATTAGTTCCACGACTGAATTGCAAACAATTGACCACATAATATAACGAGTAATACTCAACAGACAACTTCTGAAGTAGTGATAGGGTACAACCCAAAGAAAGAAACACTTAAGGGGTTCATAATCTTTTACCCCATAAAAAAACAGTCATATACCACAAATTATTCACTGCTACTGCTTGCCGAGAATGGAACACCAAATTGCTCACTTCCTGCCAGAGAAAACGTCACTAACAATAAGGAAAGCACCTTCACTATCATCACTTGAAAGGGCGCTCTATATGACATTTCTCAGCACATTACATACACGACTGCTCGTGCATATCCCCTCCCAATAATATTATGACTCCAAAACACAAAACTTAATACCTTATAAATAATGTACACCTGATTAATAGTTTCCTATTTCTCTTTGGATAGTTAATGTTATCATTCGTTTTTAGTCTTTCTCTTCCCCATTTTATTAATGAAAAATTGTACATTGAATCTAAAATTAGCAGTATTTCATTAGATTTTCTCATTAGGTTTTGCTCTTTTTCCAACCTTTCCCAGCGTGGGCGTTCTCCTGGAGTGAGTTTCTTTTTCTTCAAAAATACGTTTACCACTCCCTTTTTTCCTGGAATCGATGACCGTATTTTTCATGCATACATTTTAAAATTTTAACCGTTGCATTTATTAATTTTTCTTTAGAAAATATATTACCAATGACTTACTTACTCCATGTACTATAATAAAAAAATATCGACCTCAGGTATCTCTCATACTATAATAACGTTTGACAAGAGGTTGTTGAATGGAAGAAAATACTCCAAATATTTAAGTCTCAATCTTTCTACAATAAAAATCTTTTAATTTCAATATTGGTTGACATTGTATTGTAACTATGAGAATTTTAAACTTAGCGGAATTACGTCAAGGATACGTAGTATTCCTATGTACGAGAAATGGCAAATAATTTTATGAATTGAAAAAAATAAAAAATAATGTTACATACATTTGATTTCCAATGCAAAATATTTATTAATTTTAAAGGAATGAATTTCGACAAATTTATTATTAACACTGAGGATGTCTATTCAAATTACAAAATTTTATTGTGCATATGCATCGTCACATACGTATTATTCGTTATTTTCAAAGTGCTACTGATGCAAGAATCCTCTACGAAAGATAACACAAATATTTTTGAATTGGGAGGGAAGAAGGAGGAATTGAATATATAATCCCTAAAAGACCGCATAATCAACCAGCAAGAAATTAGTTCCAAGGGCGGCAGTTATTGAAAGAGACATTGTAAGTTCTCTTAATGGCCGCACGGCTCACTAACTTTTCAAGGCTACGACTTCATTTAAACCACTTTAAACAGTACGGGAGTGCCTCTTCCCATATGCCTAGCGCCTTTTTCTTAATTTCATCCAAGTTAACACACTCTCCCTCGTTTCTCCATCACTCCCAATGGCGCTCTGTCGCGCTGCTCCTCTTCCATAGTACTTTCAATTTTCAAGCGCCACTTTCCGTAATTATGCTCCTCGAAACCATTCTCCTTCCGCTTCCCAGGTCAATTCAATGTTTCCCCTTTGAATTCTTCCCCTTTAGTTGAGCTTCCGTACCTTTCTTTCATCTCACGTCACTCCCCCGAGTCCAACACGTCACATTAAAAGATTCCAGTCAGGGGAAAGAAATTTTTCAGCCACGGTGCCAAAAGCATTAGCGAATAGTCTGAGCGAGGTTTCAGAAAAAAATAGACCTAGATGTCGTTCCATTCCTCGATTCCAGAAACACTTCATCACTTGTATCGAATTTTTTGTCGTAAATATTCCCAAATAAAATAACCCACCAGCCTAAAAGTCCGCAATGAGTGAGCGGTTACAATTTCCGAGAAAAAAAACCGGTCAATGACAGATGATTGGGTATTGATGAAATTGATTTTCTTTACGTGAAAACACCCTTCGAGTTGGCAGGATTCCCTCATTTTGTTTTTGGCCAGAAATTATGCATCCCGTCACCCTTTCACAACTCCCCTTTCTCAAGGGAGTAACACGGACCCCCGTGTCGAAATCTTACTTATGTTAATAGACTTATTTTTATTTTGAAAAAGGAACAACTCCAAAAATAATTTTTTTGTGCAATCCATATTTTTTTGACACGTCCTCCGTTTTTCAACCCACCCACTCTGGCCTAAGGGGCGGATGAAATGGCAACTCCTCCCCCCTTACTCGCATCCCCTTCCCCCTGAACCTCATCTCCAAAATGGCACGGGCTCCAGCGCGCTCTCTCTCTCTAACCCTCCCACCCTTCTTCCCTTTATCCGCCGCGTGACACAAATGGCGAGCGAATCTCCGCCACCTGTGTCGAAACGCCCTCACATGCACACAGACGTCAGTTGCACAACTACGGAGTCGACTCGAAGGGGAAAGAAAGAAAGAGAACAAGAGTGATATACACATGCACGTATGTAAAATCATATGAATACAGGGAGTTGCAGGAACCGGAGCAGGCTTGGTAGAGGCATCCATGAGCCCCCTCCCGCAAGATCCTCCAAAGTGGGGGTCGGAGACAACATTTGGGTGTATGTATTAAACGAAAGTTAGTACTACAGGGTCTAAGTATAGTCCGAGTGTCATATCCTTTCCTTGACTAGCACGCTTCAGCATCACTGTGCCATATTTCGGTGCCAATGAGTTAGTCGAGTTTTGAACCACATATTACTCCTAATTGTTCGGTTTTCATAAAATTAATTTGTATAAATTTAATTGTTCACATTTCACATAATTCTAGTATTAAGAGGCATTTATTGTCTTCAATTTGATGTCGATAAACGAGAACCACATTTCTTAAACAGACGTTAAAAAATTGTACGGGTAAAATGCTTCAGTAGAAACAGGTTGGTTTACATAATTTCTTTAAATTGACGATAAGTCAATTAGAGAACACATTGTAAATTTTTGTATCGTTGGAAAACCTAAATAGGTCGAGAAGTTCATAACAGTGCATCATTAACACGTGCGCATCTGACACTCTTGGCATCGCTGTTTCCAAAGAGAAGGGTGTGGAAGCAATTATAAATCGTTAATGGATTTTTGAAGGAGTTATAATCCATTAAGTATTGAAATTAATAATTTTATTACCGTACGTATGGTGTTCTTACATAGGTTACAACATGTTCTGACAATACATTTGTAACAAATTTTGCAATCATCGTTAGTCGATTCATGCAAATTTGTCGATATGTTTACCATTCTTCAACATGGAATATTATCGAATCAAATCTGAGATCTTTTAATTTGAATTTTAATTAAAATGAGGCTCTGCTCTGTCATTAGACATAAGGTATAATTAATGACACACAGAAGCGAGAGGAAATCTGTAGAAATGAAGCCGGGGTATGCAGGGTCAGGGTATACAGTCAGGGTATCTGTAGAAGCTTTGAGAGCTGTGTCATATAGATATTAGTGCTAACATAAATGATCGACGATGATGACTATAGAAATTGAAATAATTTCGCGACCATGACCATAATGTGCCATAAAAGTCCTTGAGGAAATAAACGGCTATGTTAAGAGCTCATCTCATGATTATGAATCGCATGAGGTTGAGAGGTGATACGGAGAGTGAGCATGAAAGCGGGGGTAAGAAGGGAAAGGCTCCCCGGTTCCAATTTAAGTGAAACCCACCTCTGGAAGTCACCAGTTATATCCAAGCTCCGTGATTTTCTGGGTACAAGGACTTCTGAGAAGCCTTGGGTGAAAGGGAGAGAAACTTGTCTCCAAACTTTCATACGTTCATTTCACATGTATACGGTTTAGTGCGATGTGAGCTCTAACCTAGGCTTACAAAAAACCTTCGAGGCGAGATTCAATGACCAGTTGAAAAAAGCACCTTGTGCAGACACTTTTCTTCAACATTTCCCAAGTAAAATTTAACTGAATGAGATATGAATATCCAGTTCGCAGTCATCAACACAGAGATCATCAAGCACGCATCTTGGATTTCAGCATGAATTGTCGAGAAATCACATTCGAAACTCAACCCATATCCCTCCGTTCTACAGCAAAAAAAGCTCCACACACTAAGTTGCAACCCCGCTTAAAGCTAAATATGAATTCACGCAGATGGTCCAATTAAAACGTTCTTGCTGGCACTGTGTAAAATCTTCTTTTCACTCAGTCTACTTGAATTTTTCCCGACCTCTTTGCGACTTTTAGATGCTCCCTCTATCATAGTAGCCTACTAAGTTCTGAAAAAAGTGAATTAGCTTTGGAATTTCAAAGAAAAAAAAGGAACACGTAAAACTGATTTTAGTCAGTATATCTTCAATAAGTATTAATTTTACTGACAATGGCCATTTATTTTTGATAAATCTTTGAACCATTTTCAAATTTTTCCCAAAATATTCAAACCTCACGCCTGCAGAGATTACGGACCACTTAGGAGAAACATTGGTCTTCACATTTACCGTTCAGACCTTAGGTTGCCTTCTCTCCTCGAGAAAAGTCCCTGAGCAACCATATAGGCACGCAAGTAAAAAGCGAAGCGCATTCATCTTTGTCTCGCTTTCTCTCGGAGTGCGCCGCCCATACGCAGTCCAAGTTTCATTGCCACCTCCGCAACTGTCTCCGGGGGTAAGCAGAAGGAGGAGGAGGGCGCGGAGGCGTGATGGTGATTACGTTTGGGGATGGACGCGTCTTTTCCTATCGCCGCACATAATTAAGCCAAGCCCGAATGCAAAAAATTCCCCTTTTTCATCTGAAACGAAATGCCTCGACTCCAACAGACTCGCTCGTGCCGCTCGTGATGGGGAAGCGGGAGGGTGATCGAGGTAATTTCAAACTGCGGAAAAGGAGACCGCTCCTCACTGCTAGGCTTAGTGATCATTATAAGTGATTCGTCTAATAACCAAACCTCCTATTTCAACGCGATCGAGGGAGATATACATCAATCCTTCTGTTAAAGTAGCCATTATCCTGCCAGATATAAATTTATTTTTGGAAAGCAGGCTAAGAAAAGGTGTGACATTATGTGTCAAACAAAAAAAAATTGAGACTCACCATAATTCAATTTTCCGCCTTCGCCGCAATCATTAAGTACAGCCTGCTAGCCCTGGAAATAAATATTAAAATCATGATAGCATAATTACAAAAAGGTTGTTAGCATGACAATTAAATTAGCTGGTGGACAAAAAATCTTAAAGTAGTGGTGGTTTAAGGCAATATTTGGAATTTTGCAACAGGAATTCATCGATAAATAGTAGGTATGTAAATAATATTTAAATTTGCACGAAGATAAATATTTGACACAAGTTCTACTATATTTATTTTAGCCATATGCCTGATCTATACAGCGTGCATCTTATTAATGACACAATTTAACTATGGCGAAAAATTTATGAAAGCTTTACCTCCGATGAAAAATTAAATACTGTTATCTAGTACTTAATACTAGTAAGATTCTTGATACAATTGAAAGGATGCTCCATATTTATGAGGCTAACACCTATTCATATAAAGGACAGTATTTTAATGAATAAGTACTACGAAAAAGAAACAATATTTACCAAGTGAAACAGTCTATAATCGAACGACCACTTTGACATTTTAAATCCGTTCTATTTCTTTCTTAGACAACTGGTGTAAGTGAAACGCCGAATCATAAAATGAGATGAAAACTCCGAAGAAATTTCTCATCTCAGATAATTACGCAACAGTGAATCGCACTCACTCATGAACGCGTCGTCAATAGGGCAGAAGAAATCTCAATGAAAAGTCAACTGCCAGAGAGACGTTCCGAAGAGTGAATTTCAACTAAAACTTGTATTTCAAGGGTGATTTCATTAGTGTCCTCGACGTGCAGATAAACATGGTGGGCGGAAAGAGCAATGGAAAACTGAATCCTGAAAATAGTGGTGCAGTTTCAAGTTGGCCCAGCGAATTTTACTCATACTTCACCCCCCTCAAAAGTGCATAATGTAAGCAAATGATTCGTGCCTAACTTTCAGTGATTTACTCATTTCTACGGAGCAAGACTGAAATCAATTTTCGGTTTTAATGACATTTTTGAAGACAGAACAGAGGAAACATTAGAGAATAAATTTAGCATAGTCGCCCTCCGAATACGATCCAGTTCTTTAGATGCATATCACAATGGCCCTTCCTAAAATTACTTAATTAGTAACCGAGAAACCTCGAAAGCAAAGTTTCTCTTTCAGACCATGCCTTCGTACATCTCCTTGAAACATTTACTTTCAATCTTATTAAATACCTACCAAATCCATAAAAAAGAAGGTAGTTTCGCTCGAGGCATTTTATTTGTGGTAATAAGAGTGCGTGGTGGCGCAATTGGAAATGCGTTTTATGACAGGTGACTGGCGGTCGAAACATAAACAGGTCTTGGGAAACTCCCAGACTTCGAGCACGGGGGAAACGGGGAAGAGGGTGAACCCATCCTCTGCAACTCGCAATCAGTGAAAGTGATCAAACACTTCAGGTCCGGGTGTTGGATGACGGATCTGACTCTGGATTTTGAAGGAAAATCAACCTAGTAGAAACATTCCGTTTACAGACGAATGACTACTGTTTCATTTCTGACTTACAATTTAAGAGGAGACTGTTAGAATTCATTCCTAATTTTTAAAAATCCATAAAGAAAAAATCTTTGTACTTAGGTAAAACAACACCAATCCCATAGACTTTTTCTGATATTACTCTTCAACATATACACTATTGTATAATTAGAGGCCATTAGATTGGGGTTAGAGGAATAATACATTGGTGATGGATGGAGAAAATCAAAACAAATGCCGACATTACTTCAATTCATGTCAACATTTTTACTGTATTAACCTCTAATCATGAAACGCCAAAGAGGGATTTTTTTCTGAAAAAGTTCTCACATTTTTTCTTTGCATCGACTTATTTCTTAAGGTGGGAGATGGAGAAATCCCTTATGTCGGTTATTGGATCATGCGGGTAGAGTTAGACTTTTTGAGGACTGCCTTCTCCTAAGGCCACGTGTGGTTGAGTAATCGAAGAACGACGCCGAGAGCACGGTGTATAAGACCCGCCGTTTGGGTAATTAAAAATTGACCTAATGGTTGCTGCGATGAGATCAGCCGCCAAAATTCACAATGAATGCGTCCTAAACAGACATCCACGTATACACAAATTGGTAAGAATTCAACTCGGCGCTAAAAAAAATTTAATAACAATAAATAATCAAAATATAGTAATTAATATATCCCAAATGGAGCTGGACGCCACATTATCAAATAGCACAGGCCAACAGTAGTTTTGGTGCCGGAGCTTTTAATGCTGATTTAAAGAACAATTGGGGTGCTGAATCCAATTATGACACTAGTTTTTTCCTATCAGCTATAGTTTTCAAGATATAGATATGTTGTTACTTACGTAAAAAAATCTTCTACATGATGATATGGGAATATTATATTAATAATTATCTCATTGGCCTAAAATATAGAAATATACATAAAACTTATTGACAGTTTATTGAAAATAAAAGGAACACCGCTGAGTGGTTATAAATTAGTATACTTATAGATTTATTTAACTTTGAAAATTATTTTCCGGAATATATCAAATATTAAAACAACTAATCAATCGTAAGATGTGCCATATCTAAAACGGATTTCATATTTGGATTCAGCTCTGCAAATATAGTTAAAATCATCACAAAGATTCCCGGCACCAAAAAAAAAATTTTTTTGTAGGCTTGTGTAATCAACAACCCCATATGGATGTCGTTCTACCGTTCCCTCACTAGTTGCACCAAAAGTAATGTCATTACTTATACGAAAGAATCACGAACGCGGAGGAATTCCTCTGCACAAATTGGTAAGAATTACCTCAGCGCTATACAAATTTAATTATAATAAATAATAAAAATAGGTAATTAATATATCCCAAGTGAAGCTGGGAACCACATTATCAAATAGTCAATAACCCCATACTGATGTTCTACGGTTATCTGGAGTTGCACCAAAAGTTATCTCATTCCTACGCGTTCGTGATTATTTCTCTCCCCCACGATTATGCCGAATGGAGGAAAGCAAACTTTATCCGTCCGTCTATCGCGGGATTATAAATTGCACTGATGTGTGGAGGGAAAGCAAATTCATCATTAAATTATTTCAAAATAAAAACGCAAACTCTTGGTGGTGGGGGAATAAAGCGGATCAGTCATAGTGTGAATGGAGTTGGATCAATCTTAACAAGGATTCCAGTCAAGGGGCGTTGTACGGTGACGACCGACAGGTGCGAGGAGAGGAAACGAAGGGGGGGGGTGCGAAAGGAGAATGAGAGAGGAACAGAAGAGTCGGAGGTAAGGTGAACGCGCGTGCTCGTGTGTTTGTGTGCGTGTGAATAATGCGGTGAAGGTTGACCAGGTGCGGCGATGATGAAGATAATAAGGAAGGCCAGGGGATAAGACGAAAGAAGAAAGAGGGAGAAAAGCTCTGAGCGAGAGGATGAGAGGGATGGTTCATTTTCGCCTCTCGTGCCTCGTGACGAAATACCGCGATTAGCATTGAGCACTATTAAGAGGCGTGGGCGGGGGAGACGACGAGCGGGGAGTACAGGGGGACACGATGGCGCGGCGTTATGCCTTCTCGCGATCGAAAAGGAGCGGCGGTGGACGTAGGCGTTCCGGGGGGAGCGGGAGCCCACTTGGCGCGAGCGGCTCCGGTGAGGGCGGAGGCGGGGGGACCGGTTGAGCTAATTAAATTTTCTGCCCTCTGAACGGTTGTGAGGTAGACTCGTGGAGGGACGGGAGGTCGGCGGGGAAGGACTGGATTGGGAGGAAGCACCCAGCCTCTCACTCGCTCGTTCGTTCCCTCTTGGAGTTATTCCCTCTCTCTCTCTCTCTTTTACTTGCCTATCCGCACCACCTCACTACCTTCCGAGTGATGGGTTCTCTCGCATCCACGTTTGACCGCTCCCCCACTCGCTAGAGAGGGGATCCGCCTCAAAGCTCCCCCGCCTTTCTCTCTCTCTCTCCCAACCTCCTCCTATCGATATTTTCGTGTCTCTGGCGCTTGTCATCCCTTCTACGTGGATAACCTTTCATTTCCAGTCCGACGCCACCTCCGGTGTGCCCCGTCCGATCTCGTTTACCGAAAGCCGAGTAAGGGAAATGCAAATGTTTTGCGAACAAGGTAGGCAGTTATGCTATTATAAATATTACATATATATATATATATATAAACATATATAATAAATGTATATATGTATGTGTGTGTATGCCAGTATATAATTAGGGAGTTACCAACTTATTTGCACGCTATAATTCATATAACACACTTGTCTCTCTGAGTCGCACTTTCTTCGAAAGGAGTGTGGGGTGGTGCGCGTGGGTAAACTTACGACCGTCAGTCGACCTACCTGTCATGTTCTCTCGCCTCCGGCCTCACTTTCTAACATAAAATAAGATATTCTCGACAGAATTGGAAGCGGTCGCACAAGCTCGGAAACAAACAATCAGGGTGGTCGAAATATGCATTCAGAGAAAGGGATGATTTCAAAATAAGAGAAATTTTGCTTTGGGTACGTGCATAATTATATATTAATGATTATAATTCTATAAAGGAAAATACACTATTTTATCCTGTGACTGGGACATTTGATGTATTTCGTTCTAGTTTGGTAAGAAATATTTTATTTGATTTATTCTTGGATAACTAAGTTTTTTAATAGTAATGATATTAAGTTTCTATTGGTAATCTCAGTATGATATTGTCTATTGAAGAGTATTTTCACTTAAAGACGACGAATACAGCATAAAAAACTAAGTTATTTTCATCGATAACTCCAAGAATCAATGAATGAAAAAGGGTTATTCTTGGGATATGATTAGAAGGTTAACTTTTGTGCTTCAAAGATTATCACTATCACATCATGCTTTAATTCGCATTTTTCGGAATTCACTTAACTTTTAAAGGTAATCACTGTAGCCTAATAATTTCGAAAACCATTTGACATACTTCCTTCAATAATTTTGACGATTATATCCAATGAGTGGGCGAACAGCAATACTGAAAAAAATCTATTAATTATTAATCAAATCAATATTTAACAAATAAAATGACAACTACAAATATTTCTCATAACATGTGCTTGTTTCGAAAAAAAACTGTTCGATCGTTGCTCTATTGTAAAAGCGATTATTTGCTTTAATATGATTGAATAAATCATATAGGTACTACGTTGAGGTGTCGTGTCACTCAAATACTTATAAAAAAGCACGTTTTGTGCTTGAGGAAAAATTGTACCGCAATGCATTCCTATTTTGTTTGTTTTGCACACAGAAGCATTGTTGAATTTACAGAAATTTCCAATATTATTATCCCACCCATTTGATTTGTGAAACACTCGGGAGTTCCATTTATTCACGCAATTCCATATTTCTACGTAAGGCATGTGGGCAAAAACAACAAAAGGGATAATACTGGCCGGTAAGAATAAATCATTGCCATTTTACGTGTGCTCAGTGATTTCTCACTTTCATGAAAAATCTAGTACCAACATTACTCGGAAGCTTAGCACGATATTCCGTTTCTTTGCACTACCCACCATAGTGTTTTCTTTAATTCTAAGAGAGACTTTGACGTTTACGTAAATTCACTGGTGCGGTGAGAAAATTGTGTTCTCCTTCAAATAATGAACAAATTAAGGGAAAAATCGGTGGAAAATGTGGATCGTGCAACGCGGAGCATCCTGAAGATTAAATTGTACGCACGTAAGACTATCAAAAGCCGTAACGTCAAAGAAGAGTTAAGTATATGGTCACCGCAAGAGAGATAAAAATGCGACATCTCCAAGCCGTGAGACAGTCTAGAGATGAAGGTCCAGCTGGCTAAGCACACACAAATTCCCATCCACAAAGTCACAATGACGCGAACTCAACCACGCATCTCTCCTCTCCCCGTCCACACTTCCTTCCCTTCCCCTCCACGTTTCCACCTTCCCTTCCTCTCTATCCCTCCACTCCACACCTTCTCACCTTCCTCCTCATCCCACGCCCCGCAGCCTTGGGACAGCATCCCTCAACCTCAGCAAAGTCTCCTTCCTATATATTATATGGCGTGGCTCTCTTTCCCTCTCTTGCTATGACGAGAAAGGGAGGCCACGAGAGGATCCCCCCACCGAGTGATTCTGGAAGTGACACGGGAAGCGCCATATCGTGACGAGAATTCCGTGAAACATATCTTTCCTTTCCTCTCGCCCTCCCCCACCGGCATCTCACCCTCCTCTCGCATTTCATCCCCTTCCACGGAGGAGTCCCACACCACACGACACACTCTCACATTCTCTCTCTCCCGGCTCCTCCTACAAGATCCCCTTCGTCTCTTCCCCCCTCAGACACAAAACACCCACCCGCCCTCCCCATCCCCTCGCTACACCTCTTCCTCCTTCCCCGCTTGGTTACGGCAGGAAGGGTGCGATAGGGCGGTCTGTCACGCGAGAGAGCCAACGCAGAACAATGGTTTCTTCCCTCCCGCCTGCTCCCCCCTCTCGTCTCCTCCTCTCTCATTTCTCCTCCCATCCGATTCCTCTCCTTAACTCTCGCCTCCTCTCCCTTCCGACCCTTGGTCTACCCCACCCCAACCCCCCGCATCAGCCGCGCGCTTAGAAGTTCATTTGCGGCGCTCTTGCGCTGTGCGACACCCACAAGTCTCTTCTGCCACCTACCTAACACCCAAATGCAACTATCACCACTTCCGCACCCCGTCTCCCTTCGACGCCCTACTTGCGGCGGATGAGATATGGTCACGGGGTTGAAGTTCCGTGAAAATGTCATTCGGAGGGAAAGCCAAATTGACGTTTAACACGGAGTGCGCTGGGTAGAGGGGTGGGATGCTCATCAGGATGCACAGTAGAGTGAGGTAATCAATGAATAACAAGTATTCTATGTTTACAGTCTTCACACGCGTTTTCATTCCCGTTGTTTGACTCCAGTACTTTATTTTGGACCCACATGGGGGGAAATAATATAATTCACAGCTTTCAGTCGGAAGAGTAAATTTTGTTCGAAAGGTGTGAAGCTGTGATGAAATTATAACTAATTTCGAGGTGAAAACGCATCTATGTTGCCTATAAAATTTCGCGACTTAAGTAATTAATTATATCATTGTCCATTTTTTTATAATTTATGTTATCAGAATTTATTGCTGAAAGCTTTGTCGGAAACGGGTTCATTAAAAGATGAGATAATGTATTAACAATATTATAAAGTATTTGAATTAATTTCAGGTAGTGAAGTCAATCGAATATATGTTCAATTTAAGGTATACCACATGCTGTTAAAGCACTCAACTAAAGAATGAAGCCTTCGGATTTTTTTAAATACCTCTATTGTATTAATAATCGAGCCTAACATGACCCAGTATATTCCAAATCATTTTGTTAAACATACTTTACGAGGATACGTAAATAGGTTAATAAAATGTTTATATTTAATATAGATGCAATGGTACCTTTCCATAGATGTTGTAAATTCTTGTCGAAAAGTATGTTTGTGTCTGTATTTAATATGAATAAATAGTTAAAAATTCCACAAAGTCCACCCCAAGGTAGTAGAGGGTATACGTTAAGAAAAGAAAAATCTGCATGTTCAACAATAGTTTTTTTATCGAAAGTCATAATTCAATTTAGGTTAAGAACAGAAGAAAAGAACCGTACTTGTCAGTATTTTTTATAAGATATCTTTTAAATCCAAGATATGTGCATTTATTTCCGTTTATTTTATCGTATAGCTTGATTCAGAGATTTTGCAGTATAAAGTAGGTCTATCTTCTCGTACGCCAAAGTTCCTAGCAAATGTGACAGTGCTTTTCGTATCAAATTAATGGCGAAAATATGTAGTCTTCTAACAGCTTATATTGGACTTAACCTGTGCTACACTGGAAATAAAATATGCGGTCTCATAAGTAAGGGCCCTGGAGGCCACAGATGGGTGAACAGTGACATATTTTTCTGTATCAGCGTTTCCATTGGGCTGGTAAATTATTCAGCTGCTGCGCCTTATTAATATTATTCAATGGTTTCATTCGAGGTGGAAGAATTACGAAATTCAATAGCTGGGAGCTTAACGCTGGAATTCCAATGAGCATTGGAGATCCCATAATTGCATCCAATCCACGATCATCTATCGCGAGCTTCGACAATGTGTCAGCGAAACGTCTTTCCGCACGTGCAGGTGGGCGTGCATTGCAGCGATTATTATTTCTCGAAGGTTTCCCTGAAAGATTAAGAACGATATTTTCCCTGAAAGATTTGAGCTAAGAGAAAAAAAAACCACAACATATCTGCTACATCCATGACTACTATGCACGCATAGACCATTAAAAGGAACGCACAGACGGCGATACAAAATAACATGAGGTCGAAGTCGCTCATAAAAGCGTCGTAGAGAGGTGTAGTGATATATGCAGCACACACTTTCACCTTCACCTTGTCTTATTCGTTTGGCATTGCTGCACTGCGGCAACAAGACCATACGATTGTCCTGAGCATAACACGCGAAAGAGTTGAGAAAAACAAAAGCATTACGTAATGACTCGGTCGTTTGAAGCACTCGGCATTGTATGTGGCGTAGGTAGCGTTTACTGCTCACCCAATTGCAAACTCCTTATGACTGATTACACCTTCATCGACTTCATCCGATTACCATATAAGGCGGAATTAAGAGGTTTTCAACTTTTTCCTTGCAAGTGACTTAGAAAAAATAACGGTTTTGAAACGCTGGAGTCGAAAACACAATGATAGGAGCGAACGCTCTGCCTTCAGTGTCGACAAGGGGAAAATATTTCGTCGAGTTCCATTATCTCCAACGTGTTTGCGAAATTCGAAAAATTGCGTTGATAATATGATATGAGTGGCGCCTGGGTGAAGATAACAGATAAATGCGTCGAAACTTTTTCACGCGAGGAAATGAGTAGACAGTAAATGAACATGTGAATGCGCAGAAAGACGATAAAAGATTGAAGACGCACATTCAATATTCAAAAAAAAACACACACACACACATATTTATTTATTTCACAAATTAGTTGTAAAACCTGAATGCTGCTGCAGATTGAAGAACGTCTTTTCGGTATACATCACGCAGTATCTAAACTCTCATGATAGACTAGAATTAAGCATGAAGGCCATCGATGTTGTTTACGATTTTCCCTCGACTACTTTTCTAATTTTCATTTGGTGATTGGTATCTCAAGAGTGCCTTCCCTCACTCAAAGGGAACGTGTCGCCTGGGAATAAACGCAGCTCTTGATGAAGCACGTTCCTTAATTCATGAACCGCATACATGTGAAGCGACGCGCATTTAGGATATTTATACCTTGTAAGTCTTACTGCAAAAGAAAAAAAACAGGGGATAAGATACGCGAGAGCGTCAACCCCCCGTTTGGAAAAAGACATTCCCACAGTCTAGACAAGACAGCAGAGTTTCAAGGTGGAAAATCAAACACACAACAACTCGTGAACCTCGAGTCAAAACGCGGATATAGGAACGGAGGACAGGCGTAATTATTTCATTTCAAAAGTGGAATCGATTGCACAAAGCGGGGACGGGAAGGGTCGAGAGGACTTGGCGTGAAACAATCGCCATCCACCGAGGGAATGGACGACGGATTTTTCATTAAACTCCACAAACAATAAGGGTTGTAGGGCGTTATTGTCCGGGACGAAAGTCAACTCGAGAGTGACTATTTTTGGTCCGAGACAATGAAAATGGCAATGCTCGAGTGGCAGGAGGCGGAGAAGAAGCTCACGTTATGTACTTATAGGGCAAGAGGCTGCCTGGGAGGCCTGCGGTGTGTGGCAAATGAAGGATAAATGGGGGGGGCGCGGTGAGGGGGGTAGACGGGGGGGATAACAAGGGCGAGGATGAGGGAAGGCAGCGGGGGATGGAGCGCGGGGAACGGGGTCCGTCGCCCCCGTCCGTTAAACCGCGACTCTCCTCCTTCCTGGGAATTGATAACGCCCCCGTCGGACGGAGAAAGTGACCGGTTCTTTTTCTCAGGAAAAATGGCGAAGGGAGGAGGGGGAGGGTTGGGGGAGGATGGTGGGGGTAAGGAGGCGGCATTGTTGTCGTCGCGTCTTCTACCCTCGTCGACTGTTGCCGGCTCTCTCTCTCTCTCGCCGTGGATCGCGGACCAAGGTTCCGCATGCCAGGCTTCCATGGCAGTCAGTCGATCATTACGGATCCAAGCATCCATGCCTAATGCGCTCAGGAGAATGGCGATACCTATTCATTCCACCTGCCGACGAATATTTTAGTGACGACTCCCATTATGTGAAACGTTGCTCACCTCATGGAATTGTTCTGTCTATTACGAATAATTTTCCCGTAACGCGAAGTGGCTTCATTCGCAAATAGATTTTTTTTCTAATCCGAGCGTGGGCTCGGCGACGGCAGGATGGATACCACAGAGAAGGAATGACTAGGATGGAATGCCCCGATTTTTCATATCACTCGCAATCGACAATGATGGCAAAACAATCACAAATTTAGCTGCAAAAAAACGGAAAAGTCAACGTGACGCCAGATGCGCGTTGGGTATGATCACTTTCAGTCTCGAGAGATTTACCACAATTATTGATGCAAGGCGAGAAGACGGTGGGCTAAGTCTCACACGGACACTTTGACAAGTTAAAACTACTAATGCTTATCTCTTTTTTCTTAACAAATATAAAAAATTCACCTGGGATATGATCTAATTTATCACATTCCGCAGCGGGCAGAAAATCTTGACGATTTATGGAAAGAAAAACCCTTGTCTCGAGAACTACTGCGCAGCATTCATTGAAATGAGTCGCCATCGGTGTGCCCTACTGTAGATAACCTCTTCGGGCGGACAGTTGTTGGCGAAAGAGGATTCATGACCCTTTTCTTACGTACCTACTGCCCGTTGGAGTGGCACCGAAATGTGTAGGTACACCGACATTACATTAACTGCGAAAAGAATGTATCAGACGTACGCGAAAATGCCTGAAAAACGGGCACGGTGAAAATGCTTCCAACTAAAAAAAAATCAAGACTCCCCAACAAACACAAGAATTCGCTTTGCTTTCGCATGAGGGAGAAAGGAAGGTTTCGGGTCACGCTCTCCTTCGAGGGGATCACTCGCGCAAGGTCAGATAAGTGACATAGTGCGAAATCGCTAATTAAAATGAAAGCCAAAGGGAAACTGAGAGATGGGAGGGAGCGACCACGCGGGCAGACTGTGAAGACAGAATTCAGCGGTCATTGCGTCAAATTGCGTTTGAGTCGACAGATGGATAGGCGAGAGCTGGACGAAAGAGAAGGAGAGAGAGAGAGAGGGGCTGTTGTACGCGTGTGTGTGCTTGTGTGGAAAACGCACGCGCTTCCTGCGAGCACTCCCCAACTTCCGGCTGAGCCTCTCACATTCACAGGATGGCCATTGGGCCTCGTCAAGAATCCGCGCAGGAATGCCTCCCTTCGTCACCATACAAGGCCTACGCCCCTACGCGTTTGCGTGAGCGTGGTCACAATCGTCCCTCCACTCATCAACGTATTGGCCTCAGGGTGGGATCGGTAGAACTGCGGAAGGGAAGAGAAGCAAGCACCGAAGGAATTACGCGTGCCAACGGATCGAGGCGGGCAATGATTTGGCCAAAATACATTTTCTTTGCTGGTACTCCATACGAAATCCCTGACACCCGTCGCAAAAACTCCATCTATCTTATCACTCGGGTCTAAAACCCTAGTTATCTGAGACATTAAACAAGAATCCTCTTTTTGAACAGCAATAATTTTCATCACTTACTTGGTTTTCCTCAAATGAGTCAAATAGAGGTGCGGTAGCTTGTTTCACGGAAGTTTTGACCAATGAAGAATTAGTTCAACCCGGAACTGACGAACTTAAAAAAAAATGAAAGCTGCGTAGTACGAGGCGAATTCTTAAAGTAAGTACCGTTTGCTTATATTTAAATATTGGCGCCTCAGAACGCAGTTTTGCTCCTGCAGCGCCATTTACTGATTCATTGAGAAGCTAAAGCAGCATTTTTTTTTGTTTCAGAAGTCGTTTGCCTACAGTTCTGAGTGAAGGAAAGGTTAGACAATGCTGCTGTGATTTTAAAAATGGACGAACAAATGTCCATGACGAAGAGAGAAGTGGTAGGCCCAGTATTCTGACCGAATAAATTGTTGCGCAAGTGGAACAAAAACTGCGATGTGATCGTCGATTGACAATTAATGGCCTGGCTGAACAATTTCCTCAACTTGGACGCACTACTGTATACAATATTGTTACGGAAAACCTCGGATACCACACATTGCGTGCAAGGTGGGTACCGAAAATGCTCACCGACCACCACAAAGAGCAAAGAATGTCCAGTGGACGAGAGTTTTTGGGTCGTTGGGAACTCTTTAAACCACCCACCGTACAGTCCTGACCTTACACCCAGCGACTACTTCCTCTTCTTGCACTTGAAACAGTGGTTCGGTGGACAACGTTTCGAAACCGAAGAGGAACTCAAGAATGGCGTTGTCGATTGGTTCAACCCTCAGGCGGCGAGTTTCTATGCAGAGGGGTTAAAGAAGCTGGTGCAGCGGTACGAAAAATGTTTATAAGTGAACGGCAATTATGTAGATAAGTGAAGTAGGTTTGTAGCTAACTAAAAGTGCCAATAAAATGTGTTTTATATGAGTATATTTTTTCCTGTGACCAAACGGGCCTTACTTTATGAACACGCCTCGTATTTATGGTCTCATCCATATTTTCCAGTTTCCTCTCGTGGTTATCCGGGAAACAATTGACTGTCTAAATTATCATAAAATAAATCAAATTAAAATTATCTACCCCAACCCTGACGATGTTATTTCATGCTGAAAAAGATATCGGTACGTGGAAACCAGTATCCAATACTCTCCGGAGTTTAGCCATAATTAATCCCTAGATCTAACTAGATGATTAATCTGGATGATTTTCAATGGATTCAAATGGTGTTCAAAAATAAACAATAGTATTTATAATTTTCAGAAAATATAATAATACTTAGTTATACCTAATCGAAAATGTTGCCCGAAATGTGAATCATCAATTTTTGAAACACCCATTGAAAAGCTTCTCTTTGTTCACTATTCAGAAAGCAACGCTCTTGACCTTAGAGATACTTTCCATTACTCTTACTTCTAAGATTCAGGGCGATGATGAATAGAACAAAAACAAAAAACATACTTTAGATATTAATAGTTTTTACGGTGGAGAGGCGACGAAATCAATTTATGACAATGGGAAGGAATTTAAAATAAATGGAATCTTCAACGTGCATTACAAGTAGCATTCTGTATTATGGAAGAAATTCGACGAATATCATGTCGAGTTAGGCGTTCTTGACGTAGAGAGGGGAGTTTAAGGAGTATACTACCTTGATCAAAAAGTTCCCGGAATAACCACCGTGTGGCGCTCCCATCGTTTCGATTTGAGTTCTGTTTTTTTTGTTAAATTGGTACATCTGTTGTTGATATTCCCTTTAAATCTTAGTGTCATAACTTGA
>CM073768.1:63867071-63894110 GCA_037158775.1 Hetaerina titia | reverse complement strand
GTTATGAGACGTTTGCGTGAAGCAATTCGCCGAAAGAGACCAGAAATCGTCGCACAGTGCGTCGAGACCGTCGCACAGTGCTATCATTATTCGTAATTTTTTGGTGAAAAATGCAACAAATACCATCCAACAGCCACCGAATTCACCTCATTTGGCTCCCTGTGACTTCTTTCTGTTCAATTGAGTTAAAAAACCATTACGGGGAACGCGTTTTAGCAGCCGAGAGGAAGTAATGGAAAAATCGCAGGAAGCACTGATGGACATACCGAAAACCGAATATAAAAAATGTTTCGAGGATTGGATCAAGCGCTGGCATAAGTGTGTTGCAGTCGATGGGGATTACTTTGAAGGGGACAATATAGATTTAGATAAACTTGTATTTTTAATTTTCTGAATAAATTCCGGGAACTTTATGATCAAGGTAGTACGTTGAAATACAAGGGTGCACAGTAGATGAGAGCATCGGGCTATGTAACATTAGGGTACAGATACATGGATCATTTTAAGAGCGAATCGTAAAATAAGAGGAGACCTAATAATACGGCACTCGAGGTGGTTGCTGATGATAATACGACATCTCGTACGATAAAAGCTAGACAGATGGAAGTACCTATTGTTAAGTTATCAGAATATGAGTCCAAAGAGAGTACTCAATGGAAGAAAACACAATTGAGATTGCGGTTTTGCTGGGAACAGATTGGCAGGGATAGTTCCGGGTGGAAGATCAATGAAGTAGATAAAAAATAAGACGTGATAAAGAAGATCTCTCTAGGAAGAAGGATATTTGCACTGACTGGGGAAGAATGAGATGTTGTGACAAATAGGGATTAAATTTGAATGAAAGTTGAGATTAAATTTCAGGTACAAAGATTCTGTTTATTCAGAAGGGTTGGAAGATATCTATCAAGCAAGGGTTGTGCTATTCTACTCTAAACATGTGCGCTTTTGAAAAGATGATATTTCTGCATTTCTCAAGAACTAAAACTGAAAATAAAAACAAAGGATGTTTTTGCACATTCTCAGATGGTTACGAAACCGAAATAAATCAAAATAATTTCGAGGAAAGTCGTAGTAAACAGTCGCGCGGGCATGGAAGGTCATCTACATCAACATAAATACCCTGCGAGCCACCAAAAAAGGTGTTTGGCAGGGGGTGTAGCACCAGGAGGGAAGAGTAAGGGATGAGGGGGTTGGGGTTATCAAATAGGTGAGGAAAGGTGGGGGGAACCTGTAAGATAAAAATAATACATATATACACAAAAATACATATATAGTATATAGATATATATAAAAATATATTTATACACACACACACATATATGTGTGTGTATATATATATATATATATATATATATATATATATATATAAAGTCACTTTCTTGGAAAACCCCAGGAACATGCACAATAATGTAAATTCACTAAATAGTCAACACAAACACAGAAACTAAAACATATATAAGAGGGACTCACTGGTTCTCGAATTTTCGGTGGTGCAACCACCTTTCTCAAGAGGAATTAGGAACAGAACAGTTCTGTTCCTAATTCCTCTTGAGAAAGGTGGTTGCACCACCGAAAATTCGAGAACCAATGAGTCCCTCTTTTATATGTTTTAGTTTCTGTGTTTGTGTTGACTATTTAGTGAATTTGCATTATATATATATATATATATATATATGTGTGTGTGTGTGTGTGTGTGTGTGTGTATTAGGTCAAAGGTAATTTAATGCATTTAGCCATTGGATAACCTAAAATACGTAAATACCAAATACAAAAAAACATGACCATACATTTAATCAATAAAAAGAACTACAATTTCGGCACAACAGGGATAAAACGTTTTATAATCAACAATGAATTAATGGCTGAAATACCATATTTACGTTTTGGCGGAAACTCGAAATAAATCGACAAATACAAAATACAAAACTAAAACAACAACAACATAAGAAGGGGATTTATTCAAAATTTTCCAATGATTCCCCAAAGTCACGGAAGAATTTTATAGAATCGATTTATTTCTTTTTTCCAAACCTATCCTACGATGATGCAGTTTGTCCAGTGCTTGGATGAAATTAGCCGCATGGTCTTAGGCGTTACTCCTTAGAAACAATCAGAATCGAGGACGTTTTTAGAATCTAAACAGTTGCTGGCAATGCATTAAGAGTGAATGGCTGATGCGCCATTATACCTGTAATTCAAAAAGTAGTCCTACCTCGAGTTTACACTAATAGTAAGTTAACATAAATATTTATCGATGACCATTCACCACTGTGATCACATTCACTACTGTGTGGCATCATCAGGTGGTGATACCTCGCAGTCGTGAAAACATAGTCGTCGAAAAATATTAATTGCGGAATCGTCTGTTAACTGTACTCATAGTAGGGTTAAGGGCAATGGTCATTCTGTTCGTAGAAGACGAAATATACTGGAGGGCAATATGAGGATAAATTCGTCGGCACTTAGCACTAATGCAAACCAGGGGTCACGGTTGATTAATGTTTAGGAGGAGTGAAAAATAGCAACAGTAGGTTCCTCGGGCCAATGGAAACAGTACTCGTCGAAGAGAGCGATTGTTTTCTTTTGTGCCCCGAGAACTAATCTCCATTTAAGCCTCCGCCGCCACTTTTCACCCTTTCGCCCGCGGCACCCGGCCCCACAAGGGGGCCCAACGAGGGACACGCACACATCGCCGCCGTGGGAACTCGGGGCGCTCCGCTCTCATCGGCCGATTGTGGCGCAAGTCGGCTCCGGGGCCGAGGCGAGCGGCGGAGGGTTCAGTGACATGAGGGGACGGACGGAGACGGGTGGTGGGAGGGCGCCGCCGCTCGCACACACACATACGCGGCCACCGCCGGGAAGACGACAACACAATGAACGCCGCCGCAGCCATTTAAGGGATCTCCACAACGGTTGTTCCCCCGGCGCCCCAGCACCCACCTCCCCCCGAGCTTCCTTCACGTAATTCACACTCCCTGGCACACGACACGCCCGTAGTATATGCACACAGGGGAATGGAAGGGGGGCAGAGAGGGAGATTCCCTTTCGTCGATTCCTTTAAGGCCGCCCCGTACCCTGCTCGTGTCCGAGAGACCGCGCCCAACGACTGCTGCTGTCCGCGGCTTCGAGGAAGTGCGCGCGAGGTGCGCGCCACTCCACCTACCTAGGGCGTCGTCCCCGTCCTTTGAAATTGGAGAGAAGCCTCTGAACGGGCGTCCTCGGTGAGGAGTTACGACCTCCTCAAGGGGTTAGACGTCACGTTGTGCACGCGCGGGAATTACCGTCGAGGTGGAAGGATTGTGGTTCGATTCCTATTGGTGCAGGGAGGAAACGGACGCCTAATTGAGTCCACTTTCCGACACCGTAGAGGAAGAAAAAAATAAGAGTTGGTATCCTGGCAAGAAAAATCCTTTCGGCGGGAAAAAAACCGGTGATTGCGAATTTGCGGTGAAATTTCAACGATAAAAAAAACATTTCCTTCGGTCCGCCATCCAACAATGGCAAAATCAATTGGTCAATCACGAGTGACGGTGAAAGCTCGAAAATCTGAATCCCCGTCAAAGGGACGGTGTGTACATGCGAAGCACGCGGCACGTGGCGATGTTGTGTAATGAAAGAGAAGACTCACAAACCATAGGTGTGCGTGTATATTTACATTCATCTATGTCTTTATGACTCATTTGGAAAATATATCTTGTGAGTAATATCAGATGACGAAAAAACGGATATTCATTTACTATGTGACATGCAATTATCGCAACCATTTTGCGGAATCGCGTGGTAAAGCGCTCCAATGGGTGACTTCGGCAATCAAGTGCAACTTCTTCCGTTATTATCACATAAAAAAGTCATTGTAAAAACCTCATACTTTTCTCTATTTAAAGCTGTATTATGATTAATTGAAGCGATTCATCGCGTGACGGAACAAGTTTAAGCGTACCCGATTACCCATGTCGGCTACGCTTCCCTGGCTATCTTTTTTTTATTGAAATGGCAAGAAAGTTCTAGGCGCGTGGCTTCGGTCATCTGCTTTACCTACTCCTCCTTCAAACTCTTCTTCAAAACAGGATACTATTGTGTTAGCTAGAGGTTTAAATACTCACGCCACCTATTGCATTGACATTTTTCAAAAATACTAACACACACACACAATCGGAAGTGATGATAAACACGAGTAAAAAACTTTGAAGAGTCATGGACTTAAGTATTGTTACAGTAATTGTTATGCCAATACCCGACGTTATTTCAATTGAACGTTCTCTATAAGGATCCTTGATAACCACACAGTCATCTTTCTGGCAAAAAAAGGTAGAATTTTTATTCAAGTCCAAAAATCTCCTGCTTTTTTTCTGACAAACTACTTAAACTATACAGTTGAAACTGCTGCTACTCCTCAACATAATCTCCCTACCAACGTACACATTTTCCCAACGTGGACGCAATAATTTCATGGCCACCGAGAACCCTTCTGTGGTGGCTCCTTTTGCCCACTGGAAAATTAACCATGGACGAGGCTTCGTTGGCTCCATGTCACATGTCGTTCACCCTTCTTTGAACTGTTGCACCCACGAATCCACCTGTTCCACATCCATAGCACCATTGCCGTATGTCTCACTCAATTGGCGATGAATTTCGATGGGTGTTAAACGACGCGTGTCGACAAAACGGATGATTACACGCCGTTCTTTTAAATCTCGACATCATTTTAAGAATTGAGACCGCTTCTCTTACTCTAGATATGTCTATACAAGCCCTGTGCAATGTACGGTACAGCCATTTATGTCTTGTAGTTACCAAGAGTACTCGCGTATTGTAACCCCAACCGCATCTTCCCATATACTCCTCCTGAGAAATAAATTGGGAAAACTGAGCACTTGACGGCATCTCGTATCACTCTTAATTTTATTCAACGTGTCATGAAGTAATACAAACGGAGTCACTTTACAACAGCATTCTTCGAATAAATTTTAATGAATTACTTTAAAGCAGTAACTCAAGAATAAAACCCGAGAAAGACGAATGAAGTATAGTTTAACGTGAGGATGAGAGGATTTAGCCAAAAGATTGAGAGAGTAAGCGATTTGCCCCAAAACTGTGCATAGAGACTCAATAAGAATCCCAGAATTATGTTGTGGTGCATAAAATCATTAAGTACTAATCTCTACTGCTGAAATACGGTAAGCATCAAACTTTTCAGTGGTTGCTGTCAACAAAATGAGCGCCTATCGTTAAATGATATTTGAGAGAGAAACCCAACTTCTTTTGAAAAAAATAACTGAATTACTGTATAACTGAAATGTAAGCAATGTTGTTACACTTATGATTTAGTAACATTAAAGTTGAACACAAATTATGCACAAAATATTTTTCGTTGATCCACCGTCGGGATTGTACAAACTTTTAAACTCTAAGAGTAACTACCGCAAGACACTGACTACAGCCCTATTGCTTGAAATGTGCCACACCTTGAATCCCTCACCTTGAAATGCTCTCGGCAGAGGAGGGGTTATTTCGGAAACCTTTTTTGTTTCCACTTGTGACGAGAAATCCAGGGGGTTTAAAAAGGAATCTTTGCCATTAATGGGAATCGAATCCCTGCTCTGGTGAGTGGAAATCCCGCCATCACGCGACAACCAATCTCGTTCCCGATCCGAGGAGGCCAAAAGGGCTTGAGATCCCGTCTCCCCCGTTACGGCACGTACCTACTCCTTATAGGCAGACACCCCGGGCTTCGCACACCCCACCCCCAACCGCATATAGCCTCCGTCGAAGCTCCCGCGACCCTAGGACGGGGCTCCCCCCCACTCAATCACCTACCCGTCACACAGACACGCGGAGCAAAACCCCCACTCCTCAACCATCAGCCTCCTCCCAACAGCCCTTTTTTACAACCTCCCTTGAGTCGATCCCCCTTACTCCCACCCCCAACCCCCGACTCCCCCACACCTCACCACCACCCCCACGACTCGCCTAGAAATGGCGAAGGCTCCTACCTCTCTCCCCGACGCTGCCCTCCCCGTCGTCCCTCTCGCCCCGCCTTCCTCCTCGCCACCCCACGTTCACACTATCGAACTCCTTCAATCGGTGCATCGACTTCTCCGTCTGAGGGGATGCGAGAGCGGGGGCGTAGGGCGCAGGTTTTTGGCACGTAGCTCCGGGGGAGATAGGGCCGTCCGTCATCGAGAATCCGCCCGGAAAGACGAGAATTGTGGGAGGAGGGAGTGGAGGGACGGAGGGAGGCCTCCCCTCGGAGATCTCTCTCTCTCTTTTCAAGGAAACGGAGGGAGGGTGACGTAGAGGGAGGAAGGGCGACGGATTGGGTGTACGGGTCGACGCACGTTAAGAAAACAAACGTAGGAGAAGCCGCAGGGCATAAAAGAAGCGCATCGGGAGAATGATGGCGTTGCAGAGAGAAAAGCTGATTCGTCCTTCGGAAGATAAACTGAGATGCACGTTTGTTTTTGCGATAAGCTTCCGATAATTGCTCCATGATACAGAGCTGAGTCCTCAAAGATAGGCTACAAAGAGATAAGGAGTTATCAGACTTTCACAGCGTGCCTCTTTTTTAGGTTACGATGAAATAACTTAATTATATCCCAGTCCTTCATAATACCGAATAGCAAGTCTTCAATTTCATAAAACCCAAAGAATATTATTGGGAAGTCATCATGCACGTAGACAAATACGTCCTTATAATCATGAAAATTAAAGAATTTAGTTGATTTAAACTACTCACGTATTTGCCGATTTCAGCGTTTTAGCGTTTCGTAATATAGAAATTGGAAGGGTAAAGGAAAGTCAGCCAACGCTAACAACACGCGGATCTGCTAAAGAACGATTTCACACTGAAATAAAAGATTAAAATTCTTTTCCGAACCACAATTTTATCCTGAAATTGTAAATTTCGCTTCCAAAATGCCAAATCATTTAAGCTTTACAAAATCTTTTATTGTAAACTCAATTTTTAATCCACTCTGATGCGACATGCCTTGGCCAAGACTCAACAGATACCAAGCGATTGTGGACGGTCGTAAAGCATGAACAGAAACGATGAAAAAGTTTATAGCTTTCGACTTCCAATTAGATACGCTGGTAGAGGGAAAATGAGTTTTGTTTCTTATAAGGAACAAAAATATTCTAAGGACGCAGAAAATAAACGAATCAGTTTCAACCGCCCTGACGTAAACCGCGTTCAAGAAATAAAGAAAACGTGAAAGAATCGATGAAACAGTAAACAGCAATTATACATGACGAAACAATGCGTACGAAAGGTAATAATGAGAAAAAATAATCATAAAAGACGGTAGGAATTTCAAGTATGATTTCATAAATGTGAAATCATAATAAGATTGACGTCCAAGGTTTCACCAACGGAACATGAGAAAATTGACGTCTTCCTCTTCCACTATTCTTCTCCCCTTCTTTTGCGCCCTCACTCTCGGATAGGTACCGTGACCAATCTGCGACTGTTTCCACAACCATCGCACATTCTTCTCGAACGCTTTTTTCACGATCAGCCTGAAAGTGAATTTCTTCATCAAACAAATCCCTAACCACCATTCCTCTTGGTGCGAGAAACAGATCCCTGCGCAGAGAGCCTTGGTGTCTTATGTGGCTCAGGGTTTCCGTAGACCCAAAGACGCGGGTATGCAAAACGAGGTTAATAGGCAAGAGGGAGGAAAATCGATACGGTGATTCCAGTAAGAAAAAGATATGGTCAGTAAGAAAGTCGGAGATAAGATTGGAAGATGGATTAGAAGATTGGCTTCATTCGGAGGCGTGCCAACAGTGTGTCTTCTGGACAAGGAGACAATTAGCGAGACTTAAGGACGGGGAAGAGGATATTTCGCAAGAATATCCTCCACAGGAAGAACAATCGACTACTTCAGAAATTCTGGAGATGAAATATTTGAAAAGGAGAAAAACAGTACGTATAAAAACGGAAAAGTTTGAAAGTTTCTGAATCAAATCATTGTTCAAGTCACTTATTTATACTAACTATAGTTTTTATGCAAAGGAACACGCATCAAGTGAATTAACCGGAAAGTAAGACCTGTAAAGGACTCTTGTGAGAAGGGTTGTACGGGAGAATGTTTCCCGGAACACAATTTGAGAAGTTCACCTGAGTATTTAATACATCATGTACGTGTTTTAGCTCAATTAAGTGGATTATTACCGCTAAATTTTCGTGTCAGTGCGATAAACACCACCGCGGAGTCGCAAACCTGATCGCGGAGAATAGTTTCAAGCTCCGATGATAAACATTTTGAAATTTTAGGATTATGAAATGAAATCTTTCTGAGATTTCCTACAAAGCATAAATGTTCTACGGGCGGACAAACAATAGAGCCACACTTCTATTCACGGAGAAAAAAATTAGCATTCGGCCAAAACCCACGCACGCGGGCAAATACTAAAGGGTAAAAAACATAGGGCGATCAAAGAGCGTAAAAGTGGAAAAGTTCTTTGGAAAAAGCGGGTCGACGTGGGAGAGAGGAGAGAAACAATGAGCCGGAGACGGACCTATTACAGGTTCGGTCTTTCACGACCTAATGGAAACACATTCCCGTCGTGATTGACTCCGTCGCAAAACATTCTTGGGAAACTTCTTAACACTCGTCTTCGCCCGCCACATTTTTCCACTTACTCCCTCCCACTCCCTCCTTCATCCCCAATCCTCCCTCGCCGGGCACCCACACCACCGTCCTCCCACCTTTTTCAATTCCCCCCCCTCAATCCCCCGCAGGAGAAACCCCCCTCCTCCTCCCCCTTCCATCACCTCCTCCCTTCTTTTCCGCCGCTCCATCTGTTTCTGCCGACGTCCCACTTTAGCGGGGCCGGAGCGTTCGTTGTGCATGGGAAAAAGGGGCGTGCGGGTCCGCAGCAGCGGTTGCATCACGTGCTATGCGCCCCTGAAACGCCGAAGGTCGCCGCATCGTCGTGTGGCCCATCGCGTGCGCGTCGTGAGACAGCTCTCGCGCAAATTCATGTTTTTGACGTAAAACGTCTTACAATGCGTACGTACTCATAGACTGGGTCATTTGGACCCTCACGTTGCCGACACTTTGTCGCTGTACCATACGCCTACTTCTACTAATTCAGTGAGCGATACATCGTTTGAAAGGAAAGGAATGGTATAAAAAGAATGAAAAATATCGGAGAATTCCAAATAGCGGCCATATTTGTAATCACCTGCGACTATTTCACTCTCACCAACGCTTTCAGCATTTAATCTCTCATTAACTACTGAACACTATCAAACGAGCAAGCGATTCGAGTAACTTGTAAAAATTCCTGAAAGCATGCAAATATAAAGTATGTTGCTAAAGGGTAAACTTTTCTGAAAAAATAATAACTCTAGCACGATCAACGTTTTTCTATCAAAAGTCACATCAGCATTTAATAATTAATGCTTGTGTTTTTATTCAATTAAATGGATTATTAACGTTGAATTACATGTGAATACGATAAAACCAATTTGGGGTCGCATAGCATCACTTGAGGAACTGCTTTTTTCCCCCGTTTCGCTCCGTTCTTCTTTCACTAAAGTAGCTAAATCATCACAACAGCTGCAAAGAAATATCGCAAACATACGCAGATTTTGACGCGAAGTTTTACATAAGATTTGCTCTTCAGTCGGACTAGCTTTAGTCCCATACATTTTTTCCCCCCGCCTCCATCCCACCCTCCTGTCTCCCGTGATCTCCGGATCGAAAGGGAAACGATTTTCGCTCCGAGAACGAGAGAGGTAGAGTGAGGAGGAGGAAGATGGCGATGGATCCGACCGCCACCCACCCTCCCGTCGGCGATTTCATGTTTCGGACGGAGCAATTTGATTCGATTATCTCCGCGGTGAGTCCCGCGAAGTGTCCGCGGGTGGGTGCGGGGAAAAAAGAGCGACCTACCCATCTTCCCCCTCGCCGGCCGTCCTGGGTTCCCGTTCGCAGAAATAGTCGTCGCTGCAGACGCCGTTCCTTCCTCGATTGTTCTCCCCTAGCCCACTCTCCTCGCTCGCTTGCCTTCGCGATGAGGATCCCCCTTTAAGCCCCCTCCCGCCTCCCCATCCCCCCCAGGGTCCGCTCCCCACCCACAAGGCTCTGGCCCCGCGAGGCGAGCGTGAGGGGTGAGCGATTTGTCTTCCCCGAACGGTCCGCGCGCGCAGAGAGAAGGATGAGATATCGAAATGGAATCCGTTTCGAATGTGGAGCCGTGGAAGAAAAAAAATAAAAGGAAAAATAGAAAAAATAAAAGCCTTCGGTCTCTTCAATGGGCCGCCGCAGACGGTGCGAGAGTCGAGTCTTCCTTCCTCGCCCAGGAATGCATCCAATATGACTCTTTTGAGTTGCCCGCGGCGCGATAAAAGGGAATGGAAGTGAGAAGGGGAAAAAAATTAAATTCGAAGAAACTCCGTTCCCTACGGTCTCTTCACTCCGCTCCTCTCCGACTCTCCCCCCCCCCTCCCCCTTCCTGATTCACCGGGGACGAGAGAGAACCGAAGACGATTCATCCATTCCCGTAATGCACCGAAAACACGGAGGGAAGGAGGCGAGGAGCGACGGGGACATTTTGCTTTCGATTTCTCCGTTACGAAACGAAAGAGAAAAGACCGAAATGAGGGCGATGATTTCCCTCCCCCTCTGCCCCCCCTTCGGCTCCCCACCCGGAGGACAACAGAACGTGTTTTACATTTCCTTTCCGGATATTTGCGAGGAGCGGAGGAAAATGCTCTCGGCCGGTTGTTTTTTTGTCACGATGCCGGTCGGTCCCATTCCTCCCTCTTCGACCCTCCCGTCCTTCTCTCCCTCTGAGAATTGGCGGAGGCTTGCTGCAAATCTGTCAATGGCTCGTCGAGGGAGACTTGATGCATGAAAGCTCGCTTCCTTGGCACGCCGGCGACTCACGCACACGCCCTTCCGTAAACGTCTTCCAATACGCCGGGACTTGGATGCCGTTTTTTTTCATGTAATAACCCCTCCGCCGCGGGGCGTGTTCACCGTTCGCCCTTTACCCCATACCTTCTCCCTCCTAGGGCACCTCGTTCCCTCCCGAAGGAAGTAAGCCATGTTTCCCCTTCACTATGACCTTTTTGATTCTCCTGTTTCCTTCGCCGTCACGAATGAAAATCAACCCCGTTGACAGCCTCGCCAAATACCCCAATGACTCCTTGAAATTAGGAAAAGCAATTTACCTCGGCCACTAAGGAAGTTAAACGGGAACACCTCATCGCAAGTGCGAGTTGAAATGAATTGCGCGTGCACTAATATTGATGAGGTGGAGTTTGGGAATGTGCAGGCCCTTCTAGGTACATGCATCTCGACGTAACACACTCGTATCTTCTACATGCGCTGCCAATGTTCTCCTAAAAACGACACAAACTGCAGTCATGGAAGACTGCAATAAAGTTAATAAATAAATATACCCATATTCTACACATTAGCAAAACCCATATTCCAAAATCAGCAAGAATAACGAGGTATAAAAATAATATCAAAATTCGCGAGTCTGCTTTCTCCAATCTACGAGTGCAAAATCCGACCTGTAAAGTGAAGTTAATCCGTGAACTTCGTTCTTTTTATAACGGAATATACCGATTCACCAGAATTCATCGGTATATACCTGTAGTTTGGCTGAACAGAAATCTGAATAGCATTTTTGAGTAAATAAAAACAATTTAAATACTTCCTATGGGCTAAATTTATAAAATGGGATCCATTAATTGAATGAATTGGCGAGACTCTCAAAAACTCCTTTCCATGCAAACACGAACTTTAAAAGAAATGGCTGCAAATGAGAAAGGTTATTTGCAATAATTCAATATTTTTCATCAAGAAAATCTAGTCAGTACTAGACCGCATAACCATTGGCTTCCTCTTTTGAGCATGCCCGACACAAATTATATGACGCAGGTCTTCCAAATGGATTGGAAAAACTACACTTACGTAACTCAATGGATGATGGAAAGTACAAAAGGATTCGTAAAAAAAAACCATCAGTCCATTTTCATTTATCTTTCCTCCGGCGGATTTTAAACAGTTTCAACGCACCTAATTACTCTCATACTCTGCACAATTTATGGGGGACACTAGCCGAGGAACTTGGCGGGTGTAACAATCTCCAGGTATCCCAAAATTCACGAGCTGCTTCATTCCCACCCACTCAATGAATGGCGTGCTGCCATATTGAGGCTTAATGAATAATTGTGATAACCTCATTTTGAAATCATCTTAGACTTTAAAGCACTATGATTCAGTACTACAGCTTATTTGATCGTATAGCTGGAGGATAAACTTCATGTAGTTCTTTTTTCTTCTGAATTAGACGTCTCATTCACAATCAATAGCAGATTTCCCCTCTTTTTCGTCTACGAAAACGACGTAAAAACATAAAAATTTCCCTTTAGAATGAGGACCTTACCTATTGAAGATGAAACCATGATAAGAAATTTAAGAAACTTGTGAAAGGCTTTAAGAATGTATTTTAATACACCTATTATACGTAAAACTTACGTTGAGTCAAAAGAAGAAATATTCTATAGTGCCAAATTTCCTCGAGCCGTAATAATAAACTCTTTCAAGAGAGAAAATATGTAGGCGTTGAAGTTTTTCCTTCATTCTTTATTCTTTTTATTCTTTTTTTAACTAGCCAAAAAATATATATTTTTTATTTCTATTTCGTACAAGCAAATTGTGTTCCGTTCATAATCAAAACACTTCCTTATCAATTCAATGATACGAGCCATAAATTTATAAATAATATGATTTTGGTGAGTGTATTATAAATTTGTGACTGCAGAAGCATACTACTATTTCAAGAAATAGCAACACGAATTAAAATGTTGTATCTTCTAGATACCCAATTTTACTACTTTCTTAAGTATTTTTTTCACTTATTTAATATAAGGCTGGTTTAAAATATTAATGTCATTCTAAACGCCGGAGCACAGATTTTTCTCAAATTAACGTCTTATTTACTCTGTAATACGCCTTTGATTATTGAAAAACTTGTTAGCAATCGATACCCCTAATATTTCCAGACGTTTTTTCAGTGCTCGAGCCGTATTTTATACGTACCCCTCCTTGCTTCTAGTGTATTTGCTCACGTGCTCGCACTCAGTCCGTTTCCCTTTGTTTTGTCACTCAACCCTTTTCCCCCTCTCCCCATTCAGTGTTTGTCTATTCCACTCTCTCCCTCTTCCTCTCCTCTTGACTCCCGCCGTCCTCACCCTTTCCCCTATTTCCTCCCGTAACCACTTTCTTTCCCACAATATCTTATCCAATTCCCTCACCCCACAAAATCCGTCTCCTCCCTCGCCCACCTCCCATATCCCGCCACCCCTTCCTCCCGTCCTGATTATACGTGGCCATTTTATTTGGGGGCACCACATTTGATCCCTCCACATCCCCGTTCCCATTTTACACCTTCCCCTCCGCCACATATCTTTTCCTATTTCCCTAACTCATCCGTCACCACCTCCCGTCCCCCGCCTCCCTCCCTTCCCCCTTCCGGAGTTTCCGGCCATCTCTTCTCTGCCATTAGAGTCACGTCTTTCATCCACACCCTCTCCCTCCCCCTCTCTCCACCTCCCGCATTTCCCTTTTGTCTCCTCGCTCATCGCACTCCCTCCTCTCTCTCCCTACTCCCGAGGCCCTGCTTTCCAACCCTGTCCCAACCCATCCCTTCATCACTCCCGATTTTCACGCTTCCCCCCCCTTCTCCTGCCATACCCTCCATTCTCTCCCCATTCCTATCTCACATCCCTCCCGACGCAGTTCCCTGCCTCCGTCCCGCGCGAGATTTCCGTTCGTTTTTCCCTCTCGACGACATCTTTCCCGATTCCCTTCCCATCTCCCACCCCCTTTCATCACGCCCGACACATCCCTTTCCTCCAACCCCCATTTCTTTCTCCTATTCTCACGTGTCATTCCGCTCTTCGCCGCCGCACTCGTCCTGATGGAATTTGTTGCAGGAACTTTCCTTTCTTCCCTCCTTGGCTTCCCCGCTCACCCCGACACCTTCCCGTCCTTCCTTCCTCCGTTATTGAATAAATTCGGTCCTGGAACAGCTTCGCGTCCTCCCCCACCCCCTTTCCATCAGCGGCGAGGGCGACTGACGAGAGGGCAATACGCAGAAACGCATATCGCGCGGGGGCGAGCGCAGTTTTTGGTCCACCGTGTCTCGCACCCCGCCGCCCTCACGTCTCACAGTACGAAGATCTGTTCTAAGTTTTTGACTGGGATCACTATATTCATTTCGGTGCGGGCGATGTGATTAAGAGGACTCCGACACCCCCGGGAGATCCCCAGGAACCGTGATCCCGAATACGGCGTCTAAATGTGAGTTTTAAAGGCTCTCTCGACCTTAGAGGGTCGGCCGATGAGTGCTCATAAAGGGGTTGGGTTCATCGACGTGAACGGGTGGTGAAGCTTTAATTATATGCTCTAGGATTTGATTTCCTTTAATCGGTCTCATTCCTCCACATTAAATGATTTCCGCTACAACTTGAGCAACGGATGGTTTCATACCAATACCGTCGCACTTTCTTTGTGGCACATCGCGTAGGGTCAGCTACAAATTATAGTACCTCTGACCGAAAAGTGTCTTCACAATTAATTACAACTATTATTAAGTCATTTGGGCCTATTTGATTCGGCATGAACATGTCCATCATGGCTATTCCAAGGTTTCTTTTGCTCTAGATTTGCGAGCCAAGGTGAATTTATATTTTTCAAGAGATAATACCACCATAACATAATTAGATATTGTTACTCTTGGACTGCATTTAAGCGGTTTCGTGAAATATCCAAATGAAATTTTATGGAGTAACTTTTCATAACTTTCAGATATTACCTAAATTCAGTTCAATTTCTAAGACATTCTCAAGAATGCATAAAAGTATTCTTCAAGTATTCCAGAGAATTGTAATTAGAAGAATGCGTAAACAAATAGATATACCTACACAGAGAAGCACATACGTATATCAATATATCAGTGAAATTTCGAGAAAAATTATATCATTGACATATGTAACATATAGTCATATTATTATAAATAAACATAATTGTTTGCTCCATCACAGGAGATTCTCTCTAACAAAAATATTAGGCTGATGATGGTCCAGGTAAAAATGTATCATAAAGAATCCACATCTCCCAATAACCCATATCCCTATGTTGTTTATTATCTAACTCTCATCTCGAAAGAAGAGGGCAATTTGGATAAATAGGTAATTACAGTTGTTTGATGCAAGTAAATTCACAGTCATCCATAGCCGAGGCATTCGAAATTACCGTTGAAAATAAGTGCACAAATTATTATTAGGGTGAGCCTACAACACTCAGTCATCTGAATGAAAAGAGAGTGAATATCTTCGATAAATTCTTCTTCGTTCGAATCTCTACATCAAACGAGCTGATGGAGTTTCCATGTCGAAATCCGAATGTGAGCTGGCATTATTTCATTTGATCAAAATCCTGACCCTTCCAAACGAATTTGGGAGAAGTTTCACAGCAGCCAGAAGCCGCCTGACCCCGCCCTTTCACCCCGAGTGCGGGAACCTCTCCCCCCACTACTATCTCCCGCAAGATAAGGCTATTGACGTAGTGGTAACGGCGCAGGCTTATTCCGCAGGGCGGACAATAAGGCGCCCACGGAAAGGAAGAGAGTTAAAGATGAAAAATGAGCGGAAAGGAGTCGATGTGTGTCTCTTTTACCATATGACTCTGCTGTCCGAAGGAAGCTCTCTCTAACAAACGCTGGACAGCGGCGCAGTTGTCACGAGTTCCCCCTTTTGCAACGTCGTCCAATTTTTGAGTCTCCGTAGATGTGCAAATGGCCAAAAGAATGCAATCGAGTGATTATCACTGTCAACTATTAACTTTTATTTGTCGCACACAGCTTCAAACACAACAGATTGATTCTCATTAGTGGGACAGTTTAAGACCAATGGTAACACTCTCTTTCTTATCCCAACCTTGTCATTATCTTTAACACACCTTTACCTGATTACGTCGCTTTGTTATCGCGTTAAAAGCGAACTCGAGTGACTTCGCTGTAGGCATCGCTACCTACATCTTTACGTTAACCAACACGACCTATTTAGGCACTCTTTTTCAACTTTCACAGGAAATTAGTCTTTTTTATCACGGAAGCTTAGTATACATGTATTCAATTCAAATGTCCCTAAAGTCTAAGGACATTAACACCAATAATCTGACGGCCTCAGGGGTGAGAGTGAGGAAACATTTCCTCGGCCCTTATTCAAGCAATGTATTACGTTAACTTGGAATAAATCATATGAACTGGGGATAAATTCTTAAACCCATAAGTTATGTAAAGCTCTTAGGGCTTCGTGGAGAATTGAAACGAACTCAGTGTATGCCCCGTTTTATGACAGATAAGCACGTTTAATAGGGGTGACCTCAGGACGAGTGTGCGGCTGAGATGCCATTTCCTTAAAATGGATTCATTATCAACGAATGAGGCATAACTATGAATTCGGAGCGCTCCCAATTCGATTAAAGAGCTTTAACGACCTTCCTCCATTCTCCTTCGGCAAAATTACAGCGGCATCGCCTTAACCTTAATATTAAATTAGCGGGAAGCATGTAAACACTTAAGTATTGCTAGCGACGCGGCTCATATTTTCGAATGGATGCCCCGGGGTAGCGGACGAATGAGGAGAATCTGGAGCACATTAATTTAGCAAGACCGGTAACGAAGTGGAGTTATTTTTGGGCGAAGTTTAATCTTCACCTTACGAAAATATTACATTTTTCACAATCCACGGTTTTTGTATGCAGATATGTTTATACAATTCCCGGGCGAGGTGAAAAAAGTCCATCTTAATTGGGGTAAGTCTGGTTCGTCCACCTTCGCCAAACCATCCTCCTCCCACGGCCCTCTTCCCTCAGCCCCCACACTCCTCCCCGCTCCACCTTTTCCCATGCCCGCTTCCCCGCCCACGATCTGAACCCACAGTGGTGCGAGGGGCGCATTAATGAGCCAAATTTGAGCTTACACGAAAGGAGGGAGAAAAAATAATATTTGCGTGCGGAAAAAAGTATTTAGAAAATGCTCCCGTCCTCTTGTCTTGCCGCTCTTCAATTGAAGCTACTGGATTAAACGAGCTTTCTTGGGGGATAAAGCTAATAAGAGACAGTATCACGTTACTAATTAGAGCGTCACTCACGTCAAGGACAGTATTCATTATTTTCCTCGTTATGTTCTTGCCATGATGCGCGTTGATTAGTGACTCTTCTCTATTTCCGTTTCAAAGTGGTGGGAAGGTTAACCTGGCATTGAGGATAATTTTCAATGTTCAGGATAAGTCTTCTTTTGCCAAAACAAGCGAAGAAGGACAAAACTTATCAGTTTCAAAATGATAACACGCTTGAGTGTTCCGAAAACATATTTTTTCCAACTTGGTCGCAAACTATATTACGAGAATACGGTACTAAGCCTTTATTAGCATAAAAATACTATAATACACGTTGTCATTAAATATTAATATTTAATTCTGTGTATAAACCACAAGGAAGAGCTTATGAAAACGATAACTGAGCTTGTGGTAAGCTTTAGGAAGTACTGATAAAGGAAAAACCAACAGCATACGTCTCTCGAAGTGGGATGTTGTCAGTAGTTCTCAGTATATAAGAATTAATAAAAGAGGATGCATTGGAATTGTTGCCTTTGCAAATTCAAGAATAGCAAATGACTTCTGATATAAAATGTATTGAGCCTGATCCATTGATTAAAGGATTATTGTAAGAGTACGCCAATGTTTTAATTCCGTACATCTATTGCATTTATTGTGCCGAATCGTAAGAAAACAAACTACCCATCGCATCAGCGAGACAAATCAAAACATGTTTACGTCAGCATACAACTTGCAGGAGCGGGTGATTACTCGGCACCACGGCGCTGCTTACTCCACACTTCGAAGAGCGAACTTTAAACACCGGGTCGAAGAAGTTTTATGAGCATGGCGGACACAAAAACTTGTCACATAACCGCCGACGGGACACACTAGGAAGGAATCGCATTGGCGATACAACATATAAAAAAATACACCCGATCGCATCCGCGTTCATTGCTCCTCAAGTCTTTTCAAAAGCATCTCGGTTAACTCGACAGTCGCGTCGCATATTGGAGAAAACGTAGGTTTCAACACTTCTCACGCCGACACACTCACGACGCGGTAAGCAGCGAAGGAAGAAGCTACCGACGATGGCACATTAGCAAAACCCACCAAATAGGGGATTGTTTACGTTTCGGACGCTCCGAGGCAACACCTGTCGCCGTTTCGAAAAACGACTACCGACTACGCCGATAGGCTTTTAAGCCGGTTACGTGGAGCCAAAGCATTCGAGGAATTTCCTCCGTATATTCGCTCCCACAAGACATTTTAGCCCAAAAGGAGTCTCGGTCGTCTTCGAAACCTTTTGTAGCGCCTCCGCAAATGGAATCGCATCGGTTTTGGCTCGCTCGCATATTGCGACGCCGACGGAAAAAGAAAACAACGGAAGGAAAAGAAGCACACAACTCCGGGCGCGCTCTTCTTTCGCGATCGAAAGAAAAACCACAAACACACACAAACACACACAAACACACACAAACACACACAAACACACACACACACACACGCGCGCGCGCGCGTCACCGCCGCCATTCGCTATTATTACATGTTTTCCATCCAATCACTTTTTTTCCATACCTTTTCGTGTCGGTCGATCCTCCGTCTCTGAATCCAGTCAACTTTTTTCCAAATCACGCCCTCTCTTCACTCTTCTCTCTCGCGCAATCTGCCGGCTTCTCTGTGTGTCCCTGTTCCCTTTCCCTGCGTCCTCTTGCGGAGCGAGAAATGTGCTTCCGACACGAGACCGTCACGGCGACTGAGGACGGAGCGAGCGATCGCAGGAACAACCGCGCCTCCTCCCTCCCGTCCGACCTGCCGCCCTCTCCTCCCTCCCTCCCTCCCTATCTTCCTCTCTCTCCTCTTCTCTCTTTCCCTCACTTATTCTCCCACGACGGTGTGCTCGAGTCCCCCACCTCCTCTCTCTCTCTCCCTCTCCTCACCTCTCTTCCTTCGCCTTCCTTCCGAATGCCTCCTCCTCCTCCTCGTTACCCCTCCCTCATTCCCATCCTTTACCTCCTTCCCTCCCCCCCCACTCATTCCTCCTCCGCGATTCCAAATGGACCTCTTCCTCCAAATCGCCTCCGTTGCAATTTTTTTCCTTTCTCTCTTTCCCTGTCTCCCCTCCCCCCATCCTGCTCAGTCTTCATCCCCGCTCTCCCCTATGCGTCTCTTACATATGCATTCTTCTCCGCTCCTTTTTTTCATCAACCGTTGCCTTCCAATGTCCCTTCGTCCCCTGCCGCAATCCCCGACCCCCTGTAAATTTCAACGCTGTT
This sequence comes from Hetaerina titia, assembly GCA_037158775.1. Taxonomy (NCBI): domain Eukaryota; kingdom Metazoa; phylum Arthropoda; class Insecta; order Odonata; family Calopterygidae; genus Hetaerina; species Hetaerina titia. The sequence goes on along the minus strand of CM073768.1, from coordinate 63,874,700 downwards.
GTTTATGCTCTCCTACTCTTTCTTGACGCTAAGTTCTCCAGGTCGCCGACCAGACATATGAAGCAGTTTTAAATTGTGAACTTGACATTTTTTTAATTCTTTAAAACATGCACTTATCGTGTACGGCAGTCGCTTTCCCCTATTAGGAAACTTGCCAGAGACAATCAATTTGCCAATCGGGTGGCATACTCGCCTGCTGAAAAAAATGTTGTAGGACAAGGGACTACACCGAAGGTGGTGGTGCGTCGTCGTCTGTTGTTTTCTGGCATTGATAGATAAATATGTTGCTGTCTCTAGTCTTAAAGAATAATGGTGAGATTGTGTTTTCCCGTAACCACTGAAGCTCATTTCAGCACATGGATAAGTTTTTTCTTTGGGGAATATGAAACTTAAAACAAAACAAACGTATTGATAAAAGATTCAGTAGTGTGACAAATTTAACGATTTCACCTCGCGTATCGAATAGAATAACCTACCACTGTTAAAACTAATTTTGATTTTACATAAATCATTTATCTCCTTACCCTTTCGCCTTCTACTCAGGATACCTCCTGATTTACTTCCCTCGTCCTTCGAACTGTGGATTAACATTTTTTCACTTCATATAAAACATTACAACTTACAACATTAAAGTGTACAATGCGTCCTACGGCCATCAACTGCTCTGTCTCCTATCTTAAGACCTACCATGCTGTCTTGGATAAACTACTTTAAGGCGCCTATTTCCCTTTTGAATCCCACATTTCATTTCTCTAACCATCCATCAACACATTTCCAGGTATTATGCCGTTAATTTTTCCCGCTATTCCAAGGAACCCGAGAAATGATCTGATTAGTCCGGTTTCTCCGCAGTCTCACATTTAGGATTTCCGCAGAGATCTCATGAAGATCGCTTTTTCTCGTGATTACTCTTGCCTATCTCTCCTCCTACCATTCCCATAAAACTCCTCATTACGCGACACGCAAAGAGCATAGACTTTCACGAACAGTTCCCTACCGTGTCCCAGGTAACTAGCTTTTCACTACATGAATATAACTGGATTAATCATTATATAATAATATTATGATGCGAATATAAGTTTCAGAGATAGTCTATCACAAAACTGGCTATGACGATAAGTGTGAGCGGAGGCTAACTTGATTTCGATAAAAGGAAAAAAATACGATACTATGATAATTACGATCGGTATATCTTTGCTACTGGAGCACAATCATGGAGTAGTTTCCTCGATGGAATACATAAAACATTTCAATTAATGATGCGTATTATGCATGCTTCCGCCATGAAAATTTGATCAGGCGGTACAGAAGCGTGGTTGTTTAATGGAAAAACAGGAAGAAAAATATGTCCACGTTATACATTAATGCTCGAATTCACCTCACGTGGGCGCGCCATATTTTAGGTTGGTATTTTATAGCGCGTTGTTGTCTGCATTACATATTTTCATTCTAATGGGATGACCGAGATTTACAAAAAAACGACCGATCGACTACGTAACTAAATCAAAACGTGGAAATTGCGGATCCACATTCAACTGACCGGATGACATAAATAAAAGGACGACTCGCAGCGAAAAAAAAATAATAACAGACGAAATTCGGGTGTAAATGTCACGTGAAGGGCTTTATCCTGTTTAACATGACAGTAATGCACGCCTCACTGAACTACCACCACCACTGGTTTTGCATTTCCATTCGTCCTCCCAGCCCAACCCTTCTCCCTATTTCCCCACCCCTCCCACCCTTTCCCGTACCCTTCCTTAAAGTTATATCACCTCACCCTCCTCCTCTCCCATTTCTCCGAAACCGACTTCCCCTCCACACTCCCCGGCCCTCGCCCTTTCGACCCCACCCCCTCCATTGTGTCCTCCTCTCCCTCCAACCCACACCACACCACCACGATTGCCCATCTGCATTCATCCCTAGTTCCCCTCCCTCCCCTATCCCCAGTCCCACCGTTCTCCTCACACCTCCGCTCAGGTTTTCCTCAAAAAAACACCGTTTTTTTGTCCTCCTCACCCTTCTCCTCCTCCACACCGCCCGCACCCCCCCCCCCCCGAACTGCCTTACTCCTCCGCTTCCTCCACATTTTCCTCCGCCGCACTCCACTCTCTCTCTCTCTCCTTTGTCTCCCTCTCCCACCTCCTCCTCCCTCCCCCCCTACCTTCTCCCACGCTTCCCTCTCTTTTCTTCCTTCTCCCAACGCCGCCTCTCTCCCTCCCCGCCTACCTCGCCCCTGCTTCCTCCCACTCCGCTCAAGTCCGCCCTTTTCGCATTCCCTCCCCCTGCTTCCCTCTTCCCCTTCGACCCCGCCCGCTAAGCGCGATGCATATTTTACGACCGGGAACAATCTCCTACTTCATTAATTGAATATTGTTCAAATGAAGAATACCTACCACCTGCCAAACTGTTGCATCAATATTTTGGTTATCCATCACTATTCCAGCAATGTAATTCACCGAATTTATAATTGAAATATTCTGATTATGTATGTCGTCGTTATTTTTTGTTCTTTTTTATCCTCACAGTTATACCTAAGTCTATTCAATTATTGCTTAAAAAGTATACATATTCATGATACGCCCTTTCTATCCGGGTGTAACATCCATAGCTGATGGCTTTCAAAGGCGATATACTGATATATTAACCTTCATTCTTTCAGCGACGTAGGACTGTAACCTCTTGAGCTAGGAGTTTTTCCTATTTCCCATTGTTTTGATATCCTCCCTCGTGCTTCGTCAATTCTGACCGTTTCGATCTAAAGATCAGAATTGATAACACACACCGATTTTGCTTCCGTTATAAATCCACGCGTGCTCGCCAATATTTCCCAAAATTCCCTTTCTGAATGCACCTTACCGCGTTTTCTTAAGAGCGACGCGAATAGCTTCACTTGGTACTCGGGAGGGAAAGAAACGGTGAAACAGACGAATCTCCGGATTGCGTTTACGATTATCCTGTTTGAAACTGCATGGTCACATTATATTCAAGCAGAAGGTTTGAGAGTTAAAGGATGAGGTATGGGAATTCCGGAACATAAATAAGAATCAAAATTATCGGAGTCCCTGACGGACCGGATTCGGTCCGTGGGGCGTTAGTTTTTATGATCTCTGAAACCGGGAAACTTGCCTCAAAGAATTATTAAGTTGCCCGTTCATTAATTACCCCATCCCCCTCCCAGTTCCTGCCCAACCACCGTGTCTTACGCTCTTATCCCCGGCCCCTCCCATTCGCCCCTGCACTACGACACCCAACAAGCTTCCTTCACTTGCTGCCTGCCCCTCGAGCCTTATCCTCCGTCCGCATGGCCGTATGTGCTATGTGAGCCGCTGCGGTGTACGCTAGGAAACATTTCGAACTCAGGATTGAGATTCTCAGAGATTCTAATTTGATCTCCTCTTTTTATGTGCAGGGAGGTTTGTATTTATTCTGGATACCAGGCGAAGAAAATTCCTCTCATTGGACATTCCAAACTTCACCGAGTGACTTCTAGGGAAAAGGTCACTTTTTTTGTGCAAGATGATGTGTTTCCTTTCATATTTCAATTCATTCTACGAAAATCCAACGCTTTATATTTACTTGGATTTTTTTCTTAACTTAACTTTGTCTTAACTAAAGACGTGATTTTGCCATATTTAATTATGAGCCTAGTAATGCACGTTCTATTCGCAAAAATAGCAATGTCAAATAGAAAACGTGAGCCTTAAATGCAGCCTGAAGAGAGTGAGAAAATCACATTTCCTTCACCTTGCTAAATTCAAAGTTATAAACATAATGTTCAATAATAAATACATGATATCGCCCGTAAAACCACCGCACAACAGTATTATAATATGAATAAATATTAGTACAGGGTAGGAATTTTTTGGGAATTTTCTGAATTCCCTTTCCAAACCACGTTCTTGGGAGCTGCGCGGTCACCCGGATTCTCCGGGGAAAGGTAGCTTTACGACCCCTAACCAGCCGGACATCCGAAAGACGATTACAAATAAATGAATTCTTCCCAATTTTCTCCATCCCTCCTAAATCTTTCCTTTTCCCTTTCCTCCTTCAGTCCTACTTATTTTTCTTTCATTTCCCAGCGGTAAATGTAAGCGTAAAAAATGAGTTCCGGATCCTGCTTTGAATGAGACTCGATCTATTTTTCTCCATCCCTTACCCTTCCGTTCCCACCATCATTCCCAGTCCCGTACCCATGGCACAGAGAATCTTAAACACTTTCATCCGACGTCCCATTTTTGATCTTTAAGAACGCCGAGCTGCGGCGTTCTTAAGCAGTTACTTCTTCAAGGATATTAAAGTTTTGCTTGGAAATGTGTTCCTTACGCTAAGGTTATCGAACAATTTGCACATTCTATGTGCAACTCGAATTGGTTTTTACACATTCTATGTAACAGGTGATCTCTTAATTGACTATACGAACGAAATGTCATGCTTTTCTTTTAAAAGATTTCGGCGAACAATTAAATCAATCAATACCATTTTACGACTAAGAGTTAAAAAGAAACACAAGGGCACATTGACTACATGAACATGTGAAAAATGAGGTTGTCAACAAATGTAGCTAAAACTTGCACAACAAAAACCATCAATTCTATCCGAATATTTCCAGATTATCAGTACAACTTTCTTTCCCTTCCTACCCTCTTTCTTCTGATGCAATCTTAAAGAGTGAAAGCTTAAGGAGAGCATTCCAATTCCTTCAGGGCATGATATAAGATTGTTTCTCATACCCCCATCCGAATTTCCCAGAATTCCATCATCACAAGATTCAAGAAAAGAAATCTCTAGAGATCAGATCAAGTTTCCTTGTGTGAATGTCTATTCCATTTTGTAGACTTTAGATTCAGTCTCCTGCGGTTTATATTGGATGGAACAGGGAAGCGTTCGCAGAACTGGTCTACTCTAAGATGAACCGGGACGAAATCCCAGCAAAGCCCGAATCCTTTAACTCTCAGTTCTTGTCCTGAATTTTGAGCTTCGTGAGGTGCACTTGCAAAGTTTCGCGGACGCGGGTTCATCGGCAGAAGAGAGTTTAATGTAACTTTGAGAGCGTGTAACAACCGACGTGGAATCCAAGATTGTATCGTTCCCTCTTTGGAGCGGTTTCTGTCAAAAGTTAAGCCTAAAAAAAAAAGAAACGCGTGATATACATTAATATATATATATATATATATATATATATATATATATATATATATACACACACACATATATAAGTACAGTGCACTAATGAGTTGTGAAAGTTTCTCGTAAAAAGTAGGATTCAGAATAAGTAAGTTGTACAAGGCAATACAAGTATTTATAGGAAGGTAAATTAGAAAACTTGGATGGTGATTTTTCCATCCCATAACCAATTGAACAACCTAAAATGCAAACACATGGTCTGGGTACTTCATTAATAGTTATAATACCTGTTTGTTACCGTTTTCCATCTACACGCTTGTGTGCATTTAAGCTAGCATTTTTTCTCGTGCGAGAGACAGCCAATATTTGAAGAGTCACACCCATGTTTGTTTTAGAAAATGGCCCACCGATTACGAAATAAAGAACTTATCAGTTGCTATCTGAAACACAATCAACGAGGAGTTTAAAATTTATCAATTATGCTGATGATATTTTACTTGCGGTTCTATTCCTTCAGGTGTGTTGGCCCCATCGATCATCTCCGATCCCGATTACTTCAGAGACCTTACCGCAAGTGGGCAAGAATGTCTTTCCTTTTTCCTCCCGGCAGGGGGCGGAGAAAAGAACCCGTAATGAGAAAAAATAACCTTCACACACAAATGGCTCTTTTAGTTTAACATCCCCACCTGTCTCAACGGCACTCTTCCTCACTCAGTGCTGCCACACCGACGGCGCTTCGTCTCCCGGAGGTTTTACTGCAATTCCCTCTACCTTACCCCTCCATTCCCTGTCCCTCTCTAGCCCTTCCTATGACTTTCACTTCCATTCCCCCTTCTCATTCCCACCTCCCCTCTCTCGCTTCATTCCCCCTCTCGTCGTCATCCCAACGGTGTCTCAATCCCCCTCCCGCCCACCCTCATTCCCCCCCACGGACCCCTTCCCCCTACACCCGCCCCCTGCTTCCTCTCTCATCATCCATTCCAACAGGGACTGGAGCCGCGAAGGTTGTCCCCTCCTTCCCACCCCCCTCTCCCCTCCCCTGGTCTTCTTCCTCCCCCTCGCGTCGTCGCCCCCCACACCTCCGCCCTCCAGTCGGGACTCCGGAATCGAGGAAAAAGGCGGTGGCCCTCGAACTAACACGCATGGGCGCCTTTAGTGATTCCATACAGCGTCGAAAGAGAGAGAGGAGAGGCGGGGTTGGGGGTTGGGGACGCGCATGTCAGACTCTTTACGGTGCGTCAAAAGTGCCTGCCTATTAGCTCTGCGTAAACACACTTTTGGAAGAAGAGCCTCGAAGTAAAGGCGTAAATCTATTTCATTCGCCCCGCCCTCCCCGCCTCTCTTTCCCCCTCTCCTTCTCGGGTGCCGAAAGGGAGCCGACTCGGCTCGTGGTCCCCATTGTGGGCAACGGAGAGTGGCGTTTACCGTCAAAACAGAAGCCATTTAAATGCTCCCTTTTATTCGTCCGGCAGTCTTGATTTTGTTTGCTTTCAGGCACTGTTGAACAATGTTCCACATTATTGCTCTCTTAGTTGTGAGCTTGAGTAAAGCCTTCCCAGAGAAGCAAGCATGATCACCACTACAAGAGTGGAAAAGCGAAATACAGAAAATTTTCTTTCCGGAACTCATGTCTGCAGTAAATAAAAGCGGTTTGTACTTTGAGAGGGTTAGAAAATCCATGGTCAACATCAGGGTGTGGCAAAAAAGTTGCATTTGACAACAATTTTTTGTTAGTCGCAAAATCTACGGTAAAACTACGGTATATAGTTCAGAAAAACGCTTCTGTAGTTCAATGAGTTTTGGTATTTAGTATTTTTAGTACCCTGCAGGTACTAAAAATACTAAAAACTATTCACCCCCTGCCACATACCGCTAGGGTATGATTACACACCAAATTAATTTTGACCCGAATAATTTTCACCCAAGCGTGGTCGGACTAGGACAATTATTATGAACCCTTGTCGTTCATGGATAAATGACATCTTAAATCTATCTGTTCTACACTTAATCTCCCTAATTTTACTGTCATGATTTCACCTACCGTAGTACGATGAGGCTATTAATTTTATAGGTGTAAATTCAAAAGAGAAACTGAGGACAAGTATTGCTCATTTTTACGTTTTCACAGTTTCAATGCCTACAGCAATTTTTAGGACTACTCCTGAGATACTCATAATATTAGGCCAAGAAAGGAATTGTTAAAGGGCAGCTTAACATTTTATAAGCTATACAGATGCATGTCATGATTAGGTGTTTCTATTACAATTACACAAAAAAAATTACGGAAAAGGATTTAATATTGAAAACACCCAGTTAAAAAAATATACTTGGGCTCAAGGCACGCATTGCATTCGCTCGTCTAATGTCGCAAAAATTCTTCATTACCAATGATTTATCATCTAATTGCGTCTAGCTACTACACTGACTACTCAGGTATAGTATACATTTGAAAAGAAATAGCATATATTTGGAATTTCATTTCTACTGAATAATTCTTTTTGA